>VZTD01004401.1:511889-698773 GCA_013397725.1 Rhagologus leucostigma | reverse complement strand
GCCATTTTGGCTCTGTCCCTTCTCAGCCACGGATGTTTCCCTACAACAGCTGCACCTACCCAAGCCTACAGCCCAGGCTTAAATATCAACATCCACAAAAAACCTTCTCATTTTTGGGCCCAGCCCCTTGGATCTACACCCTCAGAAAACACAAGATGAAGAACACACACACGCACACAAAACACGACACCCATTTACAGGTCTCCTCAAAGCTCGGTATCAAAGCTTTCATGCTTCTGTTAATATTTGTTAATACTTTGTCGTGAGGAAGGGTGGGAAGAAAGACAAAAAAGAGACATTGTTCCTCCTTGGAAAGTGTTTTGTTTTTCCCAAGCAGCAGAACTTTAGGTATTTACTTTAAGAACACATTTCTGTGTCCAGTGGGTACAAAGACATCTTGGGGGGACAGGAAAAAGAGCCCAGGAGGGTCACGCTGGACCTGGGCTCTGTGGAGGGTTAGGACTGGGATTAGGGGCAGGGCCAGGGCATGGATGGGTTTCTCCATGGTGGTTGTCAGGAATTCCTCACTCATCCTGTAGCAAAGTCTGGGAAACCAGCCCAGCCAGGCTCCTGAACCCTCAGCACTCCTTCAGCCACTGCTTTGGTTATACACGACCGATATTCTGCCTCTTCTCTCTTTCCACATGAAAAAGATCAAATTATTGAAGCCAGGAAGTTGATCCGTGCATCCATTGATAGAATTGCAACTGCTTCATCTCTTCCCAAGCAACTTCTCTCTTAAAAGGGAACAACACAAATGAGTGTTCACTGGAATATGCATCCTGGCCTTTTAATGAAGGTGAAAATACATGGGAAAAGCAAAATTCCCGGGCATTATCAGCTTCATGCCCTGTCACTGGGGCAATCCGTGTGCTGTGTGAGCTGCAGTGCTGAGGGACGCTACCTCCCTGCTCAAGAGCAGCCTATTCCCAGGCATGTTGTCTTTGGCATGGCCAATATTTTATCTGCCAGAGCCAATGTTAATGAAAAATTCCTGAAAAATTCCACGTTTCAACACGGCAACACTCTGCTGGGAATAACAATCTCGTGTGACCTCGTTCAAAAGCAGATATCGGGCAGGATACAAAACAGGGAGGTGCTTCTGACCACCCCCACCTCGGATTTGGGGGCTTTGGGCTGAGTTTGTGGTGCTTGCCTGCCTGTATGAGTGATCTCAGCGCTGTCAGGTTGTGAGCTCCCTGTGGGACCTGCACCCAAAATCGGGACTGTGCTATCAGAGCCACGGGGTTGGTGACACTGAGAACTCCTCGTGTGGCACAGCAGCCCCAGCTCTTCAAAACACAGTGAGTTTATAGCAATTTATAGCAGCAATTTCGAGAGGAATGTCCGTACAGGAGGGGTGTCCCCTGCTGGGACAGCGCTGGCGGTGTCCCTACTGGAGTCCCGTTGACACAGGGCAGGAAAATTTGTGATCCATCCCGGCAAACATCAGCCTGGATGGTTTGTCACACGTGGCTTCATCTCCTCCTTGCAGCAGACCGGAAAACCGAGGTCGGGCAAATAAAGCCGTGAAAAAAAGCCCAAGTCCCGAGTGAAGCGGCCTCAAATCACTGGTACCAACTGCGAAGGGACAGAGCAGGGCAGTGGAAGGGACTGATTCACCTTGATTTGCATGAATTAGGTTCTCACGGGTGGGTTTTCCTCAGGATTTCTGAGCCAGCCCATCCTGCCTGCACTGGCAAAGCTCCTTGTCCGGGCGGTCCCTGCCAGGCGGGCAGGCCGGGCCAGCCAGGGCTGCGGGAACGGGGCAGATCCCAGCACAGGACAGAGAGGCCCTGCTCAGGACACCTTGCAGCAAAGCCCAGGGGCCTGCTGCGTTTATTCACCGGGTGTGGGTCACTCAGTAAGTGGAGAAATAAGTGAAGAAAGCCAGGAAAATCCATGGATCCAGCCTATCCACGCCCTGTCCTACCACGGATCCCTTCTGCTCCCTGCACGCTTTGTGAACCACAGCGCAGAGCGCAAAGCAAAATCAAGGCTAACAACTCCCAGTCCCCCAAATCCAAATGTGTGTATTCCACACACATCCATACGTGCCACGAGGCCGGGAGAGCAGTGTGATTTATCCCCTGCAGCCAGAGTCGGTGGCAGCGGTTGCTCCGGCCTGCCTGTGGTGCCCTGGGGATGGGCAGAGCCTGACAGAGCACAGATAGGAGCAGCTGCTGCCTCGCTGCTGTGGTCCAGCACGCAGACACGGCGCGGGGCGAACGCTCAGCTTGCAGCCCCTGCAGGGTCCCCTCTTGCCCAAGGCCCCCTCCTTGGGAGGTTCGGGGCAGCGGCAGCGGCTCGGTGAGGGCACAGCGCGTTCCTCCCGCGCAGAAAACATCCGCGCCGTGCTCCGAGCCGCTGCCTTCGGCTCAGCTGCGAAGGATGCGAAGGGAGGGACGGGTTCTTGCCAGTCACGGACTTGCCCGAATATTTACCTCCGCTAAGAACAGTTTAGTTGCTGGATGCAGCCCAAGGTTGGTTCTGATGGAAGACATCAAACACAACGCACGTGAATCAGGGACAGCACATCTGGCACTGCCTGCGCGCCGCAGGAATATAAATAAAGAGCCAGTAAACTCCAGCTGCTGAGTTATTTGTCCTGCAACAAGGCTGCAGCTTCCTCACATCGGTGCCAAGAGGGTGCCAGGGATCACTTGGGGCTGCTCTGTGGTCCCCGTTGGCACTTGCACTTCTTTTTGCTTGAGGGGGCTCCAGACTGAAGGATCATCACCTTTTTGAGAGGGATTTGAAAGAGTGGTGGGGCAAGGCAGAGCAGAGCTGCCAGTATTCAGAACATTTCTCTGACACGGGGATATTTTATTTCTGGAAGTATCTGATGCAAGTGTTCTTTTCCTGGAAAGATTCCTCCCCCTGCCTCCTTCCCCCGCCTCCCTCAGAACGCTGGTGCCAATACTTCTGCTGCAACTTCCTGGCTCCCAGGGTTTTCCTGCTGGAGATTTCCCTCCCCTCTGGCCTGGAGCTGGTGGTCTCTGCATCATTCTGTGGCCTGGAAGGAGGGAATGGCCCCAGCACTGCCCGGGATGCTGGCGGGTATCCCTGAGGGATTCCGGCTCATCCTGCCAGCGCAGAGGTGCCCTGGGAGGATGGCTCAGGCATTCCTGGGAGGATGGCTCAAGCGTTCCTGGGAGTCCCTGATCCTCTTTTCCACAGCGCAGGGGCTGGCCGGAGCTCTGGGTCCACGTGCAGGGAGACATTTCAGGACACGCCGCATCCCACTCCCTCCCATCCTCTCATCCAAGGCAGCCCTGCCCTCGGGGGTGTGTCCAGCAGCACCTCTCACTCCATCTCCTGCTAACGGATAAGATAAGAACAACCTTTAGCTGGGCAAAATCTGGCACGAAGGCACGGACAGAAACCTTGGAGCTGAGGGTTACAAAAACTGCAGGGCCCAAAGGGTCATTTTGATCGCTTCCAAAAAAACCATCTTGCAGAGCAGCCCTGGAGAGAGGCTTATCACTTTAACTTCCCTGATCAGCCCAGGACACCAGTTTTAGGCACTGTAAAAACAGTGGAGGTCAAATTTACTATGGAGGGCAAGGACCAGTGACTCAATTTTCCTTATTCTTTATAGTCACTTTTCACCTTGAAGAACAAAAGGTCCCAAAGTCAGAGAACGTTTGTTCTCGAGCCTTGCCAAAACCTTTTCTTTTTTAATAAACCGTCATTAAAATCTGGGCCCACTGCCTTGACAAAAGAAAAGAATATATTTGTGTACACTTAAGTGACAGGAAGGAGCCTGTGAGCCAGGCCTGGTCACAGATAAAGGAATTCCGGACATTATTCCTTGTGCTCCAAGGGGTTGTGACATGGGATTTCCTCTCCGAGTGGTAAATAGCCCTGCAGTTGTACAGCAGGGTGGGGCCACCCCTGGTTTCTTTAAAACCAGGGGAGATGAAAGCGCTTCAGGAGAAGAAAGAGGGGCTGGGTGCGTGTGCACAGTGAATCCCTGGGAACGGCTGGGGAGAAAATCCACCTGCTCCAAAATCTTTGGATTTGCCCCCAAAATCTTCCCAGGGCTTCGAGGTGCTGCCAGCTGGGCTCTGCTTTGGGAAGAGCAGCTCATGGCACAGCAAAATAGATTGAAGTGCATAGAGTGGCCCCAAATCTCAGCACCTTGCATGTTCCCCCTGGGTCTGTGGGAGATAGGCGGAGTTTGTGGGGAAATGGGTTTGGTTTGGGATGGCTCTGGGTCCTTCCTGCCTTCTCTGAAAGCCAGACATCCTCCCACTGCAGGCTGTGGGACACTGGCTGCCCATCCTGGCCTGGAATGGGATCAGAGAGAGCAGTGAGGGAGGGATCCCACAGCTGTGAGCTCCTGGAAGAGCCTCACCGGGATTCGGAACAAGAACGAGGCAGTCGAGGGCTTTTGTAACTGAAAGCACCTTTCTGTCTTGTGCTGAATCACGCCCGGGAGTGGGGTGAGCATTTCTGTCAGAAAACAGAAGGGCTGAAGCTGCAGATTTTATCCTGTTCTCATTTTAAATTGAAAACCTTTCAGCTTTGGATTAATCCTTCGCATGGAGGGCTCACCAAAGTGCCCTGAGCTGGGTGAAGACAGACAGGGGAGGAACACAACTCCCTTAATGAGGGAGACAAGAACATCAAGCTGATTTTAAATTTGGATTTCCTTTCCTCCCTCTTCCTGTGGCTGTCCTGGAGAGTCAGCAGAGCCTGCAGATCCCAAACCTCCCAGCTACAGCTGGACTTCATGAGAAAGGGAAAGATTTGTGTGTTAGAGCTCTCCAAATCCTCAGGATTCAGGTCTTCAACAATAAACATTCATCTCGAGAATCATCAGTGGAACAAATAAATTAGCATTTTGCAGGAGTTTGCGAATGGCAGGTTCCTACATGAGCCTTTCAGTGCCTTCTGCTCGAGTGTAGATATCTGAATTATCTCCCCTTTCAGCTACCATGGGATGGTGTGTCAGTACGGGGAGGCATGAGACAAAATCGTACAATTTCACTTGTAAACTTCACGCACAGTGGGAATGTCAAAGAGGTCGAACTGCTGCTTCCAGTTTGGGTGCTCAAGATCCAGTCTGGATGTGCTGTGAAGGATCTTGTTCCACTGGGGGATAAGACACCAGGGAAGGGCTGGAGAGGTTGAAAATGTGGCTGTGTTCAGCCCCCACTGCATCTCACTGGCTTAAGAGGTTGTGCCAGGGGGGTTGAAACCCCTACAGGACACATGGAGGACTCTCATCAAGTTCAGAGCTGGAGAATTCCAAGGAGAAATGACAAATTTTCCTTCTTTCTCTGTGCCTCCTTCCCAACCTCCCACATTTTTCTGGGAACCGGGGAAGAGAGAAAGTTCCCCTGTTGTCTGCAGCAGTAAAACACCACGGCTAAAATTCCTCTATGGCTGCTCTGAGGAACAACAAAGACAACGAGATGAATCACGCAGAGAATTACTCATTTCCAAACAGTAAACAGGGCATGCTCAGCACTGTTCACTCAGACTGGTGCCAGGCTGCACAGGCCCCGTCGCTGCCGTGGGTGTTTGGGGAGAGCAGGGGAAAATGTGTGGGTGCTCAGGAGTAAAATGATGGGAAATCGGGCTGGAACTGCACCCAAACAGTGGCACTTCTGCCACTCACCCACCAGGATCACTACTAACTCCTGCTTTTCCCATATCCTGGTACAATCCATTAAATCTCATCAGATAGAAACTCTATTTTCATGGCCAAAAGCCAAACAAACAATACCGAAAAATGAACAAACAGCGCCCTTTTTCAGAAAGATTTATAAAGAGCTAAACAGGTCTAATACTTAGGTTAGGGACTTGTCGTTTTAAAATAGCTCAGAATATAAAATGTGATCTGCTGTCCTTCCTGCCATGGTGATGTGAGCATGGGAGAGTTTCAGTTTCATCACAGGGGAAGCTCTCCCTTAATTTCAGTGTCACTGTGAGGGAAGCTGTCCCTTAATTTCAGTGTCACTGTGAGGGAAGCTGTCCCTTAATTTCAGTGCCATCACAAGGGAAGTTCTTCCTTTCATTTCAGTGCCACTGCCCCATGTCAGGATCCCTTTCTGCTGCCTCTGCTGGACTCAGAGGACTCTTCCCTCTGCACAGATGTTCCTATCACCACAGCAGCTCCTGTGAACCAGCTCTGCAGGATTGGGACTTGATCTACAGCTCTTTTTACTCTCCAGCAGCGCTTTTCTCCTCCCAAAGCTGCTCCCATGCTCTGACCTTGCTCTAGAGCCCAAAAGAAATGCCTCATAATTTTCCTAAACACTGTCTTTATTCCGATGGCTCCTGTTTGAACCACTGCTATGCAGTTAATGCTGCGCAGTTGTCTCTACCCTGAGGCCTTCCAGCCAAGGGTTTTACAATTTGGCATCTGAGGTCTCAGCCTGAAAATTCATCCCTGTTTTTTTTACTCTCCCCCAAGAGCCTGTTTTCAATTGATATAAACATTTCGATAGCTTAAGAGTGCAACAAAATGCTGGGCCTCCCTTTCCAGCTGGAACCCGAGAGTGTTCCTTTGACTCCAAACATTGCTCGTTGTTGGCTGCACCAGTGGCTGGTCTCGTCTTGGCTTGGCCACGCAGATCCAGGCATCTCTGTGACCTCCTGGCGCACCCCGGGAAAATTCAAACCCGCTTTTATTTGCTTTTCCAGCAATTCCGTTTGCCTGTAGCATGCGTTCTTCCCCCTCCTGCCCTGCACACCTCGCAAAAGCCCCTGTGCTCAGCAAGGGGCACCAGGACCCTGCTGGTTTCCTTCAGCACGTGCAGGAATCCCTCAGAGCCACGGCTCACCTCTGCCAGGCCAAAACTCACGTGCAGCACCAAAAGTTTTGGTGACTAATGGAGGCAAGAGGGAGCAAAACTCTGAGAGAAGAACCCCAGCAGGCGCTGGCTCTACCTTGATAAGCTGTTTGTTTACTCTGCAGGGTCTCAGGTCTGGATTTCATTACTGGGATTAGTTCTCTGAATTCTTAGTGCAGCAAATCAAGGCTGTGTGTGTGGAATCGGGATGGAAGGAACCTTTTTAATTGCCTGCACGGATTTGCATTATTCTTTCATCTCTCACCTTGGTGCTTTTCTCCTCCTGAATTCAAATGGTGACATTTTTCTGTCTTGGTGATATTTTTCTGTCTTGGTGACATTTTTCTGTCTTGGTGACATCCAGTTTTCATTTCGCTTTCGTTCGGTGCTCACTGAACTTTCATCGCTCTCTTTTTTCTTAGTCATTTTCATATAGTTCTGTACTCCTTACCAGGGCTTTGGATCCTCTGCAAGAGATAGTCAGGAGAGAGCTCCAAACCCTCCTCATTTAATTACTTTCAGAGTCATATTTGTTGTTTTTGTTAACTATCCAGCACCCAAATTAATTTTACTGTTCAAAGGGCAACTGCACATTTTGGCTGCCTATAGGAACTGCAATAAACTTGTGGGATGAAGAGGTGACATTTTTAGGAAAAGCAAACAGTGGCGTGGTTGCTTCTGCTCTGAAATCAATATTAAAAACAGAACCAGCTTGGGGTTTTATAAGGAAAAAAAATGGCTTTTCATTAGAAAATTAGGCTGTGGCAAAATCCTGTGTGGAAAGTGGCTGGGTTGGAAGCGGTTTTCCAGGAAAGGTTCTCCAGCCAGGACAGTGTTTCCGGTCACATCCCAGCGATGCCACGACCTCGTTGTTGGGATGGAGGCGTAGGATGCTGGAGACACCACGTTCCTTGGTGGAATCAAGGCTCTGGATCTGTCTCCCACTACGGGGGCTGCCCTAAATATCCGGCTATTTTTAGATGAGTCTTTTTCTGTCGCTGCTTTCCATAATAAGAAAAACCTTTGAAGGATTTGTGTTTTTATCCCTATGCACAAGAGGAATTAAAATAAATAAATAGGTCTTAAATATTTAGACATGAAGGCAGAAGAATTTCCTGCCCAGCTTTGGCCGAGCGGCGTAGGTGGCTTTAATGCGACCCGGGGCTGCTCCGGTACCTGGCAGTGTTTGCTTTTCTTGGAAGCAGCTGCAGTAAAGCACCTTTAAAATCAGGATCCCACAAAGCAAATCTGCTGTTTCCAGGCCACTGTGCAACCCCCTTCCCTGTCCCACGGTTTTTCCAGATGAGGAACTGATGTGATACAACTCAACCAACCTGTTAGAGAGGGAACAGCTCCAGGCACGGCACGGGGGTCCTGGAAGCGTCTGAGCACTCCCAAATCCACCCAAAAGGCAGGATCTGGCACTAAAAGCACAGCTTGGCTCTGGGCATCGCACCTGGACTATCACCCACCTGCTGCCCCTTCTCTGGGCTGCTCCCAGGAACCAGGAACTGCTTTAGCTCCAAACCTCCGTGGGTCGAGCGAGCTCCTCTGGGAACCTGCGGCGGACAGGAGAAGGGATTTTTGTCAACAGGCAGCCATGCTATGTAGACTTGATAAATATGTGCAGTGCTAATTCGAAGCAGATTCCTGCTTTGCCACGAGCAGAATTCCTCCAGAGCCTGCCATCAAAAACATTATGTCACAGCTGTGGAGAAGCCTCACAAACAGGGGAGCAGTTGGGGTCACGTCAGGGTAGGAGTGCGGTGGAGGCTGAGGAAGTGATTGAAGCCCTGCTCCACGGCCTGATGGAGTTTGTCATTAAGAAGGATTTCACAGATGATTTGCAGCCAATTCCCTGGGCCCGATTGGTACTTTCCAGCTTAATGCAAACCAGTGAGGAAACCAGACCTAGTTAGGCCGAGCTGCCCAGGGAGGCTGCAGGCGCAGGGTAACAAAACAAGGCCCAGGGCTGCGGAAATGTGGCTGAAACTGGGCTTGGGTTTAAGGAGACGGTTAGGTTCCCTCTCCCCATCTCAGCAAACAGCTTTTATCTTGTCTCCCAAAATAGCAACCTGCTATCCTTCAAAACAAACCAGGAAAAAAAGGGAAAACCTCCTGAGACAGGCACACAAAGCCGACAGAAGTGGAACACGGAGCTGATCGAAAACAGATTCCAGCGTCAAGTCCAAAGTCAGCTTCAGCCCATTGCTCCTTAATGGGCAGAGCTCAGAAACTTAAGAAAACAAAGTAATTACCCACCAAGCAGATTTTACTGACATTGAGCATTCACATGTTCCTGACACGTCCAACCCCTGTATTTGTTCAAACCCATCTCTGTTTAGTGTGGCACATCAATCGGCTCGACCTCAGGAGGCTCTGGCTCGTTTGCTTCTGGATTTATAGCTCAAGGAAAAATGGTCAAACAATGCTAACAGGGGTGGGCTTTTGTTCTGCTTCACCCTGCCCATCCACCTACCCCGCTCTGATTTCAGCTCCATCCCTCTTGTGGCCTTCCCTTGGCCTGCTCCTTCTGCAGGTCAGTGATTCATCACACAGGAGGACACAGATGTTCTTTACAAAGAAGCCTTTCCATGCAGCCTCATATTTTTCTTAGAAAAGAGGGCTGGGATGAGGAAAGAGATGGAGAGGAGGAATAAAGGGCTGAGAATGGGGATTGCCCAGTTTCCACCAGAGTTTGCGTGGTGCTGCCTGCGGGACACACCAGCACCCCCAGGGAGCAGGGATCACTGCTGGGCTCACACCAGCAAGGCTCCAAGCAGGAAACCTTGGGGAATGTGGCCTGAGGAAAGCTGGGGTCTCTCTGAGCAGCTTTTCCACAATTATTTGGTGTTCCCTGGGCAGTCATCCTCCTTGATGGCAAGTAGGATTTAGCTCTGGAGCATGGTCAGAGGCTGCTTTGCAAGCCCCCCTCTTGTGATTCAGCAGAATTCACCCAAATTCCTCCGTCAGCTCTTGCCTTTCTTGGAAAACATTCCCAGTCCTCTCTGAGGTCTGGTTTGGGGACACACTGGAGTCCAAGCTGAGAACATCCACGCTGCCTTTGAGGGAGCACCAGGGAGGTTTGGAAAGGGACAGGTACAGGTCCTGTACCCCAAGCCAGGCCCTGCTCAGCAGAACATCAGATACTGCCCAAATGTGGCAGCTGGAGCGCTCAGAGATTGCTCCATGTGGGGCACCAGCGAATGTTTTCTGAAGGATATCTCCCAGCACTTTATCTCCTCTAATTCTAAATATTCCTAAAGACAGGGCTGGCATCACTGCTTCCTTTGGGAGCTGAATTACACAGGCTGATGTAACTCAACCTTGGGAAGGTTTTCTTTCCTCTCCCCGGTCTCTTGCCAACAGAAAGAGCAGATAAACGGTTGCCCTTGGTATTAGATCTGCCATGATTCCAACCTCTCCTGTTAACCACTCCCATTTCCAACAGTTTTATTATTGTAGCACCTAAAGGCCCACGTTTGATCCACTCCTGATAATTCCCATCAGTTGGGCTTAATTCTCTTTTTCAGATCTTATAAAGATCATTCTGTGCTGGGCTTAAGGATAAGGTACAGGTAGTTACAGGGGGTGCCAGCACTCTCATGTGCCAGTGGATGATGGAACAAGAAGAAAGATCTGGGAATCATGGATTTAGTCTGCAGGTGGTGGAGGAGGGACGTGAGTGAGCATCCTCCTGACCTGACACATCCAGGCAGGGGCTGAGTGCTGGCAAAAAAGACCAAAAAATGCTTTCAAAGAAACACACATTTTGCTGAACCACAGTGTCAGGGATTTTGTAACTTCTCTCTCTTCTTCTCTGGCCATTTTAATGTCCCTCCAGGGGATCCATCCTACAGTTTTCCAAAGCCTTGTTCTTAGGATGAATTACCATCATACTTTATTATCAAAGGAGAAGCTGACATTCAGGAGAGTGATTTAGTTGACTGGGTATTTGGAAATACTGTTTCACTTGCTGCTATTGCCTCATGTTACATGGAAAATTGCTCTGGTTATGAATGGTCTAAGAACTGAAATAGCCAGGCCAGGTGAAGTTCAAAGTTAGCACCCCTCAAGTGGGACTTTATCTGGAGTTAATGCTGGACAGTGCTTAAATTTGTGTGCTATGGCCCAGTGAAACTTCATTTACCAACCTCTTTAACCTGAGAAAAGTTCATTTTCATCTGTTTGCTGAGAATTAATAGGAGTGTTACTTTTCAAGCCCCAAAGCTGTGGTTCTAAACCGAGTCTGGCTGCCCTGAACTACCTTTGGAAGTTGTTTCCTGATTAAAGACGTCAGGGACTAGGTCAGCTCTCCACAAGCAGGCACCAGGACAGATTTCCCACACGTGGGAAGCCAATGGCTGGATGGAGCTGGGGCAAAAATGTCAGTTCCCCACTGACAGCACCGTGCACGGGAAGCTCAGGGGAATCCCTCCTCACCATCTCCTGGTGCCGCTTTAAATCCTGACCTCTGCTGGCAGCCGGGCTCACTTAGGAGCTGATGCCGACCTGGGTTATTGCATTGCCTCCTAAACACTGAATTAAGGCAGTTTCTTGCCTGCAGAGAGATAAACCCTGCCTCAAATCTCCCTCCGTATCCTGCCTGACCCACCTGCAGCTTCATCACTCCTGGTGCACCTTGTCCCCTCTGTGGGAAGTGCCACCAGAGTAAAGAACCACCACAGACATTTCCAGCCTGCCAAAACCTGGGCAGTGATGTGATTAATGAGGAAAAAGTGAATATTAACTTATCACAGCCACACAGAAAAGGAAAGGATTGGGGTTTTTTTAAAATCTGATTTCTTGACACTTCAAAAGGAAATGATGAAAAAGGTATAAAAGTGTACAGAAAACCTATTGAAAACTTCTCTACTACTGCTCTAACTTTTAAAAAGTCCATTGTCCACAACAAAACATCCACCCTAGAGAGCTTGACTCTTACCAGAGTGTAGGCAAGCCCTTCATTCCAGGTTTAAAAGTCCAGTGTAAAGAGTAAAACTGGGTAGGAGCAAGAGGGGAGTCCCTGGTGAATCAACAGAGATTTACTGCTTGTTTTGTCATGGGAGGACCTGGCTCATCTCAGGATGGCTTTCAGGAGTGACTGATCCTCGCTGTGCACATGAGTAGGTTGGGGAATAGTTCTTGGAACTGAGTCAGCCCAACAATTGCTTTCATTATTTGCAGCTGTACAAAACAAATAAGTTTGAGAGAAATTTAGAGAGGTGCCAAATCCCATCGCATTGATGTGTGAGTGAGCACAGTGTTTAGTGCTGCACACACGAAGCCCATGAATTACTGCTGTTGACTCCTCAGCCTCACCTGTCGCCTTTGATAAATGGGCAGATCTGATGATACTCCTCAAAATAATAAAGCAATTAAAGTAAAAGTGGTTTAAAGCGTTCCTTCCTTAGCATCCACAGCTTTGTAACTACTCACCACACACAAATTACCCGCAGACAGGGATTCTGATTGGATTAAAGGCAGCTCAGCACAGGGTTTGGACAAGCTGGAACCGTAGCTTGGTCCAGGTTTGGTGTCTGTAGCTGTGGGCAGCTGCTGGGCTAACAAGCCATAAAAATCTTCAGCTCTGTCCATCCATACTCATAAACCACCAGGAGTTCACCTGTGGGGACAGTTTTGAGTTGGCACAGGGACACAGGGAAGCCTGGGAAGGGCCCAGAGGAGGCAGGGATAGATCACAGAATATCCTGAGCTGGAAGGGACCCACAGGGATCACCCAGTCAACTCCTGGCCCTGCACAGACACCCCAAAACCCCACCCTGTGCATCCCTGGGAGCATCCTCCTGGAGCTCTGGCAGCCTCGGGGCCATGCCCATTCCCTGGGGAGCCTGGGCAGTGCCCAGCACTCTCTGGAGGAAGAACCTTTCCCTGATCTCCAACCTCACCATCCCTGGCACAGCTCCAGCCGTTCCCTGGGGCCTGTCCCTGTCCCAGCGAGCAGAAGTTGGTGCTGTCCCTCCACTCCCCCTTCTGAGGAAGCCTTCCTTCCACCTTCCCGTTTTCCTGCCCAGTGCTCTGGAGAAAGAGAAGAAATCCTGGCTAGGTTCAGTTCCAGAGAAATGCTGGATTAGCTCTGGAGTGCAGGAAGTGCTCCCTGAGTCCCCTGGGAGGAGGTGAAGGGCTGGGACAGGCAGTGGGAGAACAGGGTGATCCAAAGCCACCACAGAGAGCTGTGTCCGGCTCTGGCCGGGACTGCCCCCCGGGATGGGTCATCCTGGAGCCCCCTGGGTGCCCTTGTTCCTCCTTCCTCCCAGCCCTGCCTGAGGAATGTGCCCTGTCCTGGGGATGGCCAGTGAGGAGGAAGGAAAGCTATGTCTGGAGCGCTGATGAAGTAATCCTGTCTGGGAATCATTGGAAACACTCGCATCTGCAGCCCTCCAGCTTTTCTCAGGAGACCACGTTGGGGGGAGAGGCAAAGACAGCTTCATACCTCACATTTTTGGATTTTTTTTTTTCCCCCTAGAGTCTTTAGGGCTCCTTTTTTGTGCATCTCGTTCCCACTGGGTCTGCATATTTCCTAATCATGGAGAAGTGCCAGGTCTTCTCTTTCCCAGAGGAATTGCCATAATTCGGATCATGAAATAACAACATTCCCAGCCTTTTTTCCATCGACATGAGATTACCACATTTCCTAAATACTTCAAATTGTGCTTGAGTGCCTGGCAGATGATCGCAGATGTTGCCACCTCCTTTCCCAGATTCCGTGTTTATTTTTCGTGTAGATCCGAGTTCCTGGCTTATCAGCCACTCCCACAGCCAGGACGTGTCCCCTCACTGCCCAGCTCAGCAGCAGCACGGGGTGCTGAGATCCCTGCTGCTCCTGGGGACTCTCTGTGGTGCCGGGGGAAAACAATGGCCCTGATTAATGAGCTGCTGCTGCCCAAGACCAAACAATTTTGACCCGGAGTCGCTTTCCGTGACCTCTTTCCATAAATCCGTGGCTGATACAGTGATGCAGAGCGTGGGCAGCCAGGAAAGGCCACGGTGCTGCAGTTCCAGGAGCTGCCTCGGAGCAGGGGCAGGTGAACCCCAGAGGTGATGCTTCGGTTGCAGAAAACCCAAGGAAAGCTCACAGGGTTTGTGTGTCAGCACCCAGAGCAATCAGAAGCCTTGCTGAAGGGTTTTGCTGATTACAGGAGGAAACCAGGGTGACCCTGTGGCACCTCAGCAGGAAGTGCTGATGCATCTGCGGGTGAGGAAAAGCCTTGTAGGAACAAATCCCGAAAGCTGGGCCAAAGCCTTATCTTATCTCCAAACACTTTCTCCACTTAGCAGTTGTTTTCCCTGCGCTGTTGTTGACGTCTCCCCGCTCCAGACTAATGATTTAATTTTTCGTTGTTGTCACTTCAGATCATTTACACCCCAACTGCTGCCTCTGGCTGAGCTGCACACAGCTTCCACTTGCAGCAGGCAGCGAGGAACGGGTGGGGGCTGCTCCCCTCTCTCGTGACTCAGCTGAGCAAATCCTGCCTTCCCCGGCTGGGAAGATCAATGGGAACAGGAATCCTGTGGCTTTGCCAGAGGTACTCTTGGGTTAACCCTTGCATTTGAGTACCCTGAAGGAATCTTTGCCATCTCTCCTGATGAGTTGGTGATTGCTAATTTAATTTTGGATGAACTTCTTTGGTTTCTGTAGGAAGGGAAGCTCTGGCCCTGGCCTGGAGGTTGTCAGCTCTGTGCCCACCCACAGCAGGGCCACCCTGGGGGATTCCTGGTTATTCTGAGGTGGAAAACCACAGGAAGAGAGGCTTCTAGTAACCATTCCCCCTAAACAAACAAAGGAAATAGAAAATCTTTAAAAGCTGATGAACCATTTTCCTTAAAAACAGTTCAGCTTGAACAGCAGGCAAGGGAGAGAGTCCTGGCAAGAGGCTGTGAGAGACTGAACCCCTACTCACCTCCTCCTCTAGGAAAGGTGGTTGAGCACAGTGGAGATGCACAGGAAAAGATGAAGGGTTTAAATCTTCCCAGACAAATTATTATCCTCAATCGACACATGGAGAATTGAGAGAGCAAATAACCTGACCAAAGCAGCTCCCTGAGCACAGGAAATGGCAGGGGGGCACTCAAACCACATCAGGTCTAGAGGGGTTTTCCCCAAACGATTCTGACCAATGCATTCCCCACCTGCAGCCTCTGCACTGACTCAGTTCCCATCAGTGCCCCCACACAGAACTCACCAGCCCGCAGGAAAGACAAAAATTGAAAGTTTTATCTCTGACTTACAGCCAAGGCCTTCCCCACAAGAGCCTCTCTTCGCTGCTGGAAAAGTCAGTGGTAGCAATAACATTTCATTTAGGAGATCTTGCATCGAGAATAGAGAGCACAAAACATTTCATTAATGTCTAGGAGAATCAAAACTCCTGTGTCCAAATTCACAACAAAAAGAGGGGTGGAGATGGGTCTCTACAGTTACTTGCTGCTGTCTTTTTAAACCTTTGAAAAGAACAGAAAATCGCTTGAGTGTGACAAGGGAAAACTGATTCCAGGAGCTGAAAACTTAATAAACACCCCAAATATTGCAAGGCTTGTGATGCGATAATGCTGGCAGTACTGTGGTGTCTTCTCTTTCCATGGGGGCAACCCTGAAATAAATCCTAGGATGGTTGCAGGCCATTGGTTTAAACACCCACAGCTTTTCAGTGAATCCCTGAGCTCTCCAGTTCCAGCAAAAATAGATTTCCTTGGGGATAGAAGCACGAAAATACCCTTTGAAATGGGCACCTGCTCATTCGGAGGTGTGCTCAGGCTGTGCTTGTGATGAGGTGCCCTGGCAGCTCGGAGAGGAGCACACTGGCATTTGTTTGGTGTCATTCCTGCTGCAGGGACAGAGTTGTTTGGAGGGTCTGACTCGCCCAGGATTTCCGTAGCGGGAGGGGAGGGGACAGCTCTGCCTCTGCACCATCCCAGTCACTGGTGGTCACCTCTCACTGGTGACCAGGGCAAGGTGCGGTGTCCGTACAGCCCCCCGTGATTCCAGAGGGCTCTTGGAGCTCCCGGAGCGCCTGTGCCAGGCAGGCACAGCTCACAGGAGTACCCTCAGCAACAACAAAACAGGTTTTAAACGCTGTGTATCTGTCAGCCTCCTTCCCTGACTCAAACCAGCTCCAAACTCTGACTTCCAGTCCCTTCCAAGGGGCCCTGAGGTGCCCTGGGGCCCAGCTCTCTGCTCAAGAGCAGCTTTACATACATGAACAGTCCCAGGAGTTCAGCCTCGTCCAAAAAGCTGTTTGTGTGCCCGAGCCCTGGCGGAACCCTTGGTGTAACCTGCCTCATTTCGCTGCCAGCACGGCACTCTCTGCTCTGCCCAGCGATTATTCCCTTGTCATCTGAAGCAGAGGCTGCCCGGGCTCTGTTCCCCAGCTCTGCCAGAGGGGATCCCTGCATCCCTTAATCAGGTATCACATTGCCCGAGCTGTCACTGAGCGACACCGAGGCACGGCCAGGCTCACAGCCACCCGTGAGGGCTCTGCCAGGGAGAGCTGCAGTGCCCAGAGGATGCCTGGAGGAAGGCTGGTACAATAAGGAACAGAGATTAAAAACACTTTTTATCCGTGCTCACTGCTGGGCCCAGGATGGAGCATCAGGCTGTGCGTGGGAGGGATCTCCCCGTGCCAAGTGAGATGGAGTTGGAAACCATCTGACAGAGAGGTGAGGGAGGTCACCCATTACCCTCTGCCTGGGGAGCCTCCCGTGTTTAATGTTGGCCGTGCTGCAAAATCAGATTATCCCAGGAAAAGCGGTTTTCAATATATTTTTCTCCCCTGGATAATGTATCAGTCAACCTTTCACATTTCACTCCCGAGGATCTGTGGTTGTGCTGTGTTTGCGGTTTTCACCACCGAGAGCAGAATGTTAAAGTCTGAGCTGGAGGTAGGAATAAACTCCCAGAGTCACAAACGGTGTGGGAGGCTCTGGTCAGAGGCTCTGTCCTCACTTGGGGCTCTTTCCAGGGGCACCTTTAGCCTGGAGATGCTGCTCTTGTCTTGCTGGAGCCAATTTGTGCCGGCTCCAAGGCAGGGCAGGGATGTGAGGCCCCTGAGCAGATGTTCCCTTCCCAGGAGGAGCCTGTCCTTCCCCCTGGCTCACAGAGAGGATGTGGTGCTGAGACCTGTCTGTAGCTCTGCAGAAGGCAACGAGCTCTCTGCCAAACCTGCAGGATTATCTGTCCAGCATCTCATCCCAAACCCTGCCGGGGATCTGGGGAAGGATGCTGCACCAGGAGCAGGGTCAGCTCCACAGGGAATGGCAGGGCTGGCTGTGGCACCCAGGACTTTCTCCGTGGCTCTCACAAGGAGCTTTGCCGTGGCCATGAGGCAGTAATGACCGCTCGCTTTTAATTTTATGTCCCTTGTAGCCCTAGAGCAGGACCAGAATTACTTATCAGGGAGGAGAGGACAACGTTCTTTTGGGGCTGGGCATTGCGATTTGAGCAGTGCAATCAGAGCACTTCAGCCTCGGCAGGACTCAGGCCAGCAGGTCACCCACCCCACCCCGGGCAGGCTGTGGGTCCTGGCTTTAGGGACAAAGGTTGGGGAGCAGGGCTGTGGAAAAGGGGATGCACTGCCAGGACCACGCCTGGTCCTCCCTTGCAGCATCCCAAAGCCTTGGTAAAGGCATGAATCTCCTCCAACACAGACAACAAATATGAAAGTGGAGCAGATCCCTTTCTCCTCATCCAACACACCCTGGGGCTGTCCCCAGCTTTGCCTCCAAAAACTCAAGCCTAGCTCTAACGGGACCAGGGGAGGTGAGGAATATTGTGAGGTCTCACCCTGCCGGTTTGGCATTAGGTGTCCTGCCCTAGCACGGTCTGACCTTGCCCTCACTACTGTCTCTGTTTTGCCCTCAAAATGTTCTTTTCCCAGCCCACTCAGCTCTGGTGTGGCAGAAGGGGCACAGGCTGTGTTTGTGTAAACCCTCTGTCACCTGCCAGCAGAGACCAGATGTGTGTGTGGCACAGGAGTTTCTCCTCCTGTCCTCTGTGGGGTAGAAAAGCACTGAAATTCCACTTTGCTTATTCTGTTCTTCAGCTGCCCAAGCCAAAACAAACTTCAGGCAAGAAGTAACTCAGAAGCAAAAACAGAATAATTGAGAAATACTTCTCCTTCTTTTAGCAAAAACGGTGTCAAATGTTGGAAAAGCCCAAGGACTCTGCAGTCAGAACAGAGCTCAGGCTCTGACCCCAGACCCCTCTGACAGTGCCTCGCTTGCTCATGAGAGCTACAACCCAGGCTGGTCAAAAGCCCAGCTCAAGGCACCAGCTGAGTCCCTCTAAGCCCTAAGAACAACTGAAGGCACAAGAGGAGAGAAATAATTTTGTTTTAAACCCCAGGATTTTCTAAGTCCTGGCCGAAGTCACAGCATCAACAGCCCAGAGCAGATCCTGGGACAGCTACAGGGACCCAAACCCCCCTGAGCTGGCAAATTAATGGCACTTGACAGACAAATTTGAAGCTGTTGGCCATATCCTGAAGCGTTTTTGCAAAGCTCAGCACAGTCGGTCTGAAGGGGCTGTGAAATACCTCAGCACCATGGAAGAGCCTGTGCCAAAGCTCAGCCCATTCCCGGTGGGAACTGGCTCTGTCTGGAAAACAGAGGGGACTCGGAGCCAAGAGCAAGGATGGGCTGGCCTGGCAGCGTCTCCTCCTGCAGAGTCTGGGGCTTTTTCTGCTGGTTCTCAGCTCAGTGTGATGCTGCTCCCCGCATGTGCCATCCTGAGGGGGTTTAGGAATAGCAGTGCTTCCCGAAAGAAATGGGAACTGCGGGGCTGGAGCCCCCTGGCTGCTCTGCCTCCCCAGCATTCCATGGAACGGCAGTTTGGAGGTGCTAAATAATGTCACACAGAGCCACTGGAGGGAGTTTGTGTTGGCCAGACTCCAGCTTCTTGTTCTGCAAAGGACTTTGGAGATGGAGCAGCGCTGCCAGGGCAGGGGAGTGGGCTGGATCTGTCTCTGGCGGCCAGGACTGGCTCAAAGTCTCAGCCAGAGTCTGTAGGAAGGGTCAGTGGCTCCAAGGGGAGTCCAGCACCGTGGTGTCCGGGCAGGATCCCCTCTGGAAGGACTCTGTGGTGCCATGAGATTACTTGGCCTCCGCTGAGTTCCTGATGGGAGCTCCAAGGGCTCCTGGAAGAAGCCAGAGACTCCAAAGTGGGAGCGAGTCACTCCCCGCACTGATGCCAGGCAAAGAGCAATTTACTGAAATCAGGCAGCAAAGAGATGAGAGTAGAGAGGAAGGGGCAGGAAAATCACTGCTTCACGCAGCTGAAAGGTTAAAGCCTGGTGTTTCTCTCTCTGCCAGATACGTTATCTCCCTCCCTGCTGCAAATAATGCCTGTGCTGGGAGCCCAGTGAGGATTTCTGGCTTATCGAGTTCGAGGCAAAGGAGAAGAGAGAGATTTGAAGAGCAGGAGGGGAAAGAAAACACGGCTTTAATGTCAGAGCTTTGGAAGTGGAGATCCTTATCTGAGCCTGGTTTCTCCCCTCCTTGATTATGTTGCTTTGAATTTGGACAAAGCAACCCGCCTGGCCAACCTCCGCTTCTGGTTCTTCTCAGTTTCACTTTCTGAACGTTGTCTCATTGTAGAAGTACGCTCAGATTCTCCCTGGGGACAGTTCCACGGGCAGGAGACATTTCCTGGGCCAGGAGATGATGAGAGAGACCTTTGTCACTGCTGTCATTAATGCCCCTTGTCACCAGAGACCCGACAGAGGCACAGAGTGCCCCGGGAGCATTACCCCGACCACAGTGCCCACCGAACCTGGGGTTCAGCTCAGATGCAGGATTTGAGAATGGTGATTTGGGAATGCTGATTTGGGAATGGTGATTTGGGATACACCAAGATTTCGATTTGCCTTTCATATCACAGGTGCTTCACAGAGCTGCTCCCCAGAATTACTGTTTCCTCCCATCGATTAAAATGCAATGTATGAGCTCACCCATCAAATTATTTCCTAAGGACCTGACGCCTTCCACTGTTATATGCGTGCAAAATCCTTTTGACACAACTCTGCTCTCCTAAATCTGCGATAATTCAGTAATAAAGCTGGCTCGGAAAGCTGCTGGCACAAACGCAGGTGCTCGGTGTCAGAAAAGAGAGAGAGGAATAAAGGAAACAAAAACAAACTGAGGGCATCTCCCGACCAACCCCGCTCAGCTGAACTGCACCGGGATAAATGCAGCACTGTGTGGGCCCCCAAATTAGGAACTGTTTACAAAACAAAGAGCTTGCCCCGAGTGCATTGTGCTGCTCTGAGCTGGTGAATAGCCCGTCTGAACTAATGATGGTTTCTTCTTTTTTTGGGTCAGGTCTCGCTGAGGAAGAGCTTTTTCAGAAACCGAAGCTGAGCATTTCAAAGGACCACATCGTCATCTCACCAGGAGACACCCTAAAAATAAAATGCTGGTAAGGATTGCTCCAGAACGCTGCATTTCTTGTGTTGATTGGTTTGGGCCAGCACAGCTCCAGGACAGAGCAGAGCCTGGTGCTCGGCCAGCTGGGAGCTGGGGCTGTGTGGAGGGAGCTGGACGGGCTGTGACAGAGCAGGGAGGAGAGTCTGGGGTCAGCTTGGCCAAATTCTTTGTGCTGTAAAAAGGGGCCCAAGCAAAGCCCTGAGTCAGCACGGGGCAGAGCTCACGGGAGCGGGGTGTACCGTGCTTGAGGACATGGCTGGAAATCCTCTCTGAAACAGGGGCAGATTCAGCTCCTCTGCAGCTAAAATCACTCCTTTGCTCCCCGTCCATGAGGAAATGACAAACAAGATCACCAGGAACTGCCACCTAACCCGCCACAGACACTTGAATAAGCAGCAGTCACTGTGTGTCCATTCAAAGACCCAACCTGTTCAAACACAACCTGTTCTTTAAATCAGATTTAACCAGGACTTGTGAAAAACCCAGGTGCTGATGCTGTACATCACAGCAGCTCTTCAGTCCTGGCACAGTGTGTGCCACCAGCCGTGCACGGACCAGCAGGATTTTGGTGATGACAGGGAGAGGATGCTCTGGGGATGGGGATACAGCTGACAATGAGGAAGAAGCACAGCCAGAGCACTGTGCTGTGCCAGAACACACTGCAGCTGCTGGGTCCCACAAAAGGCCTCAGACTGAGGTGGATGGAGGTGTTACTTGTTCTGAGAGGGATTTTCACACTTCACTACTGCCAGAGGTTGTTCCTCAGGTTTTTTTCCGAGAGTGTTGTAGGAGAGAAGGCTGAAGGCAACACAAACTCCCACAATTTCTCTCTCACACACACATTGATTTTACACCTTCTTGCAAGGTTCCCTTGGCTGGAGCCACTGCCTGGATGGTTTCCTGCAACACAAGTTACTGAAAACAGTAAAAAAAGCAGTGGGAAGGTGAATCTAAGCTTTAGTTTCTGCTGACACATCTCCTCTGATTTTGTCCCAGACTATTTAATTCTTTGTTATAGAGAAAGGTGAATGGACTCAGACTGTGTAAATTTGGGATGTCTTCTGGAGTGTAAGGCAGCATTTTTCCAAATACCTCCAGTTTGCCATGTGGCTTATGAGGTCAGAGCAACCTTCCAGTGGTATTTTTAGCTTGGCAAACAGCAAACACGATGGCAATAAAGTCTAAGCAGTCCTTTAACATCTCAGTGGTGCTCTCCATAAAACCTGTGTGGACTCGAGGTCCCCAGAGTGCCCCAGGCCAATTAAATCAACATTTCCCAGCAGTTCTCCATCCACCACCTTCTTAATCTGGAGGAGCATCCTCCTTTTCTCTATCACCAGATGAATAAACAGCTGAAGGAGTTGTTAGCACGTCAGTCCCACCTTCTTTATGGAGGCAAAGCGAGAAATCCCCGTGACAGGCCTGAGAAACACAAAGGGATGTGAGCATGGGGTGGAACACGGGACCAGGGCCCGGAGCCCTTCAGCTCCTTGGCTCAGGTCACGCAGGAGCTGGGAATAGAAGGGAAGTGTGGTTTCCGAATGCAGGATTCCCTGGATCAGCCCCTCTGGGGATGTCTGCCCTCCTGCCCCCTCTGCCACACTCACGGGTTAGCTCCTGGCTCGGGGGAGCTCTGGAATTCTTTGTGCTTCCAGAGGCATTTGGGCTGTGTGGGGCACAGCACGAGGCAGCAGCCCCAGCAGGTCTGTGGGAATGTCCCTCCTCTGTTCAGCTCCAGGCTTTTGAGGTTCTTGGCCGAGATTTCCTGGTTTGTGGTAGTGGGGCTGAAGCTGCTGCCGCCGCTCCCCTCTGCCAGATGTGTGAAAATCCCAAAGCAACAGCCAAAGGCTTCACCTTCCACCAGGATAAAGTGTGTAGGGGGGAAAAGTGGGCAGATTTAAGGAAGCACAGGTGTGAAATCCCAGTGCTGCCCTGCAGGGCCACCAGAGCAGAATTCTGGCACCGACGGACACCAGAGCGGGTGTGGGTGAGGAGGGGCAGGGACACGGTGACGCGCTGGGAGCCGTGTCTCCATGTGAACTGGCTGTGTTCCCTATTCCAGGCCAGGAATCCCAGTCCTGGAGTCACTAATGACGTGGGTAAGGTGGGGACAGAGCTCTGGGTGCTCGGAAGGACGGGAAGCTGCTCTGACGTGGGGTGGGGCTGTCCAAGCCACCAGAGCATCCAAGAACGAGGGCGAGGCTGCTCAGCAGAGAGGATATTGCCACTTTTCCCAGTGCTCTCCTTCAGCCTTGTGCTGGGAATAACCTTAAGAGCCCAGCTCCACGTCCAGCTCCAGGAAGGCGACAGAGGGACGGGCAGGAACGAGGGCCAAGAGGATGTTTGTGGAAATGTCACTGGATGTCCTGGCAGACGTGCTCTGGCTGCACCTATTGCACCACCGCAGGCCACTGGAGCTCTGGAGTTACTGGCTAGCTGGGAATTTCACACAGATCCCACTTTGGGCATTACCACCTCGGTCCTGGGTCAGTGTGTCCAGACCGGATTTCACCCTGGCAACTCTGAGCTGAGGAAATCCAGGGGTTCTCACTCCTTCCTCAGCTCAGCAAATGCCGGTGGGAATTCACAGTGAGAAGGGTGAGCCAGCCCCGCTGTCCTCGGGAAGAGTGGCTCCTCTGCAAACACACACGGAACTCCCTCTCTCTAACACCAACTTCCCCAGAAAAATCCATGGGTGATTATCCCCCTAACCCACCAGTTTCCACACTGAAAACCAGTTTGCTGCAAAAAACACCATCATCTGCATCTCACAGGCCTGTGAGGCACGTGCTGGTCCATCCCCAGAGCCCTCAGAGGGAGCTCCAGGAGCTCCTGCTGCCACGGCCTGATGCTTCCAGCACAGCAGGAGCAGCACGTCCAGATGGGAGCTCCGGGTCCTGCAGCAGGTGACACCCAGGCCCTGCTTTTTGTCCTGAACTCCATGGAATTGCATTTGCCACGAGCTGTGCTCGGAGATCCGACAGCAGAGGGGTCAGGTGGGTGGAACGTGCATCCTCTGCCCTCCTGGCTCGATGTCCTGGCTGCTGTCACAAGGGGAATTGGAAAAAACGTGTCCTGAGCAGACATCCCCAGATTTGTAACCTGATTAGTTTCAGGCCCTTCACAAAAATCAAGACTGAGTCACTGCTGATCAAGCAAGAAAGGTGATGTGAAATTACATAAATGCCCTCCTCTCTCCATGCAGCCTCAGTGCAAGAAAATATACATTCCTTTAGCTGTAAAATATGCAAAGTCCTCCGCCTGGAACAAACATATAATTTTATCTGATGCTTTCTAATGTTTGAAGTGGCTAAAATACAGTGCTATAAAAACAAACTTGTGTTCAGGCAGTGTGTTAGAAGAGAAATTCAACTTTTCTCCAGGAGCTTGCTGCAGTTCCCAGGGAGTATTTCAGGAATGTCCCCTGCTCTGGGGAACAGCGTGGGGTGATCCAGCTCAATTTCTGATGGGTGGAAGTGCAAACACCCAGGGACCTTCACCATTGATTGGGGAATGACAAGGGTAGGAGCACTGGGGACAGTTGGCCAGAAGGAAGCCCCAGTTTTGCCTGAACCCGGTGTGATTTGGGTGTGTTGTGCTGGCAGGGGAGCCCCGTCTGTGAGCTGGCAGCTGAGGGAGGACAACCCCCGGGTGCACGCGAGCGGCTGCCGCGATGTCAGCGGGCTGAGCTGCAGCCAGCTCGTCCTCAGGAGAGCCACGGCCAACGACACCGGCTACCTCAGCTGTGCCCTCAGCAGCACCCCCGAGCACCAGGGGCTCGTGGCCAGGATCTACGTCTTCGTCCAAGGTAAGAATTCCAGTTTATTTTCTAATTGTGGCTGTGGGAGCTGTGTGAGGCACAACCAGCAATGCAGGGCCTCTCCCAGATCCCACCTCCCCACTGGCCCAGGGGGAAGCAGCAGCTCTGACACCCTGAGCAGACCAAATATAGCTGGGTTTTCGTGGCAGCTGGGTCTTTGTGGCAGCTGGGTCTTCGTGGCAGCTGGATTCTCGGGGACATGGATGTGGGAACCAGAGATCACCCATCCTGCTCAGTTCCAGGATTTGAAAGCTGGACTGTCCCATCATTTTGGTGTCCCAAGTAACAGATCCACCGACTTCCTCAAACATCACTTCCTTTTAAGACTAAATTCTTCAATCCTAAATGGTTTTGCTGCCACAGTGCTTTTCCAAGGGTTCATCCTGAATGCCCAAGCCCTCTCTCTTTCCCTTCCTCCCCAGGCATGGACCTTCCAACAGGATTCTTTGTAATTCCTCTGCTCCTACACATTTGTGTCCTGCTTTGTCCTTACAGCTGTGAGACATTCCTAGCAGAGCTGGGTGACTGCATGGGACACATTTTATTGTAAAAAACGTCCCATTGCTCATTTTTGTTCCCTTTGAGCTGCCTCTCCCCCACATGTCAGAATCACTGAGCTCAGATCCAGGAATAAATGGAAGCAGGAACTTCAGAGGAACGTGGTCCTCTGTGGTTAAGCGAATGCAACCTACTGAACAACCATTCCACTAATGGGAGTTTTTGTTAGACTATTCCCCCAAAATGCTGCTTTTTTTTCAAATCTATTTGAGAAATGCATTACTAAACACTGAATCATCTTGGATCTTCCAAGCTGAGATTGTGACTCCTCAGATGAAGGATCTGACTTTTAGTGCCTTGAATAGGGGATGACATGAACTCCTCTGGTGCTGGATAGGCTCAGCCTTCACTTCCCCACAAATACTCACAGGGATGAAATAATTTCATTTTCATAGTAAATGCTAAAATGTGGTTCTTTGAATCCTCTTACTCACACAAATGCTGGAGAGGCAGTGAATTTGTCTCATGGTATTTGAAGAGCGCTGCAAACCTACACTTCCAGAAAACACAAATCTTTGCTGGGCAGCTCTGACTCAGGGGCTCGGGGTGTTGCTAATGATGGAGAACCACCAAAGGAGTGACTGCCATCCCCAGGGGACTCTGATATGCCCACACAGCTAAATTCAGCTTTTGCACCTCCAGGTGAACACAACTGCTGGATTCAACTGGGTGACACTTTCCTGCCTGTTGAAAATAGTCCCTTTCTACCTTTATCCTGCTTTCCCAGCGAGTTTTCCTCTAATTGGAAAGTGGCTTTTTGGCGTTACTTCTTAGTTCCTGAAGTCATTTTTTTTTCTCCCTTTCTATTTCCTTTCTCTGTTTTTTTTCTTGGTGCTCTGGTTGCTTTATCCACCCTGGTTCTTGTGCTGAGCTGTTTCCTTTTCCCATTACACCCAGCTCAGGTGCCCCAGGTCCAACATTGTTAACCCAGCCCGTCCCACGCTCCAGGAAACTCAATTCTCTCTCCTGATTCAGTGCCCTGGCTGCCTACCCAGCCCTCTGTTACTCTGTGGCAGGAGCACGTGCAGGAAACGTCATGGATCTTTTGGGACTGCCTGAGCACTTTCCTGAAGAAAATACCCCAAGTTATGAAATGCCTCGCCGGGGATGCTCTCAGAACAGAGCTGGTCTGAAAAAACGGCAGGATGTCCTCCTGCTTGCTGAGACTGCTGTGCCAAGGCTCTCCTGACAAACAGCACAAAATCACCCTCTCAGGTGCACTTTAATTGTGTCCCACATCCTCTCTGCTCTTAAAGCTCCTACTCAGACTCCTGTGCTTGAAAAGTCCTGGAAGGAAAACGGGTGGAAAACGGTCCAGCTTGTCCTGTGCAGCCCAAAGCAGGGCTCTGCCCCAGCAGATCAGTCCAGAAGTTGCAGGTTCCTGCTGGGATCTACCAGGCTGAGGAAGCTGCTTGGCCCCGTGAAATGGAGCTATTTATACCTCAGCATGGATCTGTCCTCAGGGCACGCTCTTCCTCCCATTCAGTTCCTGTGGATATTTGCTGGAAGCCAGCAGGCTGTCCTGGGGACGAGGAAACTGCTCTGGACTTAAACAAGGAGCTCAGAGCACACCTATGGCTTTCTTCAATAATTAAATGTGCCTTTTGAAGGAAATTGCTGTGATAGTGTCTGGGCAGCCCTGAGAAACCCATCAGCTGTCTCCAAGTGAGAGAACTCACAGATCCCTGGGAGTGCCAGACAGGGGTGAGGCCCAAAGCTCATCTCTGGGGATGTTTTGTGGAGACAGCAAGTGCTCAGCGGGGTGTTTGTGAGGCTGAGCCAGGTGGAGGGAGAAAACGTGGAGCCAGCCCCTGAAGGCTGGAGATTCCTCTGAGGTTACAAGCCATTATTGCCAAAAAAGGAAGGGGAATGGTATTTTTCCTTTCATTCCTGGCTGGCTGCTTGCCACCGAAATGAGAACACGATTGTGTCGGAAGCCCTGCTTACTGGCCATTATTTCCTCTGCTGGCTCCTGTTTTTCCAGCCTCCCTGGTGGGGTCTGTGGGCTCTGGCAGGACCTGGCACTCGCAGCTCTCCCCGTGGGGTGGTGGAGCCGTGACCCTGCACATCCCTGGGGTCAGGAGGGACACGGGGGTGGCGAGGGCAGCTGCCACCCCTCAGCTGTGCTCCGGCACTGAGGGAGGCACAGCTCAGGAGCTTCATCCTGAATTAATTGTTCCCAAGGCCTTTTCTGCCTCCCGCTGCAGCTGCAAGTGCCAAGGATCATAATTAAAGAGGAAGACAACCCCTTCTCCTGTTGCCCATCTCCTTGTTGGAAATACAGAGTAGCCCAGGGCTGGAACAGAAATAGCTGGGAATTTTTGAACTGTGTGAATTTCATCTCAGCTCTGAGGGATAATCTCTGCAGGGAAAGGCAATGTCTGGTCCCACACTGCAGGGCTGGATGGGCAGAGCAGCTCCACGGGAAATGCCTCCACAGCCACCCAGACACGGCATCTGCTTCCCTCTGCCTTCTGCAGTTACCCCTCCTGACCGAGGGATACCTCCCTGTGAGGAATACACTCATTTATTCCAGCCTTTGGGATCCCTGTGCCGAGGGAAAGGGCAGGCTGTGGGAAAATGCAGACAGTCCTCCTGACAGTGGTCCCCTCAGTGTGTTACCCACTTCATTCTTACATTAAATCCAAAGCACAGCACTGTTCCAGCTAGAAAAACCATCTCAGACAAAACCAGGTCAGCATCCACCCCTTATTCCATATCTTTTATATCATGCCAGGTCTCACATCCCACATCTTCCAAGACCCCACTGCCTTTCCAGTCTTACATACACAGATATCATTCCCAGCCGAAACCAGGACACTGGGGCACATATAAAATTTACCATGGCTTAGAGAAGGAGGAAAAAAAAAAGACAAATGAAGCAAAGATTCATTCCACCTTCCCAAAGGGCTACCCCAGGCTCCAGTCTAGACAGGAGTCAGGACCTGCAGCTCTCAGCTGTTTGAAATACTGTCAGTGTCAGCGAAGTCAGAGTCCTGGGGGTGTCAGCTGGAAGAGCTCCTGGCTCAAATCCTGCCTCAGCTCCAGGTTCCCCCAGCAGCCCCTGTGTCACAGTAAGGATTTGCTGCACATTCTGTACCCCTCAGTGAGTGATCAGAGCAAGGAACGAGCCCACCCAGTCCTGCTGCCTCCACCCTGTGTGACTTTAGTGCTGAGGTAACTGGAGCTGGGCACACCTTGCCAAAGAGCGTCTGGAAAAGTTCATCCAGGTTCCCAAACTGGGATTCCTGCCCACCCCACAGTGGCATTTGCTGTGCCACAACTGTAGGGCTAAAAGAGGCACCTGCTCAGTGTATGGGGCCAGGCACACACATCCTTCAGCATCTTTTATGCAAAGCAGGGCTGTTCTTCTGTTTCTTGAAGTAATTATGGCCATGGTAGCGCTGGTTCTCAAATAACTGCTGCAGAAACACGAGTCCCACCTCCTCTGAATGCAACTGGCACGAAATCTTGTGTGTGACCCCACGAGGGTCTGAGCACAGTGGGGTGGGTTCCCCAATTCCTGCTTGTCCTGGTGGGGCTCACCGTGAACACACAAACATTTTAACAGTGAATTTAGCAGTGTCTGCCCAGCCAGAGCCAACAGCCGCTGGTGTTTCACCACCTCAGTGTGAGTGTGAGGCAGGGACACAGAGGACTGAGGGAGCCCTTTGCTTGCACCCCTTTTGGCTCTCAGCACCGATGTTCACAGGAACACAGGAAATCCAGAAGATGCCCCCACAGGAGATTTGAGTTCTGGCTCCTTCTAAAGCCCATGTGGGCACCGTGGAGGCACCAGCCACAGTGCAGTCCTGCCAGGAGTCCAGAGCACGAGGACTGGAAATCAAATTTGAAGCAAGATGGACATTGATATGGGAGCACAAGTCCTGCTGAGACCATTCCAGAGGGAAAAGGGGGTGCATCCAAGCAACTTGTCCTGCTGGAGCATCCCCAGGGCTCATCTCCAGGGCTCTCCAGGGCTGGAGTCAGCTCCAGGGGAGGGCAGGAGCTCTGCCTTGCTGCTACAAAGAGTGAGGAGAGATGGTCCAAGTGCTGCACCAGGGTGGAGTTCACATCAGCCACAGCCTCTTCCCTATCACCAGCACAGCCCAGGGATGTGCAGCCCCATCGCCCTCAGCCCTTTCCCACCACGAGAAATCTCAAGAGGCTGGAAGTGCATGGAAGCACCCCTCAGATGAGATCATACTCTGGTTCTGATGTTCTTTGAAGCTGATTTCTGCCTCCTTAATCCTCTTGACAGTTCGCAGAGATAATCTAAAAGTGAGAAGCAGAACTGCAGGGCCAGGGTGACAGCTCTGGGCTTTGGCTCGCTTTTCCCGAGATATTACCAGTGGGAACAGAGTTGGAGCTGCATTTCTCCTTCCTTTCAGGCTGCAGACAAGCTGCACTTGCTGCCAGAGCCTGGGCCAGCTGAGATAGGCAGCTGCTGAGCTGCCTGCCCGGCAGATAAAGTGGCTGTCCCTGTCCCACAGCACTGCTGGGAGGGCTTGGCCGCACATCCCAGCTCAGTGTCGGAGCACACGGGACACAGGCTGTGCCTCGTGCTGTTCCTCGAGGACTAAGGGCTGGATCCAAGGGAAACCGAGATGCTTTTAGCTCTGATTCAAGGCATTATCTTCAAATCCTATCCTAAAGGGCCTCACTTTAAAGCGGAGGAGCCTTGGAGGATGGGATGAGTGAGCAGCAGAAGTTCCTGGCACTGTCAGTGACAGCTCCTGACAGCCCAGCAGGAAGAGGAGCCGATCCTTCCTCATGGATCAAGAATTTCTAAATGGAAGTGCAAAGGCCAAAATCACACACACTTCCCCCACTGCTTCCTTCCTGGTCTTTATCCACTCAGTAGCTGCTAATTGCTGAGCCTTCCCCGAGGTGGGAGACCTGTTCTTAATGGGACTTCAGGCAAAGCTGGGGAATATTTTCTACAAAGTCAAAGCCTGCCTAAAATCTGGTGGGGGAGTCAGAATTTATAAATTCTCCTGCTGCTTGAAACTTAATTCCAGACAAAGCATGGGGGCTTCTTTTTCTGTGGTGTTTTGTGGGGAATTTTAAAAAGAAATCTTTCATTTTGCCTTTATTTGCTTGGCAGTGAGAAGCATTTTGCTTCTACAATTTTTGAACTAACATTTTTTAGAGTAATATTTTTTTTCTCTACAAATATTCCTGTGTTTCTAACAGTAATCTCCAGGGGAAGAATGCATTTCATTTGACCAAAACAGAATGCTCCATGTTGACTCAGATTGGCTTCTGGGGGTTTTGCAGTCACTTTTGTTTTGCCTGAAGAGAAAATATTCTGCTTTCTGTTTAATCTAAACATTCCACCACCAATTCTTTTCATTGGCCTGCCAAACTGAAAGGTCTTTTATTTTCAAAGATCCAGTTTCAAAACAAGTGCCTTTATAGCAGTTATTCCTGTACCTAGAGGCAGCTTTGATGGGTCACCAGGGGGAATTCAGCAGACTCGGCTGTTTCCTCGTGAAGCTTTCCAAAATGCTCTGCCCGAAGTGTCACTGCACTGCTAATGCTGCTATTACTGTAAAGAACAGGTTATAAACCTCCTCTCGGTGTTTTTGACCTTGATGAAGACAAACTGCATGGGGATTATGTCAAAACATGAACTTAAAGAACCTGTGAAACTCTGCCCAGGCTCCCCAGCTTAGATATGGCTGAGTGAAGAAAATAAATGGCGAGGGCAAGAGAATTATCTTTAGCTGGAACAAAGTGAGAGGCAAAATGAGAATGTTCAGGAATTTCATGGACGTGAACAGCCGTGAATGACTGTCCTCAAAGGCCTTTTAGTGCTCATCATCCTCCTGGGCTGACAGCACCTGGAGGGAGAGGCAATGTCAACTCCGGGGCTTGGGGTGTGAGACAAATACCACGAGACAAATCGCTGTCACGGTGCAGGAGACACGGGCAGGAATGAAAAAGCACCCAAAATCCTGTATAAAATCCTCTGTGTGTGTGTCAGGAGGAGGTTTCAGCGGCACAGGCAGGGGATAGAGTGGTGGGAAGTAGAGATGTAGGAGAGATTGAATCTGCATCGTGCCGAGTGCAGTGCTGAGGGGTTTGAGTCCCTCGGCTTAGGGCAGGATGGGGCTGTGATGCCTCTGAGAGGAGGATTCAAGTGGAGAGCCCCTGGAGAGAGGCCCCTGCTCTGCAGGTGACACTGAACAAAGAGCAGGTGTCATAGGGAGTCCTGGATCTATGTCCTGGGCCTGTGTCCCGGATCTGTGTCCTGGACTCATGTCCTGGATCTGTGTCCTGGATCTGTGTCCTGGGATCTGTGTCCTGGATCTGTGTCCTGGGCCTGTGTCCTGCGATCTGTGTCCTGGGCCTGTGTCCCGCTGCCACTGCGGAGGTGTGAGGGGACAGCTGAGATCGCCCAGCTGAGCTGGAAGGACCCTCCCAAAGCTCATCTAGAGCAGCAATTAACCTCCTCCTGGACACAACGAGCATCTAAACATGAAGGGCTTCACGGCCTGAAGGAAAACAACGTTCTGGCAGACACTTGACCTTTGAGCTGCTTTTGTGTGTTCCGTGCCCGATTCCCGGCCTGGCTGTCCCCGGGGCTGGACGGTCCCTTCCCTCCCCATCTCGCTGCCACGGCTTCCTTGGCTGAGCTGTTTGTGTTCCCTCCTGAGCCCTGCTGGGTAAACAGCAACACCCTGGCCTGCCTGGGCTTCCTGCAAACTTCCACTGACCTGGGAGCCAGACATCCAGTCTGAGACCCAGGGGAAGGGGCCTTTCCCTCGCCTCCGAGCTGGGGCTGCAGCTGATAAGTCCCCAGCGTGCTTCAGCTCTCGTCTTTCTTCACATGTAACGAGCTTTGCAGCTCACAGTAAATCATTCTTTTTAATTATCCTCTGGGAATTGCTGGGTGTTTCTTTCTGGGTGAGATTCATAGGGCATTTCACCTTCCCAGCTCGGGAGGAACAGATGTGCCAAGCTACGGGGAAATACTCTGTTTTCATAAAGGGCTTCTTTGCTGAGAAATTCTCCCTCAGAGTTCAGTTCTGGTGACTGTGGAGAGGACACCACCTGCATTTCCCATGCCACAGCTCTCCAGATTGCAACACTTGAGTGCAACTGATTTACACCACCTGGAACTGGAGATCTTCCTCGAGGCTGAGGTTATCATTTTGAAAGAAAAGTGACCCTGTCCCTTTTGTTTCAAGAAGTTCTGTCTCTGAGAGACCTTTTTACAAGGAGTTAACTGATTGCTGGTGGACTGGAGGTGGTGAGCGTGTTTGTAAAGCTGGCAGTGACACTCCTGATGTTCCAGCAGATCATTTTTCCACGCCACCGTCAGTTTGAACTACTGAGGAGTTTCATGAAGGATCCGTTTTTTTGTCTGCACAAACCATAACAAAGGTATCAGCTGGCACTTGATTAGCTCAGAATTTATTCTTTGTCATTCTGTTAAGCCCCAAAGCTGAGTCACTTTATATTTGCTTATCTAAGTGAGCAGTGCAGCTGCCTGCTCACTGGAAAGTGCTGGAAAGCTTCTCCTTCCCCATGGCACTGCCTTGCTCCTGCTTAGGAGGGGGTTTGGAGCAGCTGCAGCAGGACACACCAGGTTTGAGCTCTTCTCCGTGTCCTGGGGCTCTCTAGTGCTTCATGACTGAGATCCTTGAGGCTGTCCATCCCTGCAAGTGTCCAAGGCCAGGTTGGATGGAACTTGGAGCAACCTGGGACAGTGGAATGTGTCCCTGCCCATGGCAGGGGTGGAACTGGATGGGCTGTAAGGTTCCACCAAACCATTCTGGGATTCTGTGACATTGTTTTTTCCTTTTGCACAGAGTTCCACAGTTAGGGAGGAAAACAAAGCCTCTCTGGCCTCAGGGACATACCCAGGTGCTTGACCTTCCCCTGCAGCTGCCCGGCCCTGTCACTCCAGGGCCACTGTCCCCTGATGGCCAAAGTGCAGCCCTCGCCTCCTGGCTGAGCTCTCACGTCAAACCTGTAGCAGGGCAGCCCTACAAGCAGCACCCTCACCCCAGGAGCTGAAATCACAGAATATTCCCGGTTGGAAGGGACCCCCAAGGATCACCAAGTCCAGCTCTTAAGTGAATTGAGGGATTGAGGGATCAAAACCACAACCTTGGCTTTATTAGCACCGTGTTCTGACCAAATGGGCCAATCCCAGTGGCTCCCACAAGTATCCCACCCACAGATATCCCCCCACAGATATCCCCCCACAGATATCCCCCGACAGGTATCCCCCGACAGATATCCCCCCACAGATATCCCCCGACAGGTATCCCCCCACAGATATCCCCCGACAGGTATCCCCCGACAGGTATCCCCCCGCAGGTATCCCCACCTGTTTAAGAGCTCTGATATTGCAGATGGAAGCAGGGAGGGAAAAGCCCTTTCACAGGCAGAGAACTCTCCAGGCTTGGGTAGAAACTGGACGGAGCAGTGAGATAACACAAGCCACCGACATCACACAAAGCCCTGAGATAACAGAAATCACTGAGATAACACAAGTCACTGAGACAACACAAATCACAGCCATCTGCTCTAGGACACCCCACTGGCTTAGCAAAGAGGAGAACCCATAAAATAGAAAACCTTCTTCTCTTCTTTTTTTTCAAAACACAGTGAGAATGATGCCCAGGAGACCCGACATCCACGAGTGATTAACAATCAGTGCAGCAGAAGCCATCCTTTCCTTCTCCTGATCTTTATCACCCAGAAACTGCTTCTTGCTGCTGTTAAGTGCACGGTGATTTTAAGATACCATCAAGATTTCAAATAGTGATGGCAGAAGGCCAGATTTATCTATTTTGGCTTCCAATTCAGATTGTAACTTATCTGGGATAGCTTATCTGCAGCCCCTGGTTGGACATACGGCAACTGAGGAGCAGGCTGCTATTAAAAATCAATTAGGACTGAAATACAGTTTCTGTCACACACCCTGTAAATCCCTGCTTCCCTTCCCATTAGGTGAATCAGTAGCACCAGATCTGTCCTATCTGCAGCTGGGAAAAGGTAGATCAATTTTAGGTCTTTTGTGAATCTGAAAATTCTGTAGAGATGAGTCCTGGAGTTCGGGAGAGAAGGGGGTTAAATAATTATATTTTTTCCCTGAACAGGAAATATTTTTGAGACATTTTATTCTGTTTTGACTATGATGCATCAATCACTGCACAGTTCAATATTTTCCTGCATTTTAGGATTACTTAATATTTGCTTAGCTGCCTTCTTTTGATTTTTGTTGCTCCTTAAACAAACAGTGCTATTCCGAAGTTCTTTCTAAAAATACTGGCAGAAATAGTTTTAAATTCAGTGCTTCCATCTTTTCAGTCAAAATTTGATCCTGAACTGTGAATAGTTTGGTATCAAGAAGCTCCTTTTTTCCCAGCAAGTTTCCTCTTGTCCTATATCCTTATCCATCCATCCTATGCCTTTGTCCATCCCCTGTCATGTGGCACATTCCTTGTCCTCTCCTTTTCTCCACAGGACAAGAAATAATTGTGATTACATTTCCCCTGACACTTTTTTGCCCTTTGTTGCAAATCCACAAAAATCTACTTTCTCTGTTTTTTCCTATTACAAACAACCCAAGGAGCTTCTTTTAATTATCCAGTGTCTTTTTTTTTTTAAGTGGAAAAAAAATAAAAATATTGTCACATTTGATACCTCCCAGTGTGGTTCAGCTGGAGAGCAAGACTGCAGAGGAATTAAGCAGCTCAGGGACAAACACTAAACACATTTTCATAATGTGACTCAACAGGAGAATTTAGCATTTTTTGGGAAAGTGCACAAGATGCTGCACTGAGTATAAGTATTTCCTATTTGTTTTGGGGCTTGGACCAAGCTACGAAGTTGTGGTTCAAAGATCAGGTTTCTCAGCTCAAGGCTTGATTAGAACCAGGGCCTGCCTGACCAGAAAGTTCAGATGTGTATCTGAAACTTCCTAAATGTGGGGAGATTAGAGATCCAGTGTTTTAATTCAAATTAATCTCTCTCACATAACGTTTCCTGCAATGCCCTTATGCCAAAGCACAGCCAGAATAAACCACTGGTGTGGAAGAAAAGCTGGCGTGGAAAGACAGTACTAGAAATTAGAGGAATCATCCAGATTTTGGGTTTCTATGTGCCTCATGTTCAGTGCTCCTGCTCAGCCCCTCGTCCCACACAAATCCCACATCTCTGGTCCTTGCACAGTGCCCTGAGTGCCTTTGTAAAACACCATCATCACCTCACACGTGGCCCTTCTGTCACACACAGCTCCAAACAACACTTGGTCTCCTCCTGATGAAGCCCATGGTACATTTTATCTGCTAAGGACAAAATTCCCAGCCCTCAGAGCTGAGATGAAGCTCCAAACCCCACAAAAGACGGCAGGGCCACTCTGCTGTGTCCATCGGCGCCTTGGTGTTGTTGGGAGTGAAACTGGGGTGGGTTGTGGAGCAAAGGAGCTCCAGCTCTGCACCGAGCTGATTCTCTGAGGGTTAACTCCAGGTGACAGCACTTTGCATGGCATTTCTTGAGCAAAGGCTGTTGCCATCGGTCGAGAAATGCATGTTGATATCTCCAGATGAAGGACAGGAGGGCTGCCAAGGCCCAGACGTATCTTGGCATCTTGAGCTGGTAATCCATGAAGTTTATCGTGTGTCTGCACAGAAATGTGCCACTCTGGGCAATTTCTGGATGAGCGTGGGGCTAAATCCAAGGCCCTGGTCATCGGCCCTAATCCCTGTGTGACAGTGGCACTTGCACACAAGCAGGATGTCACTGGATGTCCTGACCCCGAGGGAGCTCAGTGCTCTTCCAGGGACACTGCAGTGCCCTTCCAGGGACTGAGCAGCTTTCCAAACTCATGTTCTTTTCCCTGCAGACTACAGGAACCCGTTTGTGGAGATGCACTCGGAACACCCTGAAATCATCTACATCGTAGATGATAAGAAAACAGTGGTCATCCCCTGCCGGGTCACCTCGCCAGACATCAGACCCAAGCTCACCCAGGTAAGAGATGGCTTCAGAGAAACTCAGTTCAAGGTCTGGGCTGCCAACACAGTGGGGAAAAACATGAATTAAGATGTGTGAAGCTGGGTAAATTCAATAAAAAATAGCAAAGACACTGAAAATCCAGAAACATGAACCTGTTCTTGCAGTGTGTTACTGTTTAACTCGATTAAAAAGATTTTTTGAGTCTTAGGCTGAGTTTATCACATATTTTTTTATGTTGTGGCTTGATGTTCCTCCATAAATTGGCAGAGATAGATGACAAAGCACTATTTTCCTTCAAAATTCTTTGTGTAACACCTGGCTCTCTCTGAAAGCTTCTCTCCTTTATACCTTGAACCTCCTCAGAACAGTTGCCCATTTTTGCTTCTTTTCATCAGTTCAAACCCAGTTTCAGCCTTGGGAACAGACGGCTCCAGCATCCATCCCTTTGGCAGCACTCACACCTGAATGTCAAGGTTACGGCACGGTCTGTGCAGGCCAAGGCTGTTTTGGATAATAAAAATGAAATTTAAGGTCTGGGCCCTGATCAGTCGATGGAGTCACTCATTTAAAGGGCTTCAGAAGTGCTCTCCAGAGTAGCCTGTCGTGGAGTGAGGAAAGGACAGAGGTCTCCTGGCTCCAATCCTGCATTTTACGCCAGGAATTCTGTGCCTTTCCATTCCCCTGCCAGGTTGACGGCTCGGGAAATCCTAATGGGAACGGGAGCTCATCCTGTGCCCCTTTTCCAGCCTGTTCTGGAGGGGCTGTGAGGGATGAGGCCGTTCTGAGCACGGCAGAGAGGGGTCTGAGCACCTCTGCTCCTCGTGGCAGTTCCATGCCTTGGATGTCCCCTTCTCCTGGGAGGCAGCACAGGGGATCACAGGGCCTGGAACAGCGCTCCGGCTCCGTGGCACGTTCCCAGCAGAGGTGCAGAGGGACAGCAGGGGCCTTATGGCTTTGGAGATCTCTATTTTTAGATCTTGTCAGCAGGGATTAAAGGGGGGAACAAAGCTCCTCTCCAGTTATCTCTTTAGGTTGGATGAGAGTTATCACTTTCCCTCCTTGGCTATAAAAATGAAACATCCCCATCTGATTTGAGCCTGCTTCCACCAAATTCATGGCTGGAGCGGTGCTGCTGACCCTGGCACCATCACGTGAGCCTCAGGCTGGCCTTGGAGCCCCCATCTCCACATTTATTCCCTTATTTATGGGCAGCCCTGCACTTCCCAGCTAAATTCCCGGTCATTTCTCCACAAACTGCAGCCTGGCTGCTGGAATGAAATCTCCAACTAAGTCTCTCCCACAAAAAGTTGTCCCCAGAAGATTTCCCCGTCCAAGGCCGAGCAGCTGGAGCGCAGGGCAGGGAGGCAGAGGCTGGGCACGGCTCCCAAAGGAGCGCTCGGGGCCGGGAGCTGCTGGGACATCGCGCCTCGAGAAGCTCCGGGATCCAGCCGCGGACGGCACCGCTGGCTTGGCCCTGGCTGAGAATTCCACAGCGCCAAGGTGGCGGCTTCCCGTGCTGGGAGGAAGCGGGGCGGGAGAGGGGCGGAGGTGAGCACGGGGGAGGAGAGGTGAGCGAGGCCATCGGACAAATTTAGAACATCCTCTCCTTCCAAATTCAATCTCCAGGAGACAACGCGCTTCAAAGGGAGGAAAGCCGCCATGATTTCCTTCGAGCAGCATTGACGCTTTTCTGTTTGATTGTTTAAGTAGATACTTGTGAATATTTTATGAAGACATTTCATCTGTGTGTGGTGTTGAAAAGGGCCTCCTGAGCAGGGTTATTTTTTCTTCCCCCTTCCCCCAGGCATCGGGGAGCAGAGCTGCCAAACCCTGAAGTTCAGCTTTATCACGTTTTATTATTCTTGCGGAAAATGGACTCTTTGCCACCGTAAATTAAGTTCCTTGTGTTACCATTATACTTTAAAATCACTGCACTCTCTTTAACATGCACAGAGAAAGGTACCTCTTGTTAATACCAAGCAGATCCCAGCCATCTCAGTTTATCATCTTTGTTATTAAGAAATTCATGCTAAGACACACAACTTAGACTTTTAATTTTGCTCAACGTGATTTTAATTCGGGGCAAAAAAAGCTTTTTCAGTCTTGTCAGATCTGTTTAGTCACTGATCTGGTTCAGTGTGCATTTGCCACTTCCAGCTTTGACCTTCAGGAGTGCTAAAGCATGATGAAGCCTCAGGTCTCAGATCTCTTTCTGTAATTTGTCTTATTTTTCCTCACGGTTCTAAACACAGATGCTGCAGCTTGATTATTTCAAAAGCATTTACAAGAAATCCTGGCTCCGAGGGGAACGGGAATCCTCACTCCTTGTCTGTTCCCTTGCAGTACCCTTCTTCTGTAGAGATCAACTTCAAGAGGATGCTGTGGGACCCCAAGAGAGGCTTTGTCATCCCCTCCCACTCCTTCGTGTACTCTGGGATCCTCACGTGCTCGGCCCACGTCAACGGCAGCGTCTTCAACTCCTATTACCTGGCCCAGAGACTGGGTGAGTGCCCAGGGACCACCACAGAGCCTCTGTTTCACGGGGAGCTCCTGGCTGTTATTCCTCGGTTAGCCTCAGTTATATTTGATAGATCTCACTGGTCTGCATCCGCAGCAAGTCCAAGCTGGAATGTTAAAAGTAAACTCATTCTTCCTTTTTTTCCCCTATTCAATAGAACTTGGATTGGAGCCACTCCTGGTTTTGAAAAATGACCAAGTGCTGAGGTGGTACAAAACAGGAGGGTTTTATTCGAATCCCACCAAGGCTTTGTTTGCTTGGATTGAGCTGTATTCACATGAAAACAACTACTGGTTCAGGATAAACCAAACAGCAGCTTTCTTTTTGCTTCTGGTCATTAACCACGTGTGATCATCATATAAAAATCTCACTACACCGCTAATTCACATCTTTGCTTTTTCATAGATTTTCCTCGGTGATTTACTACACCATTTCCCTTGGATTTACAGCTGAGCTTCAGCTCATAATTAAAATCTGAATTCGAAGCAACTAAACATTAAATTTTTGAGTGCTGGGCATTTATATGAAACCAATTAGAATTTATTTTTCTTTTGTTTTCCATGTATGTTCTTTACCTCCTCATATATCTTCTATTTACTGGGACATCATTGCCATTAGCTCATGGCATCCTTCTGTACAATCAGCACTCAGCTTTGAACAACAGCCTTGTAAATTTGTGTGGCAGCCAAATAAAACTCCTGTAAATCTCTCCCTTTCCCCTTTTTCTTCCTTTTTGGAGTAAATTTTTACTAAAATCATGAATGCAAACCTACAAAACCTCTTAGGCCATCACTCTGCAGCTCAGAAGGACCCAGGAAATCCCCTTCTCTCTTGGGTTACTGTCAGTGGTCAGGGGTGGTTTTGGTACTGGGCACCAAAAACTGATGAAACTTCAGAGCTGATGGATTTAAGGCATTGATAAATGTGTAAGAGCAAGATCTGGGGATCCCATTCAGGGATTTGGGGTTCCCACTCAGGGATTTGGGGTTCCCACTCAGGGATTTGGGGTTCCTATTCAGGAAGGAAAGGGAGCTGTGCAGGAGAGGGCAGCAGAAACGCGTCTCATGTCCAACAAAAGGGGGTCCTCTCGTGTTGAGGCCCTCAAAAGGATGAGTGACCTTTGGAAACTCTTTTCTGTGGATGTGATGAGAAGGTTGGAGCCGTGGCACATGGAAGAGCAGCCATTCCTGAGGGGCCGTGTCCGTGGGATCAGGGATCAGCTGGTGGATCCTGCCCTGCACGGGTGATGCAGGGAGTGCTGCTGGTCACAGCTTTGCCTCTTCCATTGCAGAGGGCAGAATACAGAACCTGGCCCTGAAGGCAACTCCCAAAAAGCTGCTGGTTGGAGAAACTCTGCATCTGGAGTGCAAAGCAGAGACCTTCATCAACGGGCGCATCGAGTTCATCTGGACGTGTCCCCGTGGCAGAGTGAGTGGATGGAATTCCTGTATTCCCCTCTTCCCAAAATCCACAGGGCTGCGAAAACCTTATTTTTATTTATTCTGAAATTATCCAACCATTTGTAAGCCTATCATTGATTGAACTTTTTGTTTGGATGAACCTAAAACTTCTCTGCCCTTCTTGAACCTGCAGATTAAACTGCAAACCTCGGGCTGAATAAACCCTGGCAAGAAAAGCCAGGAGTGTTTCCTTCTTTTCGGGAAGAAAAACTCCCTCATTCCTTCTGTCCTGGCTGTCTCACAGTGACAAGTCTCAAGTGCAGGTTGTAAGTTGTCAATCTCCCCCCATCTATTTTGGCATTTATGAAGTAGGAAAAAGCAAAGCAAAACACAACTGAACCTGTGGGAATCATCCCCAAAGAATGAAATCTAAATTCTGAGTGTGGGGTCTTGAGCTTTCTGTGGATACAACAAAAAAGTGCCAAATTTGAAGCAGAAATGAGTAAGAGACTGAACATTTGAGGAACCAAACCCTCTCACTTCTCCTAAAAAAAACCAATACAGAGGGGGATCATTTCCCAAATCAGTTCATTTATCTGTGATTCTACTCACAGGTCTGTTTGGTGCTGAGAATTAAAATAATTGTTTTCTTTTCTTTTTGGTTCAGCAAAATACACATCGTAAAGAAGCATCTAAGCCTCTTGGGAAGGTGTAAAATGTGATTCCTAAAAACTGTTTAATTTTGATTTGTTTCCTTAAAATAAAGAATGTCTGAGTTTGTTGTGGTGAGGAAACTACAGAAAATATAACACAGAATTTATAGAGGTGCAAGCACTACAGTGTTACTGAATTTGGTTTCTTGAACCCCATGTGGTGGAAAAGAGTTGTTTTCCTATGAACTCTATTTCTAACATGAACTATATTTCTAACATTATAAATGTAAAACTTCTTGGCCAAATCTCTGGGATCAAAAATCCTATCGAAAGCGATAATGCTTTCTAAAATTCTCCAGGAATTTGCATTGGCACTGGGCTGTCATAATATATTATATTTCTGTCATAATATATTTCTTTTAGAAAGCAGGAGGTTTTTAATACAGAAAAAATACTGACTGTGACCAAAATCAATCTAAAAACCCTCAAACCCAAAATCTCAGAGCACAGCTCTGACCCTGCAGCAGTTTTGCCCTGAGATCCTTGGGATTTGCTCCTGGAGAAGGGCTGGGATGCATCCCCTTATTTACCTGCCTGCCCAGATTTCAGTACAAAGTGCCACATTTCCACTCTGCTTCTCTCTCTTATTAGACTTGATAATGAAACTTCACACAAGAGCTCTTCCTGCTGATTTGCCTTTTATATTATTTGTTTCAGCGATGGGGAGATGTGATCATTCTGATATGAATCACTGCTTTTCTTTCCTGGCAGCCTTTGAAAGGGTGAACACAATAATCCAGTTTCTGCTGCTTTTTGACCCTGTTTTTTGTGACTCCCAGCACCCTCACCCCAGGAGAGCGATGGACCAGAGTGATGTGGTGTACAAGGTCGGCAGCAGCCTGACAATTGAAAATGTCACCATGGAAGATGGGGGCCTGTACATCTGCAGGACATTCAATGCCACCAGGCTGGAGGCCAATGTCACTGTCACCGTGTATGGTGAGTGCTGCAGCCAGACCAGGAGGTACCACGGACCAGCTAAGCTTAAAGGATAATTTCAGGCTGTAAAATCTGTTGATTGAAATGGCATTAGGGAGAAATTCAATTGGTTAAAACATCTATTAATTATCTATAACTTCTAATTAGCCAGTGAGAGTCAGCTTCCATGTCTTCAAACAAGTTCAAGAAGTACATTTAGATGGGATATTGGGAAGGAATTCTTGGCTGTGAGGGCGGGCAGGCCCTGGCACAGGGTGCCCAGAGCAGCTGTGGCTGCCCCTGGATCCCTGGCAGTGCCCAAGGCCAGGCTGGATGGGGCTTGGAGCAGCCTGGGACAGTGGGAGGTGTCCCTGACACGGCAGGGGTGGCACTGGATGGGCTTTAAGGTCACTCCCAACCCAAACCACTCTGGGATTCTGTGACGTCTGAGGGAGCTGAACTGTTTGAAAAAGCTGGCACCACGTGCGGTTGCTGAGGCCCTGGAAAATCCATCCTGCTGGCTCCACATGGACAAGAGCTGCCCCAGGCACTCCCCACATGGATCCAGGGGCAATGCTGGTGCATATCCTCTGCTTTCCCTGTGAATTCCTTCACGTGGGAACAGCCCTTCCCGGCTGAGGCGGGCTGCACAGGGGAGCTGTGGGAACAGCCTGATCCATTTGGTTCTCTGCAGCTCTGCAGTTCTGTACTGGAAAAAATCCCGCGTGGGAACAGAGCAATTCCCAGGTGTGAGCTCTGCCCTGTGGCAGAGTTGCCATTCCAAGTCTCCCCGCTCATTTCTCTTCCCAGAAAAACCCTACATCACGGTCTCGCACAAGAAAGGGCCTTACTACGAGATTACCTCAGGACACAAGTCCCTGAAGCTGGCTGCCAAGGTGGACGCCTTTCCTCGGCCAACTGTCACCTGGTGAGTACCCCCAGCAACAGCAGGAATGCCTGGCCTCCTTTAGGGATCCTGTCTGGAATAGATCACCCCATTCCTGACCACACAGATCGGAGATGGGAGCTGGGAATGCTCCGAGCTGTGCTTCCACTCTGGGCTGCCTGAGCTCTGGGAGGCTGGGCAAGCCAGCCCTCATTCCCAGCCAATTTTCCTCTCCTAGCCATGCAAGAAAGGTCCCTCCAGGAAAAATGTGTGTTTCCCTTTCCCCGGACACAGAATTGTTTGGGAGATCCAAGGAGAAAGCTCTCGGGGAAGGGGTGCCTGCTCACCCCCAGCAGTGCTGCTCAGTCTGCAAGGGGGCAGGGGATAATGGAAAAAGGACAGATTTTCAACATAAGAAATTGTTTCTCTCCAGAACCTTTAAATAACATCCTCCAATCCTGTGCCAGCAGATCCTTGCAGACAGTGCAGTGAATCCTCCTGAGCAAACTAAAGGCTCCACCAGTGGATCTGCTAAACAGGAGGGAAAACACAACAGCAACTCCATTCGAGTCTCTCTTTACCCTTTCATCACTCGTCCTCTCCCCTGCTCCATCTTTAACAACCCCATCCAGTGCCTTTTACATCTTTACCTGCATTAAACCCCACGGGACAGCTGGCAGGGGGGTGCCTGTCCTGGCAGAGAAGGTGGCATTTCCCTGGAGCACCTGTCCTTGGCCAGCTGAGAGCCTGGCAGGCAGCAAAGGGTTGCTCAGGGCTGGCCTTGCTGTATTTTATTAGCAGTGAAATCACATGCAATCCTCTAATTTTAGTAGAATCAGTGCCAGGAGGTCTTTTTAATTGCTGCTGTTCTTTAGGGAGGGGGATGTTTTGGGAGCTGAAGTGGGGACAGACCCCTTCTCCCTGCCAAGGCTTTGTTCCTGGGCCCAGCGTGGAGCTCTTTGGTGGCTGCCCGGGACCACCAGAGCTGCCTTCCCTCGGAGCCCCAGCTGTTGATGCTGGAGGTCTCTCAGGATGGTTGTTTTTACGACTGCAGAGGAAGTTTCCAGCATCCTCAGGCAGTGGGAGATGCCCCAGCATCCTTCCAGCAAGCCTGAAGCTCCGTGTGTGGCAAAGCCTGGCCTATTTCCTAACCATAAACCTGCGTGTGGGGTTAGCAGTGGAGAGGAGCCTCTCCTGCAGATGCTGCTCTCCTGCCCTGAGGGAATATTCCAGGCTGGGAATTCCTCACTGGCCTCCCTATGGACCAACCTTCTCCAGGCCACAGTTTAACCTCTTCAGAAACACTAAAGGCTCACACAAACATCCTGAGAGACAACTCTGCTGAATTAATCTCTTCCTTTAAAACTGAGGACACACATTTTGCTAATCCATGTTTTCCACGCTTGGTGTTGCCCATCCAGTTTCTTCTGGGGAATTCAGATCATAGTTGAGCATGTGAGTGTCTCTCAGACCCAATAAAACGCCTTTTTCCTGTGTAGAATGAATCCATCCCACAGCACTGTGGATGTGAATCAGTTCTGGTGGGGAAGGATAACAGGAATAAATATCCAATCCAAGCAGTGATTCTAGACCTGCATTTCCCTTGCTGGGATGGCCCTTTATCCCCCCTAAAGTGAGTGACAGGGTTTCTGAGGGGTGACAGGGACATGATGAGCCTTGATGGAACTTCCCAAACAGGTACAAGGATGGCAAACTGATCAAGGACAACCACACCTGCTACGAGCCAGATCCACTGAAATACAGACTGGGAATACGAGATGTGAGACCAAAACATGCTGGGAACTACACCATCGTCCTGAGCAACCCCAAATATGGCCTCTACAAGAACCTCACCATGCAGCTGGTGGTGTTAGGTAAGGACTGGGTTATTTACCCTATTTTGTGCGATCCTGTTGTGCCAGCCAGCAGGAACGGGTGACATTTCCCAGGGTTGAGCTGATAAGAGCTGAGGCAGCACTACACAGAGATCACCACCTCCCTCAGGAACCTCTGAACCCCTCATTTCCCCACATGTTAAATGGAAGCAGCAGAGTGGGGAGCTGCTCTGAGGAGTCACTGTGACCCTGGGTCACTCAAGTCCCTTCCCCTGGGACACTGCACCTCCCACAGCCATGGCACCGAGTGCCGGGACAGTGGCTCCACACAGAGAGGTGGAAGTGCCTGCAAAGGGCACAAACTTCTCATTTTTATAGGAGTTTGGGGGGATATCGAGTAGAGAGGTCTTAGAACTAGGGGCAGAGTTTCCCAAGAGAAGGACTGGAAGTTTTATCCCTTGAGATTGAAAAGCAGCTTGGGCAAAGCACTGGAGAACATCTGCTGGGACAGGAAGGGTCCCAGTGGGGCTGGCAGAAGGAACTGGAGAAGCTGCCCTGGCTTTTATGTCTGTCCATCATCCTGCTCCAGATCCACTTTCTGAGTCTGTAGTTTCTGTTCTGTCATTTCTCTGCCAGCAGCACTTGAGGGACAGGTTCATTTTCAGGGGAATTTGGAGGAAACCGTGGTGTGCACTGAAGCGGCTCCACTTGCCATAGAGGGAAAATAGATACGGGAATGCCATTTATCAACCTCCCTTGCTGGGATAATGCAGGACAGAGCCACATTGTCTCTTTGCACATCCACTGCCTCTTTCAATCCACTGAATTTGGCAACAGAGGTTGAATTATGGGGCCAAGTAGGAGTTCAGCAAAAGTTAGCTCTGCTTTCCCTTTGTATTTTCCACTAGGACAGTGAGTAGTTACTGAGACAGGTTTGCTTTCTTTTCTGTGGTGAATTCTTCTCTCCTTACCCTCTTTACACCTAAAAATATTCTCAATTGTCCAATTTTTGTATACTTAAGTATGGTTGCCCCATGTCACTTCCAGCAGCTGTGTTTTTCTCATTTCACCCTTCAGAAAGGAATAATGCCTAAAAAATGGAGAACTTGTGACTCAGGCATATCTGGCCTATCAAAAATAGTAAATAAGATATGGTAGCTTAAAAAATCTTAAATAAGACATAAACTAATGTGTGATTGAAGAGTGGAAGGAGCCAAGAACATGCTCATGGTCAGGCCCTGCAGCTCAGCTGAGCAGGAGGAACGTGTTAAGCTGCATCATTTGTCCACTTGAGATTGTTTTTCCACACAATGGTTTTGCCTCTTCAGAGAACGGAAACGTTCAAAGGAAGAGAGAATTAAGAATGATAATAAACTATCTTGTCAAGGTAAATATTGGTGTTTGCGTGCAGAAGAGAGCGTTTCCTTGAGGAGCCGCCGTTCCCCAAATAGGCAACCAAAAACAAACAGAGCCTTTTTCTATCAGCAAGATGCTATTTCAGGATTAAACCAGCCCAGCACAAGCTTTTCATGTCCATGGTGTGTCCAAGCTTGGGGCATCCCGTCTCTCATCCTCAGCCTTTCCAGGGGTCTGCCCAGCAAAGGCTTCATCAGCAATTATTAATTCTTTAATTGCAAACCCCCCCCATTTCTCCAAGTCCTGCAGCTGCAGGAGTGTTCCCAACTGTCCCATGGTGGAGCACAGGAAAAGCACACAGCAAGTGTCTCTGTTCTGGTGGCAGAAAGTCGGGGAATGAGAGCGGGCCAGGGAAACCCCTGCCCAGGGGTGCCGTGGGTGGAAGCTGGAGGCTGCAGCAGGACTGGCACCCAACACCCAGGGAATTCTGCCATCCCTGCCAGACTCTTCCCTGCAGCAGCACCCCGATGTGCTGCGTGTGAAGCACTCAGCCCAGGAGAGACTCGTTTCACTGACAGTCATGTGGATAGAGCCCAAAAAGGGCAAATTGGGATCTTGAAGCTTCTCCAAACTGCCCTTTCTCTTGTGCTTCCCATCAGAAGGCAGGGACAGCTTTTTCAGGAGCTGCTTTTTCAGATCTGGGCATCCTTTGCTCTCCTTTCAAGTACAGTCTGAAGCTCCAAACTGAAAGCAGACTGGAATTTTGCCCTTAACTCTCCACAAATAACCCGGCACTTATCTCCAGCCATCAGGACTGATATCTGGGTATCACACCTGAATAGATCTAACTGCTTGGAGTTTCAGCAGACTCTGAGACAACAGAAGGAAACCAAAACACACTTTGTAGCCCCTTTCTGCAGGGATTACCTGAGAGAAACCACCTCTGAGCTGGAGGTGTGATTAATGCCTCTGCTCAGAACCAGAGGCAGCCTGCAATTACTGGAGCTGGGATTTGAACACAGGGATTAGTGGAGTTGATGGAAAAATCCTCTTGGGCTTCAAGTGGACGCAGTGGTTGGAGTATCAGCTCTGCATCGTGGCTAAAAGGTGGAGCCTGCAGCAGTTCAGCACCTGCTAAACCTCCTGCTGAGTAATAACCACGTACCCTGAGAGTGAGGAGCAATTTCTGTGTGAATACCAGCACTGCTCCCCAAATCCAAGGCCAGCTTTTCATTTCAGAGGTGCATCTGCGAAAGGGAGTGAGTTCTGATCCACAGTGTTAAAGAAAAGAGGGAAAATTACATAACCAGCCTTTGGAGTGAGGCGATAAATGTCATTTGAATGTTTTCTCTTGCTGCAAGGGGACACTGCAGTGCAGAAATGATCAGTAATCACACAGCCCCCTCTTCTGAGAGTCTCTTCACAACATTCCATCATTAATGTGCCACAGGTACTCAGCTGGCACTCAGTGTGCTGCGACAGAGCCATCAGCTGCATATTTGGGCTGGGTGGAGAGGAAGTTTGAAGTTAATATTGTTGTGAATTGTTTTTCACAAACAAAGGATAAACAGCAGCAGGGCTCGGCCCTCAAATTGCATGGTATGAATTTTGGCAGTGTTATACTCACTGATAAATGGCAGCAGAGGAGAACAAGATCAGAAGTCCCCTGTGGGCAGTGTCTCTCCTGAGCTGCACTGCTGCAGGTTTCCTTGGAGTCACCCCCTGGGTGTTTAACTGGGAGCAGTCCCAGAGTTCTGTCCCACTGCAGGCACAGGGTGTTTCACTCCATGGGAATGAGTAAAACATCAGGAGCTATTTCCCCCAAAGTTTGATTTGGCCACAAAACTGAGGAGCACCTGCAGAGGGATCAAGTGGAGAGGGAGCAAAATGGGCAAATAACTCCAGAGCTGCAGGGTGGGAACTGAGAGAACAAGGGCCAGCAACGAGCTGCCTGGCCTGGAGGAGAATCGTGCTGCTATTCCAAAAATGCCTCTGTAAGAAGTGGCTTAGCTGTGCCTCTGGTCACCCCTGCTCCCACTGCAGCTGGAATTTAATCTTGCAGGAGCACATATCTCGGTGTGGAGTCACCTTGGCTCTTTGTAGGACTCAAGTCCCCAGGAGGTCGCTGATTGCATTTTCAAAACACTCCTTCTTTACATATTTACACATCAAACACTGTCCAAGAAGCGGCGGGTTGCTGTGGTTTTGTTTTATTTGATTAAATTCTTATTGAGAAAAGCTTCAAGAAAATAATGTCCTGAAGAATTTGGAAGGGAGGGAGCAAGGAGAAGGAACAATCCTAGCAAACAGCTGGTGGCTGAAAATCTGAGCCAGCCAAGAAGGAGAAATGCGGGAGAAAGGAGTTATTCCGGGCTGGAGCGCAAAGCGGTTTCAGAACAAAACATAAACAACCCCCTCAAATCTATTTCTGGGCAAGCAGACTGTGTTTCATCCTCACCCTTGTCCAAGTCATCTGCGTCCATCAGGGTTCCTGCTGAGCCCTTTTGGAGCAGCCAGCGTGCTCCGGCCACCACCTAGGGAGTGAGGAGTGTACTGAAGCACGAGTTAATTCAAAAGTGGGATGAATAAGCTCCTTCACCACTTTGCCTTTCTTCTTTGTCCCAAAGTTTCTCTCCTGTGCTCCCTCAAGGCTCCTACAGCAAATATTGCTTTGGGCTCCAGCTGCTCCAGCCAACTGAAGTTACGTTCCCTCCTAGAGCCCTTGATCCCCCAAGCTCGTGTTGTAGCTGTAAGAAAAGCAGGATTAAGTGCTGGAAATAACCTGCACCGTGGGTAGCAGAAACTCAGGCTCCTGTGAATTCTCCCTCTCCTGGGAAGGACTGGAATAAAAGGAGTGCCTGGTACTGGTTACACCTCGATTTGCTACCAGGCAGGAGCAGCTCCACAGCACTGAACGTTGCACGTTGCCCTACTCTGTAGTCAGGCCAGCTCTTCATATTTTGGTTTAAAAATCAAAGGCAAAAGCAATTCTGTGCCTAACCTTCCTCGGCTTGCAAGGGATGAGTGGACATCAAAGGAGTCCCCAGTGACCTCCACAAAAGCCAAGAAATATGTGGTGATCCATGAGAACAAAACCCCATCGCCTCCCCCAGAGCCAGAGCAGGGAGAGGGGAAGGAGCCTTGAGGACGAGGTTAATGCAGCTGGGCTCTGCCAGGGCAGAGGAAAAGAGCTCTGAGGGTGGGGGATCTCAGCTCCAGCCAGGGCAGGACAGAGGGGACACCTCACAGTCCCTCGTGTGTGGAAGGGTCACTGAAAGCCCTGAGCTGAAGGCTGTGAGAAAGATTTCTCTGGATTCTGGGTGAAATCCAGCTGACGCTCAGGCTGAAGGACTGAGCCACACAAACGCTGTCCCTTCCCTCGCCTGCACGGCCCGGGGTCCTGCCAGGGCTGGGTTTCCTTTGTGCAGCACATCCAGCTCCTGCCCAGCTCCTTGGAGGATGAGCCACTCAGGAAAAGTCAAAGCAGAAAATGGAATTTTCCACCTCCTGGGCCAGCCGAGCAAACTAGAAATCCCCAGATAAAACCCTTCCAGCCACTGTTTCAATGCGTCCCTCCCCAAATCCACGGCTTTGCTTTCCTCCTGGGTTCTGGGAGCAGTGTCTGTAGCCCACGCATGCAAGACACGGCGCTCCAATCCACACTTCCAGCCTCAGCTATCGGGCACAGGCAGGAGAGAAACAACTTTTTCTGGGGGATTTATGTAAGGAAAGAAAAAATGCAGCAGCACAGGAGGCTGCAGCGGCCCTTTCCCGCACATTTATGAACAAATCCTGAAGAGTTTTAGTTTTCTCCCTGACATCATCCAAGCCCTGCACACTTGCAGCTCCCAGGAGAGCCCCTGATGAAAAAGTCAGATGAGCTATTTTCATTTTGCTGGAAGTAGCCAAAGCAATTTTAGGAAGGGGAAGGTGGGGGCCTGCTGGAGTTTGCCAGAAGGATCCGAAGCATTCGGCTCAAGTCTTTGCAGCAGCAATCTCTGTCTGATAGCCCCTAAAACCCAGAGTGAGGGGGGAAGTGGCAGCACGTGCTTCCCACGCTGTCCCTCAGCCAACCTGCAGGTACATTAACTGATTTTTGGAAAGCAGGGGAAGGGGATAGAGAGAAAAATCCTAGAAAACTGCCTGCTCTGCCTCAAATGAGCAGTTCATCATCACCCATTTCCTTCTGAACGCTGTAAAAAAATAAGATGGGGAGAGATAGATGAGAGAAACACCTTTTTTGCCCCAAAGCTGCACTGGGGGTGAATGACAGCTCTGGGAGAGCACTGGAAAAGAGATTTCTTCCTGCTCTGGGAGGAGAGAGACATCCAGAAGCAACACAGGTCAGGAAAACCCAAACCAAGCTGCACTGCCATTTTAACACCAAAATTCCCTGCGGGGCAGGTCAAGTTCTCTGTGATTTTTCCTAATATCTGTTCCTCCAGGATCCAAGTGCCTGCTTCTCTCCAGCCCTGGCATTCCCAGCCCCTTCCAGCGGGTCACAATGGAGCAGCTGGAGATTAAGCAGGGGCATAATCCTGACCCTAATCCTATTGCTGTCCGTGGTATTGACTCCCAGAGAGGTTTTGGCCACTCCTTGCAGCTGTTTCCTTGCAGGTACCGTGGGGACAGGGCCGTGCACCCACCTGAGAGCAGCTCTGGGTGCAGGATACGAGAAAAACAACAAAACAGCAACAATCAGCCCCAGAAAAGCTCCCAGCCAAAATCAGCCAGGGTCAAACACAACGCAGTGGTCAGTCTGAAACAAAAGCTGTGTTTTCAGGTAATTTCACTCAGGTTTTTCTTTCTTTCCTTTTAATGAAAAGGAAAGAAATGAAACGTGAAGTGAACCCAGACAGCTTTGTCATTTTGGGTTTTGTTTTTACTTTGGGGGAAACTTTGCCCTTTCCCAGTCCAAGCCTGCACTGAGAAGTTCCCTCTCTACCTCACAGAATATTCACTTTCGATCCCATTAAGTACTGTACAAACATCAGATGGAAGGCTCCCAAGTGCAAATATTTTTTGGGTTTTGGGAAGCAGAAAAGATAGATAGAAAACAAGTTGCAACTCCATCAAGGGTTTTAATGAAGCCCCATGTCCAGCATGGATGTAAAATTGAGACTAATGCTTCGCTGGCCTCTCTATGTTATTTCAATGATGTGCTTAATGCGAAAAAATTTTCTGCAGCAGTTTGAATGGCAGTGGGGAAGGTGCATAAACAGCAGTTCAGTCAGAGGTCACTGAAAGGAAAGCAAAGTTTCTCTAAAAAAGGCAGAGAGACTTTCTCTGTGCTGTCCTCTATATTTGGATGCTCCTTTGGGTGACAGGTGTACAACCCCTCATGGCACCTGCAAGGAATTCAGAGAGACAAGAGTCTTGCAGAGGGGTGAATGTCCTAATCCTTGTACGGATTATCTGCTCCTAACGCCACAAACTGGAGATAACAGGAGCGAAGGTGAGATTTGCATAACGCTGATCAATTTGAAACCCACAGTAGGCAGAAGTGCTTTTTGATTGCATTTCCCAGTGCAGCAGCAGCAGCCAAGTCTTTAGTTATTCAGGTCAGCTCTCACAGCAGCAATTGCACCCCTGCAAGGCGAGCTGGGGATACGATCACACTTCCAGCCAGAGAGGACGAAAAGCCATTTATTTGGATACATTTAAGCCATCTGCACGGCCCGCCTTCCCCACACAGCCAGGGACCAGAAAGCTTTTAAGGTTTGTTTGGCTTCTGCTTGAGAAAGCTCAGCCTGGGGAGGGCCGTGGCCGAGGGCTGGGAGCAGAGGCTGAGGGAGCAGGCAGGTCCCAGGGAGAGGGGTGGGGAGCCAAAGCGGGGTAGAGCAGGAAGGAAGGGTGTGGGGGGATCTGCTCTGGCAGTGCTTGCAGAGGGGTTTGTACCCCCAGCCTTCCCCGCGCTGGACACGAGCAGGGATGAGGGTTTGTGCACAACCCCTGTGCTGCTCAGCAAACGTGAAAGGGAGAGCAGAGCTCTGTCTGGAGGGGGATGGGGAGAGTTACCTGAAAACTCTGCTAGCTGCACCCTCAGTAATGCCAGGCTTTGGGCTCAAAACCCCTCTGCAGGCTGACGTGAGAGCCTGTCCACAGGGGACACTGTGCAGGGGCCAGCCCCGAGGAACCAGCCAGTCTGGGCCAGTCCAAAGGGCCAGTCCCACCACAGAAACCAGTTCTTGGCTTTCCATCAGCCACCGAGGTGCTGGAAATAGGATTTGACCCAGCAAGGGGAAGGGCAAAGCTCCAGCTGCCTTCAGGGACACAGTCAGGGGTGAAATGGCCATGGCAGTGCGCAGAGGGGTTGGAAAGGTTTCATCCCAAGAAATATCCCCTACAGGAGGACCCCACTTCCCCCCACAAACCCGCAGTGCTCCGGGGCCAGCTCCTTGCAGGGACAGGGGAGCACAGTGGGGTGTGGGAGGGCCCTGTCCCCATCCTGTACAGCTGAGCAGGGGCACCTGCAGGGTGGCACCACCTCCAGCACCACCTCTGCAGGGGAAAGGCACAGACACGTGGAAAAGCTGCTTCAACCTCTGAATTCGTGCCCACAACCAGCCACCACCCCGCTCTGTGTATTGTGAAAGAACAGATGGGGAGGCACTTCTAGCCAGCCCCTCACACTTAAAGGAAATAATTCCTTGATCATAAATAACGATTATTTCAATTGATGAATCATTTTGACTCATTTTAGGTCTCGAGTCATATTTAATAGTGCCGTAATTGTGGTGTGAAGAATTCACTCCTCACTCGTGTATGTTCTTGTTAGAACTGGATTGAGTTAAATTATTATTACTTTTTCAGAAGGATGATTTAAATGACAGTCAACCAAGACTATAGAAAAACGTCCTGATACTAAGAGATTGTGATCAACCCTTGTCTCCCCGTGCTCTTTCACACACACAAATGCCAGTGCCCCTGCCCAAGTGTGTAAAGCTTTGTTTTTACAGCCCAAAAAACAACCCTTGAGTAACCTTTCACATAACACTTGTGTAACCTTTCACACTGAACTTTGAGTCTTTCTCTGAGTGAAAATCACACCTTTGAGGTCAGTCCAGACACGTCAAACACAGGATTTGAGAGTGAAAAGCAAAACGTCCGAGATAATAAAAAATGTGCTTCTCCGTCCGGGGAGAATTTACAGAATTATTTTTATGATCAGAAATAATTTATTGATGGGAAATGAGATGCCAGCTAAGGAAATTCACTGCTAGTCCCAATAGTTTGTCCTGTGAGTTGCCCAGGAATCTCCAGGCACTTGGAATCCCAGGGCTCAGCTCAACGAGAGCCACACCAAACAGGGGCCAGCGTTTGGGTTCCTCAGGGGAAATGTTAATCAGGACCTGCTGGAGGTCCTTTGAACAGCCAGTGTTTTATGACAGGACGGGATATGGCTGAACCTACTCCAGTCACTGCTTCCACAGGGTGGAGAAGGAAATACTGATGTGTTTTCAGGCACTGGGGAGGTCAGAAGATCTTTCAGAGTCTGACCATGAGAAATGCCAAGTGAGAGTCCCACCAAGACCTGGGATCGGCCTGGTCAGTCCTCTCCTAAGAGGGCTGGAAGGCCAAAAAACACTATTTAAAAGAAAGAGGGAAAGGGCTCAAGATTGATGAGGTGGGCAATAGCTCATATTTACATATCTGGGGCCTTCCTGACAGCAGAAAAAATAAGTTAAACCAAAAAAATAGAAATCTAATCTACATTCACTTCCCAGCTTGTCAGAAGGCCTCGGTGCAGAGCAGCCTCTCTTGGCTGCACAGGGGTGTCCCACGGAGGGACCCCACCAATAAATCTGTTTGATTTCCTGTTATGAGCAGCAGACAAAGAGATAGGGCCGGGGATGGGCAGAGCTGTCTGCACAAGGGAAGAGCCTGTGCTTTCACCCCAAACCCAAACCCACCCTGTCCGAGGTTAGGAAAAGTTCAGTTCACTTTGGGGCTTTTTTCCCGTTATTTCTCCTTTCCGTGCCTTCCCGTGGGAGCTGGAAGGAGACAGGACAAAGCGTTCCTTTCCTGCTGGCAACGAGCAGCCCTGAAAGTGTCACAAAAAGTTTGCTCTTGAGAGATTTTCAGCGCGAGGGTGTGATCTTGCAGCCCCTCCAGACGTGAGTAATGCCGTGACATTTTTAATGGGCCTGTGGTCGGTGAGAATTTCTTGGCATTTCTCTCCAAGTGTTTTCCCCACACCACTCCCTCCTCGCTTTCCTCTCCCCTCCATCCAGTGCACGTTACACACACACAGGAAAGGAAAGATTTCAGATGAAAAAGATGTTCTTTCCCAAAGCCCTGAGGACCTGGTGGCTGCACTGCAGAGCAGCAGCTGCCTGATAAGGTTCCTCTCAGGAGGTGACATCAGCACTCCGATCCCATTTTGCCCACAGTCCACGGACTGATCCTGATCCTGCAGCCCCTGACCGAGAGATGTTCCATGGCATGAATTTTCCAGAAGTCCAGCAGGCCCACACCAACACTTGAAAGGGATTAGGATGAACGTGGTAGCATTGCAATGTATTTTGTGAAATGCCACGACCAACACCCTTGTTTCTGTGAAGGAATATTTTCAGAACTGCAGGGAATTTCCCCACAACACCAGGAGCCTCACTGGATCATCACTTCTCCCAGCAAAATGTTTCAAAACCTTTTATAGAAACATGATCACGGATGTAAATCTGCTCATTTGCATTTTTGTGGGTTTTTTTTTCTTTAGAGAGACCGAAGATCTATGAAAAGGAAACAGATTTTGATAAGACTGTGCGGGTGGAATTGAGAAGCAAACACAAAATCTGGTGCACGGCAAGCGGGAATCCCGAGCCAAGGATCGAGTGGAAGTGGCAGCCCTGCAACCTCACAGACACCCTGTAAGTGCCATCCCTGTGGATGAACATGTTCCTGAATTGTTGGGTAGTTTCCAGTCAGGTTTTCTTTCCACTCCATCCTATTTGTGTGAGCTAAAACCACAAACAGAGTGAAGATCTCCAGGGTTCTGAGCGCAGCTGGTGTCTGTGTTTGTGCACCTTGTGTATTACCTGAGCTGTGTTAAATAAGTTTAGGGTGACTAAAGATCACTGGATTTTCCTTTGCCTTGACCAGCAATGCCCCTGTGACTTTCCCAGACCTTTCCTTAGCCCTGTTGAATGCTGTGAATGCTTTGACAAAGGAAAACCAGCAGGATTTGTGGGCAGAGCTAACAAACCTTTTGCCCTGCAAGCTTTGCCAGACCAACCTGCTGAAGGCTTGGCTTCCTTAAATCCATGTGGGATTTGTGGCACTTCCCAAGGGCTGTCTTCACTCGTGCACGCTGGGCTCAGGCTCCTGTGGCAGCCTCCATGTCCCTGAAGCTGCAAGAGGGAATTGTGTCTGACTGGGGACCCTTCTGTGCTGGGGCTGAGGTGTGAACACACAGCAGAATCACTGGGTCGGAGCTGCCAGAGAGGAAGGAGGCCAGGGAACATCCAGAATGCCTTTGGAGATTTGCCTAAAGGAGACATTCCCTTTGCTGCTGCAGTTCCCTGAGCAGAGGGGCCTGCAGAGAGAGGCCTTGGCTGATGCCCAATCCCTTCCCTGGTAGCCCCTGGGCACGTGCAGGAGCCAGGTCCTGCACAGTTCTGACCACTTGAGCTCCTCCCTGCAGTGAGAGGGATGAAATCGGGTTTTCCATCCATAAAAGAAATGAAGACAGGTCTAGAAAGCAAGAGGGAAAATTGCTGGATGGTGCCTTGTTTTCTCACTCATTTATTGCTGTGAATGGCAAACCACGAGACAGGGGAAAATCAGGGAGAAGTCCTTTCCCAGGTTCTCTGGTGCAGCACAGGGGTGTTGGGAGTGACCTTGTGTGCCTGCCCAGGGAGGTATCCCGCAGTTACTCTGCTCCTGTGGGAATGAACTCAGGGATTTGTTGGCTTTGTTGGATTGCAGGGCAGCAGGAGGCACAGGGGCTCTGCTTGGGAGGGGTTCCACAAGAGCAGAGTGGAAACACCACATGGAAACGGGTTCTGCATCCTCTAGGAAAGCCGCAGAGATGACCCGAAATCTTTTCCAGACCTTTGTGTCTAGGGGGAGAGAACTGGCCACGAGTGCCGAATTAAACCAGACCCAAACCAGTGACCTGGTGGCAGAGCACCTCACATAACCCTTGTTGCAGCTCTCTGGCTCTCTGATCTTATCAGTTTAAATACAATTGCAGAGTGGCTCTACCTCTGCTGGCCCCAGGGGCAGCCTTATCTTTCTGCAGCAGAAGCTGGAGGAGGATTCCTGTGGGAAATGACACAGCCCCCGTTTCCTTCTGTTGTCTGACTTCCTCTCTCTCTCTCTTTCTCTCCCCCCACTCTGCCTCAGCAGTGCCCTTTGAATCCCTGAGCACCAGCATTGTTCCTTAGAGCTGGGATGTGATTTACTTCCTCTGAGCCTTTCCCCTTCGTCCTCGGGACAGGATTGTGCCTTGCGGGAAGTCCCTCAAGACATCTTCTAATTAGGCCCCTCTGAGAGCTGTAAACCCTCCCCTGACCCAGGGTGTTGCCCCTGTGCTTTGTGTGGCTTTGGCAAAGGCACGGCTGATTTATGGGTGAATTTTCTGCAGCATCAGCCCTTGGTCAGCACCTATAAAAGTCCATGTTCATTTTACCTCCTGAAACCCTGTGGTGGGCTCAGAGCCTTTGCATTTCTAGGAATGAGGAGAGCTGTGTCTCTGCTTAGTTTTTCCAAGTTCAGGAAGACAGGAAAGCTTTTGGTGCAGTTGGACCTTCCCTCACGACGTGTTTCACACTCCGCTCCTTGCCCCTATTCCAAAATGAAGGTTGATAACTGCCTTTTGTGGAATGTGCAGCATTAAAGGGGCCTTCTGCTGTTCTATCCCAGTATTTATCCATTCTACTCCCTCAGCCCACACTTCCTGTTGGAAGCTGAGCACAGACAGACACTCAGCAACATCGCCCTCCCCGCAGTTTGGAGTGACTGGCATTTTGAATTTGGAAATATAACTTTTAATAGCCAGATTAAACTCACATGATTGAATTAGCTGTACAGTATTTTCCATTTCCAGTCTTTGGAAAGTTTGGGGGGTTCATTGCTGGCCAGGTACTGATTTTGTTTGCCTCTGTCAAGGTGCTTTGTAAATAATTCTGAAATGTTGCAAAGAAGGAATGGAGGAATTTCACGAAGTAACAGACTCCAGCAGCAACAGCTTTTGGGAGTATTTAAGACCTAAGACTATCATTTAAGACTGACATTGTCTCACTCCAACAGACTTCCCTGCTTACCTTGAACACCATCTCTGCTTTTCTACCTCCAGGTGCAATCCTGAGGGGCCAAAAGTTGTGGTTCGGGAGAACACGGTCGTAGGAAACAAGATCAGGAGCATTGAGAACACCCCCATGAGGCCAGGGGATAAACCCAAGGTATGTGTGGGATGATGGGGGTGATGTCAGGGGATGCTCACCCTCAGCTCATGGTTCCCAAGCTGCTGAGGGTTCTTTGCATGCTCGGAATTCCCCAGCGCTGGGATCATCTCAGATCTCTGCTGTTTACAAGTGCCGGCGTTTGGGAATGATGTCACACACCCTGTGTAAAACTCTCCCAAGACTTTTGGGGTCAAAACCCTCCTTGTCTCCCTCAGTCTTGAGAAAGTGTGAGAGTGGTTCAGTGCGAGGGGTGCTGTGACATGAACGCTCATAAGGACTCCTGGCTCACTGAACACTCGGAAAGCTCTTTGTGCTGCCCCCCTTTGTGCTGCCCCCCTTTGTCCTGCCCTGTTTTCCCTACTCCCAGCAGCAGGAGCTGACCCGGTGTGTGCTGTGCAGCCCTGCAGGGCCACAGGTATCTGCTCTGGTTTCCAGAGCGTGCAGGTCCTGGGCTGAAACCACCTCACTGGGACAGTGAAGGAGGGAAAACCTCCCTTGTACACGTCCCTGCCTGCTCCCCCTTCCAGCAGCACTGGGATCACCCTGCCTGCGTGAGCTGCAGAGATCCCACCAGGAATTATCTGCTCAGTGTCCCCCAGGTGCCTGTGGTGGTACTGGCTGATTTCCACGTGTCCATGCTGGGAATCTGCTGTGGATTCAGGGCCTCCTGGCTCTGCTGGGCTCTGGCTGGGATTACCTGTTGGCCTTGCAGGGGTTGCTGGCTCCAGGAGTGGGTTTGCAGCTCCAGGTTTGGAGGTGGACGTTCCCGGTGGTTCAGTGTGTGATCCTGCAAGGTGCTGGGCGCCGCCGTTCGAATCCTGGTTCACCTTTGAGCAAGGGATAATTCTGGAGTTACTCCTGTGCTTAAAGTTAAGCACAAAGCTAAAGTGCTCTTCTGGACTGGGTCCAGACTAAATCAGCATCTGGCAGGACCAGTGCCTCAGCCATCTGCTCTTTCTCAGGGAGACTTTCCAGCTCTAAGCATAATCCAAACCAGAGCTCTGAAAACATGGAGCTGGGGCTGGGAAGGAGAAAATCAGCGTTCGCCTCTCCTTCCTGAGTTTTTCCATTGCTGGGAGATATTTATAAATTGGATTTATTTAGATGGCATAGTGCCCCTTAAGCTCTGGCTTTAGTGTATTCTTTAAGAATTTTAGATCTTCGGTAAAAGCAACTCTCTAAAAAGTGCTAATTATTTATAAAAATGGAGGTTGGTGACATTTGCCTTCAAAGTTTCTTCTTTTTCTAAGACTTTCTTGTTGCTGCATGGGCTGACAAGAGCTTTGAGACTCTCAGGGCTACTGTTCGTCTACATAGATAGATAGATAGATAGATAGATAGATAGATAGATAGATAGATAGATAGATATTCAGTCTGTCTGAATGTATGATCTGGTGTCCCAGAGCTTAGTCTATGTTTTATGATCAGTCTTCAAGTTCTGTTAGTCCCCATATAAAAGTGAAGGGTTTCACAATTGCTGTGGCTCAAAAAATACGTGTTGGTTGCTGAACTGTGGAAGTGAGGACCACGAGGGAACCTCCACACCAGGACCCCATGGAGCCCTCAAAAATCTCCTTGTTCCCCAAGAGCTCCTCGCTCTGCCCTGCACAGCCACCTCTGCTCTTTCTGCACTCCCCTGGCATCCCCAAGAGTTCATTTTTAGACATGTTCTAAAGAGTTGCAGCTCAGCCTTTAACAACCCTTTAACTGCAGCTTTTACATATTTCATGATTAAAGTTACCAGCTACATAATTTTAAAATTTATAGGATATTCATTATTTTCCTCCCTGGCTGAAAACACAGTCTGAGGCATTTTCTATTAATTTTTATGTCCTGATTAAGATTTATTCAAATGAATATAACTAAATTATAGGAATCTCAGGATTCAGCACTTGGTCTCCCTGCTCACATTGCAGACAATTCCTGTCCTTCCCCCTTCCTGAAGCCCAAGGCTCTGTGTTAATTGGAGTCTTTATATTATAGACTATAATTTTTTTTTTAAAAGACACTGAGGAAAAAGTCTTCAGACTTTTCCTTGTGTTTTATCAGTCGCTGTTCCCACCAGGAATGGAACAGACAGGAAACAGCACAATCCATTCCCACCATGTCCCAGCAAATAATTCATCTGCACTGACCAAGCAGATGAAAGAATAAAGATGTTGGAGTCGGAGCTTTCAGGAACTGTGTTAGGAGCCCAGGATTAGCTGAGGTTTGGGATTTTCCTGCGGGATTTGGGCCTGTCCCATGAGCACTGGAGTCTTGGGCAGAAGGTGGAATTCACCCGGGCTCTAGGATTTGTCAGCACCCAAGAGTTCATCCTTGGGAGCTGCAGCAATAAAAGCTGGCCCAGCCACACATGAAAACTTGCAGTAATTGTTTAGAGTTGCTAAAATACGGGAATAACTCCCCTGGAATCACCAGATCCGGAAAGTTGCCCAAAGCAAGCCAGCAGGGCAGCGAGCACCGGGTTTTTCCAGCAAACCACTGGTGCTCTTTGATCACATGAAGCTCTTCAGACATCTCCTGACAGAAGTGCCGTGTAAAATCGAGCTCTCTTGTCATCATCCTCATAGTGATTATTCCATGAGTATTCCACAGATAGAGAAGTGAATTTCACCTCCTCCTGCCTTCCTAAGCCTGCGTCTCATTCCTAAGGAAAAGCACGAGGTTATGGTTGAGGTCATGATGGGCTTCAGTGAAGTTTTGGTCGAACAGGGGTTGAGGCAGTTGCTCTGTGATAGTTTAATTTTCCCTGGGGTTTTGAGTCCGTGTTGAACTTCTCACTTTGGGATTTAAAGCACGGCGTGGCTCCTCTGAATCTGCTTTTTCACACCAGGTGTAACACCTGTGACTGCAGGAATTGCCTGACTTTTCAAGTCACAAGGAGCTAGGTTGCTATTTTATTTTCTTTCCTATTAGCAAAATAACAAACTGGCCTGAGCTTGGGACCAGCAGAAGAGAATAACAAGACTCATGCATAATTCAGTCCTCACTGGGGGGTTCTTTTCATCTCTTTTCTCCCTTTCATGTCTATATGAGAGTGGCCGGGCCACGTGGGCATTTCTGCTGGTGAAATTCACAACCACTCAAGAAAACTGACCCAAAAATGCCAAGTTTAGCTCTCCTGAAGGAACAAAAAAACTACATTAGAGCAGTGGGACGTGTGTGGTGAAAAGTGTGCGAGCAGCTCAGCCGGGCTGCTCCAATCTGTCACTTTGGGGAGCTCCTCCAGCCCTGTCACGCCAGGCTGTGCCAGGGAAGGGGCACAGGGACGGGCTGGGACACAGCAGCCGCTCCCTGGGACACCAGCCCAGGTGTTTCAGGTGCTGCCCAGGCACAGGAGCACGTGGCACTGTCCTTGGTGGGTCTGGTGAGAGCCTGGCCAGCAGCAGGGACATCAGAACTGGCCCTTTGTCTAAACTCCATAGCTGCGGTGGCTGGGGAAGGAGCAGGGGGTGGCAGTCGCTCAGGACTGGCCAGGATTTGCCCACCTGCTCTGGGGCTGCGGGTGATCAGTCCATGCACACCGCAGTTCCTCCAGAGGCACCTCAAACCTCCAGTCTGCCCAGTTCCCAGCCCAGTCCAGCTCCTTTCCTGACCGTACAGAGCCTCCAGCTCTGCCCACTCTGAGGAAGCACTGGCTGCTCCCCTTTCCCAGGGAGAGAAACACCCCCTGCCAGAGATGGGAGCAAAGCTGGAAGTTCTCAGCCAGCTCCCAGACTTCTCTTATCACTCCTCCTCAGTCCATCCTTTAGCATGTTTTGAGTGAATGAACTGAGATCCTGGATCAGGATTGTCAGGCTATGCAAACACGTGTCATTGTGTGCCACTCAAGTGGATGGATTAGCAGTGAGTTGACCGTTTTCTGTGCAGGGTCCCTGGTGAAGTTAAGTTCCTATAATTCCATTTCCCTGTAGCCACCTCCAGCCCAGCTCTGCCAGAGTCAGACAGCTGAGAAGTTTTCCACCCACGTTTTCCCCTCCTCATCCTCGCCCACGGGCAGCTAACGAAGTGAAAGAGGAAGAATTGTTAACTAAAGCTCTTGGAGGGAGGGATTAGACAAAGGAAAGAGAAAGCAAGGAATAACAGGAGATACTAATTCATGCTGGCTCCAGCTTAAAAAAAGGTCTCGTTGCTCTGTCCTTGCTACAAGATGTCTTAAAACACTCACGGTGCACGGCTGGGGAATGTTATTTGGCTGCTGCTAAAATAACTTACTTTTATCAGTTCGGGAACATTACATATGGACTTTATTGAACTATCCCATTAGGAGTTTTCCCAGCAGCAAGCTCTATTTACTTGTCAGAGCTGTTCTTCAGAGATCAGTCATTTTATTCCTTTGCTTATTGAGTTTTAAACTTAGTTTATTCTTTCCTAGTAATTATTTATTAGCTAATAATCCCTTCCTTGGGCTCGCAGTATTGGGTGGCCTTTGGGTTAAGTAATAGGAAATGGAGCCCTTAATTCCAAATCCAACCCCGCCAATCCAGACTGGGATGTGTGGTGTTTGGTATGCAGTGAACTGCCAGGATCCCATCCAGCTCTCACTAGGAGCGTGTCTAGACACTACATGCCAATAATTTGTTATTAATTAGCCTCGTCCCAGTGCTGCCTGCACAGGAGCTGAGGGTGGGACAGCCACCTGTGGCTGCGGCACGTTGGCAGCTGGGGACGTGTCAGGGGAGCTGGAAACAGCACATTTCCAGGCTGTAAATAGTTCATTAATGGCATTCTCAGTGCAGAGACACAAAGTTTTAAGGCAATTGCAGCATCGTTATTCAGCTGAGCAGAGAGTGCTGAGCTCTGGGTTTTCTGAGTAGAAGGCAAGAGAAGCAGCTGTGGGGTGAACCCTGCCTTGATCGTGGAATCCCAGAGGGGTTTGGGGTGTGAGGGACTTAGAGACCACCCAGTGCCAGCCCTGCCATGGGCAGGGACACCTTCCACTGTCCCAGGCTGCTCCAAGCCCTGTCCAGCCTGGCCTTGGACACTGCCAGGGATCCAGGGGCAGCCAACCTGTGCCAGGGCCTCCCCACCCTCCCAGGGAACAATTCCTTCCCGATATCCCATCTATCCCTGCCCTCTGGCAGTGGGAAGCCATTCCCTGTGTCCTGTCCCTCCATCCCTTGTCCCCAGTCCCTCTGCAGCTCTCCTGGAGCCCCTTTAGGCCCTGGAAGGGGCTCTGAGCTCTCCCTGGAGCCTTCCCTTCTCCAGGTGAGCCCCCCAGCTCTCCCAGCCTGGCTCCAGAGGGGCTCCAGCCCTGGGAGCAGCTCCGTGGCCCCTCTGGACTCATTCCAACATGTCTCAAGCTTTTCTACCCTGGCTCTGATTCCAAGAGTGGAAAATTCTTCTCCAGGTGCACGGACTGAGCACATACAGGGATTATCCCCTCAGAATTTTTCCACTGTCTACTAAAGGTCCCCAAATTCTAGGATTGTGCCCCTGCAGAGTGCAGCAGTTTGCACTGTTAACAATGGGAAAAGATCCCTGAGTTTGGGTGCTCAAGTTCAAACCATTTTTTCCTTAGGGATGGCATTTAGAAGAACAAAATCCTTATCCTGACCTGCCACTGTGACCAAATACTCACAAATTTCAAATTTCAGCTACCAAACCAACTGGGATTAGGTTAGTTTGACAACTGAGAACTTTATTTCAGATGTTGGAAAGATAGCTGGGCTGCCAGGCTCAGGGATTTACCCAGGAGCACACAGCTGGAGTGAAGGGTTGATACATAATCATTGCAAGGGATTCATCTTACAAGCAAATCACTCAAAATCGTGAATTGCCAGCTCTGGGATCACATGCAGATCTCTGCTGGATGCTGCTGGTTTCAAAGTCACAGTTTGGAGGACTCTGGGAGGTGCCAGCTCTGGGCCAAGTCAGCAAAGTGCCTTATCTCTGGTGCTCGCGTGTGTAACGAGCTGGTCTCCAAGTGCACAACAACGATTGGAGCATCCAAACAAGAAAATTACTTTCTCTCTATCCCTCAGTAGTTTTTTTCCCCCAAGAATCTGTCCCCAGATTGTTTCCCACCATCATTTACCATCTTTGTCACCTTCATATCTAGACACGACTGAGATTAGCCCCGATGAGGTCTCAGGATAGCTATTTGCTCTTTTTCTCTTGTTTTCCCACTGCCCTGCCAGACTTTTCCTGAGTTATGGAGCTGGAGATGTCAGCATCTGTCTGTGTGTGTGTGCTCATGAGCGTTTACCTCTGGGCCACCAAGCAGCTTGAGGCATTGCATCAGTGTTTAGAAGAGCCACAGTGTCACCCCGAACACTTTGGACATGTCCCAAAATGGATATTTTATGATTCTGACTGGCTCTACAGCGTTATCCTCCGCTTCCCAGCTAGAGCTGTCACTTAGGAAGACTAATTGCTGTTAAAGAGCTGTCCAAATGTATCCCCTTGTGTCCTCAGCACGTACATTTACATTGGCTTTTGCTATTCCCAAACATGAGATGCTCAGATCCAGCAGTCATGAGAAGAAAGACGTTGGTCCTGATTCAGCAGGAATTCCAAAGGCAGTGGCTGCTCAGGGCTCTGAACATGTGCTCGTTCACAGCCCGTGGCATCGGGCCACTGCTCCAGGACAGCACCAGGAGGAGGAGCAGGCTGCTTTTACAGCCAGGCTGATTTTATAGCCGAGGCAGAGCTATTTTCACATCGTAAATCACCCGGGACTGCACAGCTCTTTCTGTGGTGGACACCAGAGGGAGCTGGGTTTGCTGCTCTCCTGTTTCACCCCTAAATTTGGGGGTTCCCCGTCCTTGTGTTTGGTGCCCGTGAAAAGTAAAGACTTTTCCACTCAGCCCTTACTCTGCTGCAAATGCTCACCATTAGAATGTCGAATGCACATGGGATCAAAACCTTTGGAACTCATTTCCCCGCGGGATTTAAAGTGCCAGATCTCAGCAAATCTTAAATAACTCAGAAAATACATCCCACACAGCTATAGACACACTCATGGGGCAGCTTTAGGAGGGGCGAAGGAATGTCTTGTGCGAGTTTAGTTTAGGATATTAAAAAGAAAGTCCAGAGATGCTTCTGTGCACTTCAAAGAGCTCTCTGGAGATAAGGACAAAGGGCCAGAGGGTGTTATAAGTTTTGATTCTCAAAGGCCTTAGAGAGGATGGCAAAGAAAGCGATATTTGTTCCAAATGTGAGGGCTCAGAGCTCCTCAGGTGAATGGCTGCAGGGGAAGCAGAGCAACCCTGCAAGAACATCTCTGTCTTGGTGGGTCAGGCCCTGTTTTCCTGCTAAGTCCAAAGGAATACGAGGAATAATTAAAGCCACGGCCTGTGGATATTCCTGTGTGAGCCTGAGAGGCTGCAGCGTGACAGGGACATGGCTGGGCCTCACCAGCGGGGGCTTGGGAGGTTTGAGGAACACAGGTTCTTGAGGACATGTTTGAGTTCAGCCCCGGGAGTAACAGAACCACCTCCTTTTCCCACGTGGTGAAGCTCGGGACAAGTGCTCCTTCCTTGTCCGTGACCCTCCCTTTCTGTGTTTGCCAAGTGTTGCAGCACTGGCAGCTTCTCCAGAGCTTCCTTCCTCCCTGAACGAGTCCTGTACAGCTCCAAGGAAGGGCCTTGGAATCAAGGGGCTCCCAGGCCCAAAGGGGCCGTGTCCTTCCCTCCCTTCTCTGAGGAGGAAAGCAAAATCCTGCAATCTTTGTACCACGTCCATAGGAATTACCTTCTTCCCGTGCAAGTGCGGATATTCCCCACATAACCCAGAGCTGAAAAGCAGGAAAGAGAACAGATGGATGTGGGACTGCGTTCTGATAAATCCTCCAGCTCCTTCATGTCAGCTTTTGGCTGATGTTGTCACACAAAGACCTTGGCAGTGTCTCGAAGGAGGACTTTGCTTTTCACGGGTGAGAAGGGAAAGAAAGGAAGGGGAAGGTTTAGGAATGAGGAAGGAAGAGAATTAGCTGGGCTGAGATGATGTGAGACAAAAACCAAGTAGGAGCACTTGTCTGGGACTTTCACCCATTATTAACTAGAAACAACTTTCTTAACAGTTTTTCTACCCTCACACACACTCTGCCAAGGCTGCTCCACCCTCAGAGCCATTCTCTGTTTTCTGTTTCTTGGCAGATCGTGAGCACCCTCACCATGGAGAACAGCAGTGCCTCGGGAATCTATTACTGCGTGGCTTCCAACAAGGTGGGCGAGGAGGAGCGGAGCATCAAGTTCTACGTGTCAGGTAAACAGCAGAAACACCACACAAAGGCAGATGCTGCTGCTCTGATTTCCCTGGAAGTTTAACGTGACTGGTGAGTGCTGGTTCGGACTCCTGGCCATCGCTGTGTGTTGTGTTTTGGAGCACTCCCAGACCAGCAATCCCAGGCTCCTCACCCCACACAAGGCAGGATCCAGCTCAGTTGGACATGTCCAGCATCAGACCCGATGTCCCTTTGCCCTATCCAGCTGCAGCTGCAGCCCCAAGCCCCTCTCTCTGTGTCTTAAAGCAACACTGGTGACATTTGAGTGCTGTCCTCAGGAAATCTGTGGCAGAGCTGAGGCCTTTGTGGTCTTCCAGAGGGCTGGAGCCTCTCCCTGAGCCAGGAGAAAGGTTGGTCTCCACAGAAATCAGCAGCCACAGCAAAGGTGAGCAAGGCCGGGATCCAGCCCCGTCCAGGGCTGATGGCAGGGTGACACTGGAGCCCTGCCTGGCCCTTGGCCTTTGCTGGGCCCTTAGTGCAGGGAGGAGGTTCTCCAAAGAACACAAATCCAAACAAATATCTGCTTAACCTTTCAACACAGGAATTCTTCAGGAATGAGATCAAGATCTACATAATGCTTTCAGGAGAGATGGCAGTTCAAAAAGAAAGGAGAGTCCAGGGACAGCCTCGTTCAAGTGCTCACCCAGAACAAACTGAAACATTTCTGTGCTCACTTTCTGGATGCGTGGATGTTGGCTGGCAGGATTTGCATCAAAATACTGATTTTTAGAACAAAGAGTGCACAAGTGTCCTGGAGAGTAAATGTCTGATTCTCACGGCTTGGTTCCTTGCCCGTGAAGCAAGTTGGGAGGGCAGAGCTCGCTCATGGCAGGGATCTGCCCTCCCGTGCCTCTCTTCCCTCCTGGATTGTTTGACTCCATTGCTCCAAAGGAATCCAGCACCCTTCAAATCCTGCTGTCCAAAAAAGGGCTCACCAAACACTCTTCCCATTGGTGCTACACACAAGTGCCAGGAGGAAAAATCCAACGATAACAAAGCTGGTGCCATACAGGAAAATATTTCACCTCCATTAGAGCTCCTTTGTGCTGCCCCAGTGGAGACAGGAGAGGGCTTTAGCCTCCAAAAGATATCTCCCAAAGCTCTAACTCTTATTTACCCCGGACAATGCCCTTCAAGGTGCATTTTTGGGAGATACAGCTCAGATTTAAGAGGTCCCCAACATGTCCAAGGCAGGCTGAACACCAGCTATTAATTTTACACCTCACCCCTTCCAAGTGTTGAGTGTCCTGCTGGGAATTCTGCCAGCTGCTGTGTCTGGGTGGGTTATCCAAGCTCTTCACAGAACTGCCTCACTTGGTGACTAAACCCAAAGCTGCAGCAACTCAATAAGCCACAAGGGTAAGGTCAGATCCAAAGGGTTGGATCATCCCATGCACCTTGCACAACTCTGGTTTATTTTAATAATAAAGTTATGTAGGGGTTTTTTTCCACCCACAGTGAGCTAATATTTCAAATTTTTTATTTTGAGATCCGTCTAGTGATGTTTTGAGACACAAGTGGTTTAATCATGCAGTTTTAATTATGAAGGAAATGAATCACGGGGCGAAATTACTGACAGCGGTTCTGGTGGGAATGTTTCCACCAAAGCAGACCAGGAGGTGCACAGGGCTTGGCAAGACAGATTTATTCCAGCCTGGGAAGGGGAAACTGGGAGTCTGTGCCGTTCTGGGGAAGAGGCAGATGCTGACTGAGCATGACTGGCTTTTGGAAGTGCTGTATTTAAAAATAGCGGTGTTTATGGATTAGAAAGGAATGAAAACTTTCTAAATGTGGCCATCCTGGTGCTAAAGTGGGTCATGCTGCAGCAGTGAAACAGCAGCAGTGACCTGAGGCTGGCTTCCTCCACGGGAGGGTCCTCTCTGAGTGTTGCTCCAGCAGGGCCAGGCTGTGGGGAGAGTTCTGCAGGTTGTCCTCACAGCTGGAACAGCTGGAGCAGGCTCCAGGTTACTCTCCCCAGGAGTTCTCTCCTGTCTCAGTGTTGGGGGACATTCAGGGACAGCCTGTGAGGTTCCAGGCAGAAGAAGTCCCACAGCACGAGGCTCTAACCCGGTCACTTTCCCATTGTGAGGTGGTTAAATCTGTGCAGGTTGAACCTAAAGACTGAGCTGAAGGCTGGGGTAGGGCCTGAGAGCAACACGTGGCACTTTGGGACATCCAGGAAATGTTTGTAGCACTTCACAGCTCTCTGCAAAGCAGCTGCAAGTTGTGGCACCCCACAATTACTTCAGCAATGTGTTGATTTCAAAGACCTGCTCTCCCATTATCTCCTACCAACAAACGAGCTGGTGCTCCCCGAGCTGCTGTCAAACCTTTTGGCTGAACTGGGTTTAACTCACTTCTCCCTGCTAAGAAATCTGAAGGTGACACAGAGGCCGAACTCCCTCAAACCCCTGTTCCACTGGGGCAGGGTTCAGATGTTTTCCCAGGACATGGCAGAGTGTTCCAGGGACACTTCCCCAGGAGTTGTCCAGGCTGTTCTCTGGGGGCGTGCTCACTTCAGTCTGATGTTTTCATCACCACCACCTTCATTTCAGAAGAATTAATTTATCCCTGTGGAATAATTGTCAGCAACCATTTTGTTCTTCCACTGCAGAGCCCCCACAAAAACTCCCACGGACACCAGAAATAGCACTGGGCTCTATTTTTAAATCATTTCTCTGCCAGCAGAGTTCATTTCATGAAGGGTCAGCAGGGTTTGGAGATCACTCAGAATCCAAACCTTATAAGGGGTCGAGCGTGATGAGACATCTCCTCACGCAGTGACAGCCCCTCCTGCAGATGTCCTGACTGTCACTGTCCCTCTGCAGCCCTCTGGAGTCTCTCCTAAAGGGATTTGTGCCCTGCCCTAACTCTTATTCCAGGATTTTTGTTTGGTGTCAATCCAGTCAAGATCTGGCCCTGCCTGCCTTTCCCACCACTGCTCTGACCCAGAGCTCCCATTTAAGCCCTGGGTGAGCCAGCAGATGCTCAGAAATGTCATTGTCCACCTCCAGCTCCAAAGGACATTCCAGGCAGGCTGCAAACTCCCCAGTGCAGTGAAAAGCTGCCCTGGTATCTCCTGCAGGGATTCTCTGCCATGGACAAGTGTCATTTCCCTTCTAATCTCTGCTCTGCACCTTGGAAAGGGCAGCTGTAGGGAGCTGCAGGTCCTGAGTAAATCAAATCCCAGCCTTTGTCTGACTGCACTACATTCAGCAAAGTGGGATCACACCCATCTGAAAACCCTGAATGTTCTGGGAATATAAATGAATTATGATAAGAATAACAAATAATAACCAAAGCCCTTTTTAAAGGGTTTATCTGATTGCCAAAACAACTGAGAAAAATGGAGTTAAAGATTTCTACCCAAAAGAAAATATTGCATTTCCACCAGGAGATAAAAATCTGCTCTCAGATAGCAGAACAATGGATGAGCTGGGCTGTTCTAGGATTTTGTGCCACTCCAAACTGCTCATTCCCGACGTGTTGACAGGATTCCTGACAAGCAGCACTGTTTCACATGGTGGGGCTCAGCCTTCCCTACATCCCTGTTCCTGAGGGCAACCCCCCCTGCCAGGCCCAGGGCTGGAATTTGGGCAAGAGCAGAAGTTTTGAATTACACAGATTATTGTGCAAAAGCACAGGAAATGAAAAACAATTAATTCCTTGTAAATACAAATGGAGCCAGACTTGCTTTTGATTTATGCTGCCTTTTTACCTCCCCTCGATGGCTTCTTTCCCTCTTTTGCCATGGAACCCCGCACGGTGGAGAGGGAAATTCGCAGCTACTACACTGTAACACAATACCAAAGACAAATGTTTGGTGACTGCTGATAAAAGGGAAAAGGCCCCGTGGTGCATTCTTTTAGCCAACTTATTTGGAGCCTTCTAAAACACGGTATCTGTTCAGAGGGAGGAAGTTAATCAGTGCTCAGGTTCAGGATTATGTAAGCAAAGCTGTCTGAGAGATGAACTGACTTATAATGTGCTCTCCAAGCTGCACTCACTCCCCTGATAATCCAGGTAGGAGGAGAAAAGAGAGAGGAGAGCACAAAAAGAGAGAGCAGAGCAACCTTTTTTTTCCTCCCTTTTCCCATCCACTGCAATGAAAAATCAATGAATATTCTATTGGAGCTGAAAGAGCTGCTTGAAAGGCAAACAAGATGGGAGAGAACAGCACAGGTTCCAGCTAAAAATATTCAAAATGCTAAATAAAAAATGTCAGGAGAAGGAATGATAAGAAAAACAATCCAGGCCTCTGCTCCCAGAATGTTAAGTTGGTAGAAAAAAACTTTGAAGTCCAGCAGCAAAGCAAAACTGTGGAGCATCCTTCCAAACTCAGGGCTTGGGAATGGACACATCCCATTCATTGGGAATTTGCACCCAAATGCTCCAGCCCAAGCTGTGCCATTCCCAAGGCACTTATCCCAAGGGATGCAGCACTTGTTCCATGTTTGGTTGGAGAGATTCAGGAGATGCTGAAATGCTGCTCGTGCCACATCCCTTTTTCTTCACTGGCTCTCAATTTTCCCGTTTGGAGAGGTTTTGGTGGCCTCAGACATTCCCCCCGTGTTGCTAAGCAGCAGCTGGACGTGTTGGAAGCACAGGACACGAGGAGCGAGGAGTGGATGTGTTACACAAGGCAGCCTGAGCACACAGCTGGCACCAAGAGAGAGCAACTGAGCCTAACAACACCCTGCAGAGAGCAAGCTGCAACTCCAGGGCAAGGAAAGAAGAGAAAAATAACAATTTCCACGGCTGCGGCCTGAGGGGGTCTCTCCTCTTTTTGGATCTTTTGTGAAGTGTTTCTGGTGCCAGTCTTTAAAAGCCATGAAGCAAAAGCTCATGGGTTCTACTCCAGACGACTCGTGAAGGAGACTTTAATAACATCTGAAAGCTCCTCCAGGGCTCTGTATTTTATAGAATATATGGTTTATTACAAGGCAGATGGGTCATTTCAGCAGCCTCACTATTTGTGCTCAACTGCAGCTTCTGCAGAACCTTTTGCAGTGGGAGCCCCCGGCCAGACTCCAGGTGGAATTTGCAGATGGCAGGTGCAGAGCACACTTGTTCTGCTTCAGCTTCTGTCCCTCTCAAAGTCCCACCCAGCTCATCCTGGCTTGAGAAAGCATCTCCCCAACAGCTTGGCTCTGAATAATCTCTCAGATTTAGGGCAAACCTGTTCAGGAACAGAAGGTGGCCCAGGGTGAGCCCTCCCAAGGTGTCCATCCCTGGTAACACTGATAAGAGGTTCCTCAGAACTCTCAGCTGCTTAAAAGTCCTGACCTAACAGGCAGCAGAATAATTCCAGGTCACTGTGGTTATCCATGAGCTTTCATTCGGGTGGACAAGTCCCTAAAATTAACAGAATCAAAAGGGAATAGAGTATCTTCCAGCCCCAATTTACGTGCAGGTCTCTGGCAGCTACTGCAGAATGTGTCTGCAGGGCAGGCTCTGGCCTTCCACTCAGTTTTTCTTGTTTTCAAATGGATTCAGTTCGCCACTTGAGGAAAATTGATTTTTTTTTTTTCTGGAGTGAAAAGTTACTAAAAATATAGCAAGAAACAGCTCACTCTTCTGTGGCTAGGTCGGAGTCATGACTCAGAGTGTTTCTCTGCTAAACTTAAGGGCCTCAAGGACTGAGACATCATTAGATCAGTTAATCCATCAGTGATCAAGTAAATATCATTCACATGTGATGAAAATAAATATTGGCATAGTTGGAATAAGAGAGAGTTGAGGAGACTGCTTTTTTTTCTTTCTCTGAGAGGGGAAGAAGGTGTTGCTCCTGAGGGATGGGAATGGATTCTTTATTCCTCTGCAATTAATGCTTCCCAGCCCTGATTGCAGATAGAGAGGGAAGAGCTCCCAAACACATTTATCCACCTGGATAGAAACAGCTCCTGATTAAACTCTCTCAGTCCATTAACTCCTTCTATTTATAAGCTTTCAATCCATTACTTGGAGATGGGATGATTTAGAATGCTGAGGGCTGGACTAGCCCAGGTCAGCACCGGGCAGTGAGAGGAACCCTCACTTCCCTAATTCCAGTGCCTCTTTCCACATGCAAACATGTGCCTCACTGAACCTGGCTCGTTCCATTACCCCTGGAAATCTGACCCCCAAGTAGCAGCCAGGAAGCCAAAGATCTTCTCAGCTGGGATTTAATTCCAAACACGTTTTCCCTTCCTCCTAGATGTGCCCTCTGGGTTGCAAACAGCCTCCCAAGTCACGGCCATCGTGGGGAATGACGTCCAGCTGACCTGCCGGGCTTCCAAGTACATCTACACCCACCTGGCCTGGTACTACCCCTCCTCAGAGCCGGCTCCCGGCCACTCCGTGGTCAGGAAAATGGACAAATATTCCATCTCTTTGACCCTGCTCATTCCCAACGTCACGAGGGAGCAGAGTGGCCTCTACAGGTGCCGAGCCCAGAACCAGCACAACAGCACGGACATGCTGGAGCAGCACAGCCAGCTCCTGGTCAGAGGTACGTGCCAGGGGAGAGTGGCACTGGGATGTGTCCTGGTACAAACTTTGTGTCCTGCTTTGGTTTGATTTTGTTATTTACTCCATGGGGATTGACAGCCTGACATGGATAACACTCACCCAGCCACTGCTGGGTTTGGATAAAATACTGGAAATCACATAAAGGTGATTTCAGCAGCATTTCATCTTCCCAGCTCCGTGCTGGGTGCAGATTTAGAGCTGACTGAGGACCAAAGGCATCACCCGCCATTTACTGACGGCACGACTGTAACTTGGGATGCTCACCCCAGATCTGTATGACTTTGGCACCCACTCTCAGCTGCCAGGATGAGATGCCTGAACAGATTTGGACCCGGCAGATTTCAGATGTCCCTGGGCAAGTGTAAAACCAAGTGACATGTACCATTTATTCTGGGTAAGAGGGATGCACTCTGTTATAATAATTATTTTCTTACTTATACCCAAGCCCCCAACTCTTTTATTTCACTAAGATCCTCCAGCCTGGTTCTGTTGGCTGTAGGAATACAAAGGGCAGGGCACTTCTCACTCAGGTATTGGGCAGTGCTGATGGTTTGGCTGGTCCCCACAGCACCAGGGCCACCTGTGAGCATCCCCTGCCATGAGGCACCGGCCTTGCTCTGCACTCTGCATTCAGGCACTTCCCTTTGCTCTCCCCTGGCACATATTTTTATTCTGTCAGTCAGATTTCCACCTACACATACACCTACACAGCTTGGCTATGGGGAAAACACAGCCAGACTGGGAATACATCCATGGAGAACTGGAATCAGGATCACATTCTTCTGAGAATGACCGGGGTCTGTTATTTGTCTGGCACATGTCAGACAATTCTTGTGGAGAACACGCATGGAAATGCCCCTCCAAACCTGCCTTCCTTCCCAATTCAAACAAGGTCTTTTCAGTGTTCTAATACTCCTCAGCTTCTGTCCTTACTGCAGGTTTGGGGTATTTTTTATTCTGTGCTTGTGATTTTATTCATTGCTGTCCTGCACCTTTTATAAATGGATATAAAGTGGGGGTTACCATGGTTGTAGTAAGGAGAAAACTGCACTCCTGATGGAGGATATAAAACCTTCAGAACTGTTTCCTCTTTGCCTCCTCCTTTCTCTTTTCTTGTCCTCACTCTGCATGTGCACCTTCCACTCCCTGTCCTTTGTTTTCTGCAGAGGATGAGGAGTTGGAGCTGCAGCCGAACCTAAGCTTAGGCAGTGTGAAAATAAACCAGATAAACTCCCCCACTCCTCCCAGAACCTTTTGGGGGATTTTTGTTCAACTGATCAACCAAACCTTTGCCACATCCAGCCCAGAGAGGCCGTGCAAGGAGGGGAGGTGAGGGAGGTGCCTCCCCAAAGCTGACTGGGGGCTCTTTCCCTTTGTGGCTGCAGCGAAGGCAGCGCCGTACGTGATCCAGAACCTCACGGACCTGGAGGTCAACATCAGCGGCAAGATCCTGCTGGAGTGCAAGGTCAGTGGGACACCAGAGCCTCAGGTCACCTGGAGGAAGAACGGCTACCCCATCTCAGCAGCGTCAGGTGGGTCCTGCTCCCCAGAACCGTGTGGGATGTGGGATAATGGTTCACCAGGACACAGGACCTGCGACTGTGCCCGTGGCTCGGGGCACACACGCACACAGATCCAAGGATGTCAGAGCACTGCAGCAGTCTCCAACTTGGAGTCTGAGGTCAGAGGAAGCTCCTGTGTGCAGAGCCAGCCCAGCACACCTTAGCACAGCACCGGGAAATCAGGGAGCGCCGCTCAGGCTGCTTGTGTGAGACCAGAGTTTGGGCACCAAACTGAGCCCAGGCTGTACCTGCTGTCAGGTGGGTCTGGCAGCACAGCTCTCCTGAGCTCTCAGCTCTCCTGGTGACGATACACTGCAGCAAAGTCACCCGCAGAGGGGCCCAGGGCACCCCGTGGCACATGGAACATCCGTCACTTCCCACAGCGCAGCGAGGGGAGTGTGCTCTCAGCTCCGTGGGGACAGAGCCCTGCAGGTACAGAGCCACCATGGGCAGGGAGCCTCAGCTGAGCCCAGGGCTCCTTCCCGGCTCTGTGCCACACAATCACAGGATGTGCTGAGTTGGAAGGGAACCCTAAGGATCGTCCAGTCCAACCCCTGTCCCCGCACAGACACCCCAACAGTCTCACCCTGGGCGTCCCTGGCAGCGCTGTCCAAACGCTCCTGGAGCTCTGGCAGCCTCGGGGCCGTGCCCGTTCCCTGGGGAGCCTGGGCAGTGCCCAGCACCCTCTGGGGGAAGAGCCTTTCCCTGCTCTCCAGCCTGAGCCTGCCCTGGCCCCGCTCCAGCCGCTCCCTGGCCCCTGTCCCTGTCAGAGCAGAGATCGGAGCTGTCCCCTGTGAGGATGTTGAAGATCTCAGTGAGGTCTCCCCTCCGTCTCCTCCAGCTGAACAAACCAAGTGCCCTCAGCTGCTCCTCCAGGCCCCTCTAGACCCTTCCCCATCCTTGTGGCCTCCTTTGGTTTGGTGTAATGTTTTTTTTGTATTCTGGTGCCCAAAACTGCCCCAGAACTCAAGGTGAGGCCGCTTCACTGCAGAGCTGAGTGTGTCCTGAGTCCTCCCATAAATCATGGAGAATCCCATGTCGGTAGCCAGTCCTGTGACTTTAATTTGCAACTTGGACTACGTAGGAAATCTAGGATCATCCATAATTCAGATCAGAATGTTGTGAGAGAAACTCTTTATAGCTACTGAAATTTTATAAATAATTCTAGAGGGGCAAGCAAGTAACTCATCCAACCAATGGAAACATAAATAAAATATTTGGAAAAAACACCTCAGGGTAAATATTTCAGCACAGTGCCTGGCAAGTGGTGTGCAGTATGCTTGTTAACAACAACGGGATTCACAGGCAGAACACTCAGAAATTCAAAATGTCCTTCCCTTTTGGATTCCAAGCCTGACCCGTTTCCCTACTTCTACCCCAGTCATCCCCTCAGTGAAACAGAGGAGCTCTCAGTGCAGTGCCACAAACCAGGAAAAATGAAATTGGGAAAATTAAATGTAGAAAAGTCTCTCATAGGTCATATCTAGGCAGCCTCTCTCTTCCCACTCCACCTGGCTGCCGGTGAATCCAGGACTGCCCCACAGTTATTTTTCCAGGGATGTGCCTAACTTGAGCTCCATGTTCCCCATGTTGAAAGTCCCACCCCTTCCCACAGCCTCCAGTAATTCCACCGAGTTCCCATTTTCCCGAGTGCATCTTCTTGCTGTCAGACACCAATCCTCCATCCCTTTGCTAACATCTGGAGTAGTTTCCAGGCTCTGTCCCCTCTAAATTGTTGGTTAAATGATGCCAAATAATTTATCCAGGTGTTGAGGAGGAAAAAAAGTGTCAGGGAAAGGTTGTTGCCAGACCAGGAGGAGCATGGGGTTAAAATGTGTCCTAACACCAGCACATGCCAGGCCTGCATGGATGGGAGCTGACCTTCAGCTCTCTGTCTCCTAAAAGCATTTTTGGCAGGCAGGTTGTTGTGCCAACATTAACCAAAATGCCTTCAACCAGGAATTTCCATGGAAAACAACACCCTGGTTATAGAGAGAGTGAAGAAGGACGACGAGGGGCTCTACGAGTGCCGGGCCTCCAACGACTTGGGCCAGGACAGCACATCAGCCTTCATCAAAATCCAAGGTGAGGCCCGGGCTGAGGGAATGCAGATATTCCAGTGGGCTCAGTCAGGGGTTTTGGACACATTTCCGACCTGGCTGTACATTCACCTGCAGGTTCTGAGGAGAAATCCAACATCGAGGTGATCATTCTGGTGTGCACCGGGCTGGCTGCCACTCTCTTCTGGCTCCTCCTGACCCTCTTCATTCGCAAACTGAGGAAGGTGAGAGAGCTCCCACCCTGCACGAAGTCTGGGATCTGCCTGAGCTCAGTGTGACAGCAGAGTTTAGGGACGAATGTTTGGGGCAGGTGGTAGAAAAACTGGGGAAAATGTCCCTGTAAAATTCAGTCCGAGGTTTCTGTTGAGATCCCTTGTACTTATAAGGTTTCCATCCACTTCTGTGGAACCATAAAATCAGGTTCCTCCCTCTTTATGAGTCACAAACTGGTTTGTGAGAATAACAAAAAAATGCACTAAATCCTCTACAGTGAGGGCTCGATTTCAGCACTTGTGTCTAAAAGCTATTAAACAAAGACCCCAGGCTGTCTGCTCTAGAAATGAGCTCAAACCACACAGCTGATTGGATCTCCTTGCTCATTTTTCACCTCCCTTTTGTGACTCCAAAAGTAAACTTGCAGTGAAGTTCCAAGGAATTTAGGCCTGTTTTTCCTGAAACAAACAGCAAACAGAAAGGCAAGCACAGCTCTCTGCTCTGCCCTCACCAAACTGCAGGCCCAGTGCTAACCTCCCATATTAAAATTTCCCCTCCTCTTGCAAATACAGGGATTAAATTCACGTTTTCCTCCTTGACCTCAGCTTAATGGAGCTGTGGACAACACTGAATTTCCTCTTACACTTCACACCTGTGCAAGTCTGCTGTCAGGACCCACCCAACCACAATTTCTCACTTTAGCAGCATCAGAAATAGCAATTTCCAGCAGCTTCCCACCCATTTTAAATCGCAGTAAGTTGTAGCCATGAAGTGAAGAATCAAGACTGCAGAACAAAACACGGTGAAAACACCAAAATATGCACCAGGAAGTGCAGCTCCTGCAGTTCCCGTGGAAAATCAGTGATTTCCTTTGGCTGATGCGGGTAGAAGGCAGCGATAGATTTTGTGTCTCCCGGCATCAATCAGCGCCTCTTCCCAAGAGCCACGAGTGGCAGCCACACATAAACATTCGTGTCTCAGCAGTGGGATCGAGAGAGGCAGGAAGCTGCACTGATGCATTCCTGGCTCAGAATAAATTTGCCTGGAAGGCAGGGAACTCCCCGGGCTCCCAGACAGCTCCCTCCCTTCGGAATTGCGGCGTGAATCCCCTGAATAATTTCTCCCCGCCCTGTTTTTAGCCCGATGCCACAGATATTAAAACAGGATACCTGTCCATTATCATGGATCCAGAGGAGATGCCCCTTGACGAGCAGTGTGACCGCCTGCCCTACGACAGCAGTAAATGGGAGTTCCCCAGGGACAGGCTGCGCCTGGGTGAGTGGTTTGGGGCTCAGAACTGGGGGGAAGGATGATCCCGAATGCTTCCCGGTGGCAGTGGAGCTGTTGGATAACCCAGGAAGAGCCCGTCACAGTGCCAGGGTACTGCGGCCCTTGGGTCTGGGGTCACAGAGTTCAGATCAGCCTGAACGGAGGGTGAAATGAGGGATTTGGAAAGACTGTCAAAATAGCTGCCACCTCTTTTCCTTGGAAAAGGGAAGCCAAACGCTTGGCAGGGAAGAGAGGGACCTCCAGGTACTGTCCCTGCCAAAAGTGTGATTTCATTCCCACAGAGGAAAAGGGAAAGTGGATTTTTTTTTTTTTTTAAGAAAGCTATCAATTCATCAAATAATCACTTCCTTATCAACCATCAGAACTCAGCTTTGAGCTGTAAAAAGCTCTCATGGAAAAAAGAGCCACATTTCACTGAACAGCTCAGTTCCCTGGCTGATGGAGTGAAGAAATGTGAAAAGCTGGCTGTGTTTGTACAGCGAAACTGTAACATCTGTGTGCGCTGAGGAGTGCAGGCAAAATATCTGTATTTGTGTGTGCTCTTGGTGCTGCAGCAGGAAAACATGGAAGGAGGAGAGGGCAGACAAAAATCCCAAAATCTGAGGTGATGGTGGGACACAGATTCAAACTGGCAGAACCTAAAAGCCACTCTGGGTCACACCAGGTAATACAGGCAGGAAAATCCAAATGAAAGGGAAAATAAAGAAAAGTTCTCATCCTGAATTCCATTTAGTGCAGCTTTTCCATCCAATCAGTGTCAATATCTGAAGGGTTGAAGGGTTGTGACTCCCTGAGCGCCTTGCTGGCTCTCTCCATGATTTGTGAGGGATCAGGGTGCCACAATTAATCCAAACTCTGCCTTCCCTGGGCTCCAGCACAGCCCCAGGTAACGTTTCTCCCCTCAACACACGCAGGTGTCAGCCCTGCCCTCGGTGAGTGCAGACTGATTTCCCCTCCTCTGTTCTCTCCCGTGCTGTATCGCATCCAGGCCGCATGGATATAACCCCCTGGATATCCGTGTGCTGCAGGATGTGATACAGGCTGCTGTGACTGTGTCTGTGCCTTGTGCCTGGTTCCCTGCACAGCTGAGGTTGCATGTCCCCTCCTGGCTGATACAGCCTGGGCTCACTCTCGACTCTTGCTTCTCTAGGTAAAACTCTGGGTCATGGTGCTTTTGGGAAGGTGGTGGAGGCGTCTGCTTTTGGCATTGATAAATCTTCAACCTGCAAAACAGTTGCCGTAAAAATGCTGAAAGGTACAAAAATCCCCCTGAGATCCTCCCCAGAGCGCCCAGGGAAGCCGGGGGCAGTGAGGTGCACGGTGCTCAGCTCCAGGAGGGAGCGGGTTTCCATGTGGGAGCAATTAGTCACCCTGGATGGATGCGAGGGGAGGAAGCGACAGGCGGGCTCCGTGCTGCGCTGCTGATCAAGGCTTGTATTCCTCGAGGAAGAAAACAGCGGCTTCCAGGGCTGTGGGGTGAGGAGGGAAACAGATTACAGAGTGTAATTACACGAGATAGCCTGAAATTGGAGCTGAGCCTTCCATCGCAGCCCGGCCAGATGTAGAACAGTTCAAGGGGCTGGGAAAAAACCCCAATGCCAGGGGAGTAAATTAGAGACATCTTGCTTGCAATTATTGAAATGCAGGAAAGCTTTCCCCGTTCGGTGGAGGGAAGGAGGGAACTCGGAGCCTGCTCTTCCACGCTGGGTTCACACACAGAGCCTCTGCAGAGTAGGGATAAAGGCATCAGCCACTCACTGCCTGCTTGGGCAGGGCTGGTAACTGCTCCTGAGGATGATTCCAAGGGCTCAGTCCATGCTCCCATGGCCCTCACAGCTCCTGAGGATGATTCCAAGGGCTCAGTCCATGCTCCCATGGCCCTCACGGCTCCATCGCTGCTGCATGACACCATTAACCCCTGCAATGCCACCAGCCAGCAACTGCTGCCATGGGACTTGGCTTCTGCCACCAGCTGCCTTTCCTGGTGCTCTGCTACTCCCATCTCTCTGAAGTCACAAAAACACCCATTTATCACCTCTCTGGGCCTCCTTTAGGTCTGGTCTTCCCTCTCTATTTTCATCCTTCAGATCATCTCCTCTCCTGCTGTTGTATCTTCTGTTCCATGCCCATTTCCAGATCCCTGAAGTACCCTAGAAGCCCCTGATCCAGACATATTCCCATCTCCATCCAAAACTGCCCTGGACAGCTCTGGGGTTTCATTCCCTTCCATGCTGCGCTTCCCCACTGATCCTCATGTCAGCTCTGCCCTGCCAGCACATATTCAGCAATATTTGACAGATTCTCCATCGTTTTACACCTCCCTCCCCCGGTGGAGGCAGCTGCCCCTCCTGCTCTGGTCTGCCCCTCCCCAGCTAACGTGTCCATAATCCATCGCTTCCATGAATAAACCAGATTCTCTGGTATCAGTGCCTCCATCCAGGGAATTCAAAAGGCATTTCTGCCATCCCAGCACTGTGTGACATCCCCATGCAGGAGGCTGGGGTGTGTTCTGGACTGAAGGCTACAATTCAATGTGCAGGATTATCTGAGACACTTGTGAGCTGGCTGCGTGTCCCAGCACAGGCCAGGGGAAATCAGGAGTGATACCAGCCATGGACACACCCAGCCCCAAACACAGCTGACTGAAGGAATCTGGGAATAGCTCCTTCTTTGTGACACAGTTTGGAGAAAGATTATGGGGAATCTACAAACGGACAAAGAGGTCACACCTGTCACACCCAATGATTTGTTACTTAACTGTTTCTTTCATAAGGCAAAGGAAACAGGCCAAAGCCTCTCCTGTTAAAATACATCATCAAAGTTTTGGAGAGAAGGCTGGGAAGGTAAAGCAGCACCTGAAAAACCTTCTGGTCTGAGGCTGCCTGCCTTAAATTAATGTCACCAGCCAGGCAGGGCCTCCTCTGTCAGGTTCATGGCTCACACACACAGGTATTGGAAAACTTATTTCTTGGGTCTATAAGATCTTACAGGGCTGAGCTTTAGTAATGCTGTGCATTCCCTGGCACATTTTGGGACACAACTTCCAGATCTGTGGATTCCTCATCACCTGCAGTGCAGTGCTGTGATGTTGCTCAGTGCTGTGGAAAAACCTGTTCTGAGGTATTGTGACCAAGTCCTGCTGCACTGCACAGCCCAGCAGAGAGGAAGGGACACGCTCTGTGTGCTGCGGGGGCTTGCAGAGGCTGGCTTTGCTAAGCTTGCAAAACTGAGTCTGGCAAAGGCTCTGTGGGATCAGCTTTGGGGGAAGGGACCGTAACCCTCCAAAATCATGCTGAGAAAGGAAGAGTCACCCAAAAGATAAAGTGTTATCCCACTTCATAAAGGTCAGCAGACAATGAAACGGATGAATTATTATCTGTGTGAGAGTCTGAAAAGCCAAGATACTGCAAGTAACCTGGGTGGGTTTTGTTTCAAAGTATAAACAGGATCTTGCTGTGTCCTGTTAAAAATATCCTGTTGTGTAAAGATGATTTTTTTCCTGTTTATCTTAAGCAGAATGTGCAACTACTAATGAATGCAAGGCTTTAATGTCTGAGCTGAAGATCCTCATCCATATAGGACATCACCTGAATGTGGTCAACCTGCTGGGAGCCTGCACCAAAGCTGGAGGTGAGGAGTCCTCAGTAAATCAGGGGTAAAAAAGAAACCACTTTTCAAATACTTTTGGGGTGTTTGGATGTGCCTGTGGTGCAGTTAATGCAGGTACAGCTATTTCCAGCTCGCAGGAGAGCTGCTGCTGCTCCTGCAGGATGTGGCCTCATCCCATCCAGGGCTCCTGAACATCTCCCACCCGTGGTGTCACTCCTCTCTTTTCTCTGGAAGCCTGTTCCCAAATGGGATTCTGCACTGAAGGGAGGAGGACACTGGATTGCAATGAGGTGCCCAGTTCCTCCCCGTGGCCATTTCCAGGCTTCTTCTCCCTCTCCTTCCCTTCCTTATCAGGAGGATGCACCAGGCTGAGCACTTGTCTGCCTGAGCCTCCTCCTGTCCCAGCACTTCACCCTCTCCAGGCAAACACAGCAGTTTCTGTGGATTTTGCAGGAAGCCTGGGCCGGCCCTGGGAGCAGCAGGATCAGGGACTTCCACAGGGCTGAGCTGGCAGGGCTGGCCCTGCATCATACAAAGTGCCCTTAGACAAAGGGCCCCATGAATCCCAGACCTTTGTCGCTAAGACATCCCTTCCCACACTGCCAGACAAAGCATCCGTGCCTCTTACTGTGCTCCAACTCCAGGGGAGCAGCTCTCCAGGATGGCTCCTCACTGCTGACCTTCAAAATCTTCAAAACCACCCCTGCAGGACAGATTTAGGTGATCCGAGGGCAAGGAAAGCCCCAGAGTGAAATAAATGAAGGGGGGAGAGAGATGGTGCACACATCTCTCATCATCTGAGACCCCAAAACCATCAGTTTCCAACAGCTGTTGTGCAGTCACGAGGGAAAAGGAAAACTTCACTGAGATGGATTTGGGAGGATGCCAGAGGAGAAATCTTCCCTCCAGCAAGGTGGTTCCAGTTCCTCAGGAAACAGCAACCAGCAGCCACGGATACTGCTGGAATCTGGGAGCCATGGATGGGGAGCTCTCAAAAATGGTAGCACTCTGGACCCCAAAAGCTTGTGTGGGAGCAAGGGCAGCTCCAGCTGGAGGGATTTAGGGTTCAGATGCAGCAGCCAGGAGCCTTTGCTTGGGACTGTGAGCAGAGGGGCAGGAACACGGGGAATGCTGGGGACTCTCCTGTGCTGACCAGTCCCTGAGGTGGCTCAGGACAAACAGGTGCCTCAAACTGGCAGCAGGACCAGGGGTCGGTGGTTCTTAACCAAAGCAGCCCCAGAGTTCTGCTTGCACATCGAGACACAGCCCAGGAACTGATCAAAGGCTCTGACTGTCCAATTTCTGAGACACTTTTTCTCCCAGGAGTCCCTCCATTTCCCATTCTCCAGCCTGCTCCATCCTGGGTGGGAGGTAACCCTCCCTCCTGCCTGCCAGGTGCCTGGGGAAACCTTTGGGGGGCAGAGTTTGGAGCAGAGGGGTGCAGCAGGACCTCACAGGGCACGGAGGAGCCTCGGGGCAGGCACTGCTTTGTTTTCCTCTGAGCAGTGCAAGCGCAGACTAAAGAAAAACAGCCTTGAGCTGCAGAGGCAGACACGGATCCGAGTTCCTGTGAAATTCCAGTGCAGAGCACAGCGCTCTCCCCTCCCCTGGTAGGCTTTATGTAACCGTGTGTTCCTGACGGAGGCTGCTATTAAGTATGCACATACATTATTTTAACAAGGTACCAAATAACAGATTTTAACACTTTGGCGGAGTGTCTGATGTTCAGCAGTCAGAACTAATGCACAGTGTGTGCTTTACAACGAGGGAACAAAATATGGGGAGGCCATGTCTAGGAAGCGTTTCAAAAACATGAATAAATCACTAAGCAGAGCTTTAAAGCTGTTCTGGAATCTGCGTTTCCTCGGGGCATCCATGAGGGACATTGGATTTTGGGTTCTTCAGAGCCAAATCTCTTGAGCACGGCCAGACCCCGGCACTGGTGCCTTGAGCCCTGGTGAGCAGCGCTCCGGGGTCAGCGCTGGAACCACTGGGATTTGGGGATTTGGGGATTTGGGATTGGGGTTTTTGCAGCCACTGCAAAGTTTGCAGGCTGAACTTGTTCCAGCCGCAGGCAGAGGGACTTGGGGTCCTGGAGAGCCCCAAGGGAGCAGTGTCACAGGGCTGGGGTGAGGACAGAGCCTGGCAGGAGCCCACAGGGAACACCACGGGCTTAGTTCTGACTGCAGGAATTCAGCATCTCCCTTTCCGCGGGCCCGCGTGCTCCCAGAGGCTGCTCCTCTCCCTGCCCCACGCTGCCCCAGGGTCACTGCTCCCTCCTGGCTGCTGTCCCCAGCAATGCTGGACAAGGAGCCGGCTGCAGCCCCGCTCCCGTGCCCGGGAGGATGCAGCCGGCAGGAATCCTGCTGAGCTCCTTCCCCAGGGCCAAGTGCAGCTCTAGCACTTTCCCTTTGAAGTGCAAACTCTTAAGTGTGAACCACAGACCTTCTCCAGAGAAAAAGGTTCTGGACGTGAAAGTCTCGTTGTTTGGGATTGATAATAATCCATGTTTATCCACATCCCGGTCCCATGAATTCACCTTATCCTCCATTTGATGATTACAAAAAGTAAAGGTCCAGAATGCAGCTTTTCCCTTCCCTAACATCTCACACTGCAATAAAAAAGCATTTCAAGCAGATCTCAAAAACCTGCATAATTGTATAAAAGCAGCACTGAATCTGCAGTGGTTTGCACAGGAGGAAGGAAGAAACTGAGAGCACTTTCCAGGCTTTCAAAAACTTTTTGCAGCTTTTCATTTAGATCTGTCTATGGGCCTGCATACTTTGATTTCCTCTAGTGGCATCAGCTCCACCCAAAACAAACAATTGTGAAGCCAGCAGAGAAAATGAAAACTGCTCCCTGCTATGTACAGAGCAAACCAACCTTAACAGCGTCTGGGATTGTGTTCATTTTTCCTTGTTTATAAATAAGGAATAAATACCAACTGTTACCATCCAGTGGGGAAGACTAAGAAGGTGTTCCCTGCTCTCCACATCCCTACTGGTTGTGTCCTTCTGGAGTGTCACTCCTCTGCTTCCTCATTTCCTCATCTCTATAACAGGAATGCCACTTATTTTGAAGAGGATTTGGGAGGATAAGTTAGAATTATGTGCTTCACAGTGCTTCAAAACTCATCTGACTTTCACTGTCTTTTTTAGGTCCTTTAATGGTCATAGTGGAATATTGCAAATATGGAAATCTGTCCAACTATCTAAGAGGGAAACGAGGAGATTTCATTGCATACAAGGTAAGAAAATGAGACTTCTCACAGTCACGAGGTGGGGAATCAGCAGCCACTGAGTGGATTTGCTCTGCACTGGCACTGAGGCAGTTGAGTATTTCTATGGGCACTTTATTTTCTCACCACATTGCAATTTGTACAGGCAAGAAAAGGGATTTTTTTCCCTGCAGGATCTCTCTGCTATTCTCTTCTAGCCCCTCCTAAAGAAGTAGTTGCAAGTACCCAAACACTGCAGTGAATTAGAGAGAGAATTATTTGTGAGATACTTCCCAGCACAAGGGGGGCAACAAAGTAGCAGTGAAAAACCGGCATTAACTGAACTGGGAGAAGGTGAACCCTCCCACAATACAAACCTGGTTTGGGGATTTTTGTTTCTAGGCCCACGCCCCCTGAAAGCAGCTCATCCTTCCCCCACCTGCTCATTCCCATCCTCTGTCCCTTCCCCTGTGCCAGCCCCGAGGTCTGTGCTGGAGCAACAATCCGGATCATGGATAATTCTGCATCAAAGCCAACCAAATGCTTCGGTTCCCAAACAGTTCTCTGCATCCACACAAACATCTGTGCCAGCACAGGCTGGGCTGGGATGGGAGCAGGACACAGGAGCAGGAATCGGTGCTGGGGAGAGATGGGACTGACTCCTCCTCGTGAATACCCAGGTGGAACAAGCTCTGTGATCCCAGCCCTGCCAGAAACTGGAGCCTCACCAAGATGATGCTCCCAGATGATTCCATTATTATTATTATTATTATTAAAGCTGTTGTGTACTGGCACCAAAGTACATGAGGGACTTTGTGTGAGTGGAGATTTTCCTGGTGCAGTCACTGAGAATTTCCTTCTCACCATTGCTGCCCTGAGCTGAGGGCTGGCTGTGCCTCACTCCCCAGCACGGACGCGTCAGTGCCCATCGTGCACACACCTTGAGGGGATGTTTGACATGCTTTCCTAAGACAGCAAGGGAATTACGGCCTCTCTCTGCTCACCTCTCAGGCTCATCCAGCCAGCTTTCAGCTAACTCTGATGTGGAATATTGCCATCAGTGACAGGGGAATAATAAGTAGGAATAAATAGGAAACCAGGTTTTATTAGTTCTGCTCTTCAGGGAACACCAAGTTCAAACATGCTCATCTTCAGAGGACCCTTTCTCCTTATGCCGTTCTGTCACATATTTTGGATCCTCAAGCATTGCATCATACAAAGCTAAAATCACGTTTGTGCCATTTCTAGTCCCAGGAAAACTCTGACCAAGCAGAGAAAAGCCTGGATGAGTCCAACAGTGATTTGACTGAACTGATCAAGAGGCGCCTCGAGAGTGTGGCCAGCACAGGCAGCTCTGCCAGCTCAGGATTTATTGAAGATAAGAGTTACAGTGACTCAGAAGATGATGAAGAAGGTAAAAGAACCCCACCTCATCCCAAATCTTTTATTGGAAAGATATCTGTCGCTTGGCTGGTGCCACACACACTGTCACACACTTTACAAGCCCTTACACAGCTTGGCTCGTTCCTGAAATCCCAAATTCTTTCTCTTGCCTGTTCCTCACTCCAACTTTCTCACAAAAAGAGGTTGGCAGCACTGTATTGTGTACAAAAGTTGTGTGAGAGGAGAAAGAGGAATGTTTTACCTGATTTGTGAGGACACTCTGTCCCTGGGCTCCTCACTCACTGTATAAAGTTTCTCTCACTCTCACCCCCAGGTGTTGTTTTCCCCATAGCTAAATGAGTGACTAATGGATAAGGGAACTTTATTAATCATGTGATCTTCTGCCTCTGGCCAGTGGTTGCTCACCCAGAGCTGTAACCTTGCCAAGATCTCACACCCAACACTCAGTGTGGGGCTGGGGCCATCAGCACACAAGTGGCACCAGTGGCACACAGGTTTGGAGCTGTTGCTGCAGAGTTTTCCATGTCTCTGATCTCTCCTAGACGCTGAGGATCTGTACAAGAGGCCCCTGACTCTGGAGGATCTGATTTGCTACAGCTTCCAGGTGGCAAAAGGCATGGAGTTCCTCGCCTCCCGAAAAGTGAGCTCATTCTTGCACGGAGTATCTGATATGAAGAAACCCAAACACACGTTTGAGCCTGAGTAATCTGCTTTTTGCTCCTACATTAGAGTGTTGGAGATCGTGTTAGCTCTGGTGGTTAAGCAGTAATTAGCACTGAAGGGTTGTGAAGGAACATCCATCATGTTCTTGGCTGCAGGGACTGGCATCTGCAGCAGGAGGGTTTAGACAGAAGGAGTGAATACAGATTGTGAGACAGTTTGTGGAGCTGCCTCATAAATAAATGCAGAAAGGACTTGTAGAGAAAGCTCCTTTTAGTGTGGTCAACAACAGCACTACTGAAAAATGAGGAGGGAGTATCCAGCTATTCCTTTACCTCCTTTGGACTCTACAGGAAGTAGTTTGTAGCCTGTGGAACACCTTTTCAGGTAAATGCAGTGTAATCCATGGGCCGAAGTGTGCACACAACTGTGAGCTTGCACTTACCCCCATCTCACACCCTCCTGGACCTGCACTGGCAAATGTAGCTGCAGCTGCTTTTTAACCTCTCCCAGATTTCCCCGTGATCAGCTAACTAGAAAATAAGACTCCCTTCCTTGTTGTAACTGCAAAGTTATCTCAGACAGAAAATCAGAAAACTGACTGCAATATTGGCTCGTTCCCTGAGTTATTCTCTGGTTTGCATATCACAGTGCGTTTGGAGCAGATTCCCACTCCCTTCTCTAACCTGCTCCCAACAGCAGCTCATTTCTCTCCCCATTCCCAAAGAAGCTCTCCTGCTTCCAGCTCTGGCAGGGGCTCCTTGTCCAGCACCCCTCTGACCCCGTGTCATTCCCTGGCAGTGCATCCATCGGGATTTGGCAGCGAGGAACATCCTCCTGTCCGAGAACAACGTGGTCAAGATCTGTGACTTCGGCCTGGCCAGGGATATTTATAAAGACCCCGACTACGTCCGGAAGGGAGATGTGAGTGCAAGGAGCTTCAGTTGTTACTCTCAAATTGGGCTTGGCCGGGTCAGTAACAGCAGCTCTGGCAACCTCTTGTGTCTCTGGCTTTCAGGCACGGCTTCCACTCAAGTGGATGGCTCCAGAAGCTATTTTTGACAAAATTTACACCACGCAGAGTGACGTGTGGTCTTTCGGAGTGCTGCTGTGGGAAATATTTTCTCTAGGTAAGAATGGTTTCAAACCCTTTTTCCCCCCTAATTTATGGCTGCTTAGCTAAGAAAAGCTTTTAACAAGAGGTGATAATGCAGGGCAGTGTTTCTGTTTCACTGAGGACAAGTGCACAGCGCAGAGCAGGTGTAAAATAAAGCCAATTTCAATGAGAACTCCATCTGACAAAGGACATGAAAATACTGGGGAGGAGGGAAGAAAAATCCCAAACTCTGGACCTGACATTTGTACCCACTGAAAGCAACAGAGCCCAGAGATAAAATGCAGCCTCTGCTGCTGGCGAGTGGGAGATTTCTTGGAGAGCAATGAAGAAGTTTCCCATCAAATCCCTGCTCCAGGGAACCCCCCAACTGCAAGGCTGCAGAGGGTCACCCTGCTGTGGGCACAGTGGCTGCTGCTGCTGCTGCAGGCAGCCCATGGAACACGAGCCTACACGATGTTTTATCCCATCTTGATCATCCACCCCACAAAATCTGAGATTTTCTAGGTAAGAAGAACGTACTGGCAGCAGCTGCTGTTGGGTTGGTACAAGGACCAGTGCTGGGCTCAGCCTAAACCCTTTTGGCAGCAGACCAAGGGTAGAACATGGGCTCTTGTGGCTGCATCATTTGCAAACCACGACATTTCTAAAAGAATAATAATGATGTTGTTCATGTACTCGAGATTTCATCCCAGGGTGCTGTTAGAAATCTCAGCCTCCCTGAGCTCTGGTTACTGTCCAGCAGATAAAGCTGTGAAACTTAGACAACCAGCCCCACAGACACTTGGACTTCGCTGCTCTCAGATTCTCCTTGCAGAGTGGCAAGATTTGTTTTCCTGAGGGAATTTAGGAATGTCAGCTCTGGCTTTTTAATCAGCATTTGCAGACAAAAGAAAACAAGAAGCATTGTCAACTTAAGCTGCTGGATTTTAAAGCAAACTCTAATCTCCTTCTATCTTTAGTTCATGGATCAGTTGAAATTAATGATTGGGCTCAAGATGCCAAGTGAAAATGCAAAGTCTGGAGCTGTTTCTATCCTAATCTTTATTTAGGGCTGGCTGCAAAATCATAACCTGCTCTCAGTCCAAGTCTTTGATTTGGACTTCTCCCTAGCGCACATCTGCACACCAAGCAGAAAGTTCGCACTCGAGTGGTTGAAACAAGTGGCAGCTCCTGCTTTCCCTGGGGCTCAGCCCTGTTTATTTCGGGTGTTGTTCTTTTGGGGTGACACCTCCATGGCTCTGTAACAGCATCACCTGCTGCAGGTTTAGAAACACCACAGAAGGGCAAAGCTCCAGAAGCACCAGGAATGCCCCAGTTTTCCCAGATTATTCAGGAAGAGGCTTTAGCATCAGCATCTAGAGACACACTCAGGGGGACAGGCTCTCCACTGGGGACCAAAGGAATGGAATGCTGACAAATCCAATGGCACTGCAGGAACAAGCTTTGTATCATTCCCAAAGGTCCTGACAGAGTTTAACAGATGGCCTTTAATACTGAACACTAATACAAATCAAAATCCAGTCACTGAAATTCATCTCTATTTTAATCTATTTTTAAAAAAAACGTTTCATCTGGGTTCTTTTAGCCCCTTTCTTAATGGAAGTGCTTGCTTGGCACTGTCCCTTCTGAATTTAGAATCTCCCAAATCGCTGCAGGGGCTGCCACCCGTGCAGCAGCCTCTGCCTGGGTGTGACGTAGATCACAAACTGCTTTTTCAATCGGTGGCACAGGCTCAAAACCAGTCATTTTCTCTGAGAGGGTTTTTCATCCAGCTCATCCAGGCATGCCTGTGGTTTGGCACTGCTCACATCTGCAGCTCAAACGATAAATATTTAATTAAGGATTTGTGTCACTGATTGAATTCTCTCATATAAAAGTTTTACAGATCATTGGGAGCCACGGGATGGAAGTTATTTGTCGTTGCCACAGGGTGTGTTTTGGCTCCCATTTACAGCTGCTGCTCTCACTGGGTCCCACAGACTGAGCACCCTCTAAAAAAGGGAAAAATACTGATTAGGAAAATGCAGAGTTTAGTTGGGTTCTTGCAGGGTCAGAAGCTGAGTGAAGGACAATAGGCTGCCTGCAGAAAGGCTGGCAGCGTGGATCTGCTTTGGTGATACACAGGGAGATGAGGACTTGAGGGAATATTAATTTCCATCTGGGGCTGAGTTTGCAAGGAGCTTTAAATTATTCAAATGGGGTCAGCACACCTCGTGTCAGGTAGTGCCAGCAGTGTTTAACACATCCTGACATCACTTCTGGTACAGAATGCCGGTGTCTCCTGGAATTTCAATGTGCACTGTTCCAAAAGCAATCAGAGATAATTATGTAAACAAGCAGGGCCTGGTAGTAACATCAGCATCTCATTATCCCTCTAAAATTAAACCAAGATCAAAAGAGGGCTCCCATATCCAATGCATGCCACATCTTTGAGCATTTTGGAGGAGATTTCCCCTAAGGAAAACATCATGTGTAGGCCTTACACCATATGTTCCAGCCTACATTTCTCCCAAGCTGTCTCAGCATTCCAAATCCAAGTTATTAGACTTATCCCATAGTCCAAATAAAGACAGTGCTGAGTAGAAGTAGGAAAGGGAGAGTTTTATGATCTGAGCTGCCTCCAGCTGGTAGGAGGCCAGCACTGGCCAAAATATAAACTACCAAAAGATCCTGCAATCAAAAACGAATCATAGAATCATGGAATGTTCAGGGGTTGGAATGGACCTTGAAGATCATCTAGTCCCAACCCCTCCTGCCATGGGCAGGACACCTCCCACTTAACCAGGTTGCTCAAGGCTTTATCCAGCCCAGTTTTGGACACTTCCAGGGATCCAGGGGCAGCCACAGCTTCTCTGGGCAACCTGTGCCAGTGTCTTACAACATCACAGTAAAATATTTCATCCTAATATTTAACCTAAATGTCCCTTCTTTCAGTCTGTCCCATCACTCCTCATCCTATCACTGTTATTCTTTGCCTTCCCTGTGTTTGCTCTCACCAGCATCCTGCAGCTGATCTGATCCGTGATGAAACCAAAGAGAGAGAACTCAGGTTGTGAGATCGAGAGGAATCTCCATCCATGAGATGAGCAGTTAATTACCAGGTTATTCTGAGCATAATGACGGGCCAAAGGCAAGACTGGGGAGGAAAATCCAGGTTTAAAGCAGAAGTGATGGTACTGCCTATCTCCAACTTCCATAACTCCAGGAAACACTGTCAGTCCTGTGCTCTGGTACTTGCACATCCAGGGAATCCAGATGTGCTGTGGATATGTCCTGGGCTCTGGATGTCCCGGGAGCCCATTCTTGCCGAGATGCCCTCTCAGGCAGTGCTGGGATCTCGGCTCCCCAGCGCAGGTTCTGCACACTGAGCAGCCAGGTTCACACAGTAGAGTAATTCTGGAAGCAGCCACATTTTGGCCCCCTCTTCACTGCTTTATCCAAAAGATTTCTGCTGTTCTCGTTGTGCCCCCAAGTGCACAGCATGTGATGGTGTTTCCAAATGGAGAAAAAAATTGCAGGAAATATGCAGGAATGTTACAGGCAGTAAATCATACACGGATTCCTCGAGGGCTGGATACAGATTCCATTCAATCTCCTATGTTAAGACTTGATTAAATTGTTTCCAAATTTATCATCCAGCCTCTGGGATGCCAAATTGTCCAAGACAAGGGTTGTGCTGCACAGGAAGCCTTTGCTGAGGAGGGAGGGAGGGAAGTTACAAATCTTTTAGGTTTATCCACAGCAGGTTCAGTAACATTTCAAACTTTAGCTTAGACTTCTCCTGAATTTTACCTGTGAGGTCTGGATTACTCAGGCGCCAGAGCACTCTCCCAAACTTTTGTGGGAGTTAACACAAAGCTCCCAGCCCTTCACAGCCCTCAACCTCTCCAAAGCAATTCCAGTTGCCACGAGCCGTCCTCGCAGGGTTCAGCCAACACTTGAGTGGCACTCAAGGTAAACAGCGTTGAACACACAGTCAGGAAAGAAAACAAGGCTGAAAAGCTGGAAGGTCACTGTCAGGTCAGTTTTCCCCGTAGGATAACGCATATCCAATAGTTGGTTGCAGTTCCACACCTGGGGTTGAATCGAGCTTCTCGTGGTCCTTGGCAGGAGCCAGGTGCCCACAGCCCCCTCTGCACCTGCTCACAGGGGTTTGAAGGCAGTGAAGGATGAGCAGGAATTACCCACTCCGTGTGTATCCCTTAGTGCAGGATACTGGCAGGGTAACAGTTTGGAAAGCACCAAGTAACCCACTGAACGAGCTGGAACTTTTCTACCACTGACCAAGAGCTACTTTAAAGTCTTAAACTACTAAAGTTTATTTCTCCTCTGCCCTGTTTTACCTCGGAGTGGTCCCGACTGTATCCCAAATTCAGAGGAGACAGCGTGATTGAAATCTCACAGGGACAGAGTGAGTCTGTAACAGGTTTCCAAACAAAAACTGTAGATTGTGAGTGACTGCAGCTCCTTCCTTGCTCAAGCTCCTGTTACTGCCAGACTCTGGGTAACCTCGAATGCTCAGCAGAGATCACCAGTTCCCTGGGCTGGGGAACAGGGACTGTGCCATCCTGAAGCCCTCTTGTTTCTCCCACCAGGTGCCTCTCCATACCCTGGAGTGCAGATAGATGAGGATTTCTGCCGGCGGCTCAAGGAAGGGACCCGTATGAGATCTCCAGAGTATTCCACTCCTGAAGTGTAAGAGCTGCTGGGTTGTGCTGGGAGCTGAGACACCTCACTAAAGAGATTGTGTTTCAGTGGGGAGGGGGAAGGAGACCACAGCTGTGTATTTATTTTCAGTAAAGCTGTGGTTGAGTGTATGTGGGGTGTCTGACAGCACAGACTAATGCTAAGGACAGCCCAAGCCAGCCTGACCTTTGCCAACAAGAAGATGATCAGATGCCCCATGCCAGAGGTAGTTCATGAGCTCAGACTTCAGCTTCTGTGACAGAAACCCAGTATCCATAACCAGGACTTATTTCAGCAATATCAGCAGGGCCCAGCAGCCAGACTCTGAGTTAGGTGAAAACCAAAAGCCTGCAGGCTCAGCTGAGGCAGAAGTATGGGAGCAAAAAGCATCCCACATGGAAACGAAAACAGAATTTCAGCACGCGCAGATCTGAACCTGTCTTAATCCACAGACTGACCAAACCAAGCAGCAGTGGAATGAAACAGTTTGGAAAAAAAGCTCCCATCCTTTCCCATTCCTAATCCCTGTTTTATTTCTCCAGCTACCAGACAATGCTGGATTGCTGGCACGGAGTCCCCACCGAGAGGCCAACTTTCACCGAGCTTGTGGAGCGCTTGGGGGATCTTCTTCAGGCCAACGTGCAGCAGGTACAGCAGGGCCAACCCATCTTCTATCAGTGTGGGTTTGTAGTGGGCACGTGTGAGCATGTGCAGAGGTGAAAGTTGTTGAGCACTAATGTGGGATTTCACTTCCTACCAGAGCTCACCAGGAAAATGCCTGCTGGGATGAGTAAAGACGATGTTAACTACTCAAATGTTAATTTTACTTCTGATTTTCTTCACCTCCTGAACTGTGTGTCTCATTTCCAAGTTTATGTTCACCAGTCCTCTTAAGAGCTTTACAATTATGCAGCTTAAAGCACAGAAAGTCAGGTTATTAATTTCATAAAGTTAAACCAGTTGTTTCCTTCCTCAGTAAAAACAACCAGACCAGTTATGCAATTGTCAATTTAACTGAAGAAGAAATCAATCACTCTCCTCCAGCTCCTTCCTGTTTGTAAACAAATTTAGTGGAGCTGAGTTGAAGAGGGCCCAGTCTGCAATATGAAGAGCTTGTGAGTTTGATTCTATAACCAAAGTAAATTAAGGAGACATAAAAATGATGATAAGGGAACAGGGCACTTAACTGCTTCTCAAAATTAAAAACAAAGAAAAAAGAAGCACAGGGAAATTTGGACAAATAGTTTCAGGAGCTAAAGGCAGAGTCATTCCTGAGGATTGCTGCAGGGGGTAATGACAATGCAGAGCTCATTACCATGTGCAGCAGCAGTTCCTGGGAAGGACAAGAAATTAAATCCTTCCAGGCTCCCATTTTAAGGCCTGGCTCTTCCCAAGCTCCTGAAGTTGAACAAAACCAAGCAGTCTGTACATGGGCCATTGCTTCTGACCAGGACTGGAGTATCTGAGCCCGTGTTCAGCCATCCCACATCACAGGGTTCCCAAAGTGCCCCGGTTTCCTCACAAAGCCTCCTGCACAGTAAATCTTGGCTGAAGTGTGCATTCTGACTTCCACGACTTCCACAGGGTGTGAGGAACATCATAACCACCTTGAGCAAACATCACAGAGTTGAAACACAATCTAGTCCTTCCTCAGCACAAAGCTCTGTAGGATACAATAACCTCTTACATCTGAGATGTGGCACAAAATGAACTTCACCAGCTCTGTGCTCTTTTCTGTTATTAATTTCACAGGATGGCAAAGATTATATTCCACTGAACATCACCTTGTGTCCAGATGGAGAATCCAGCTCCAAAACCTGCCCTGTGGAAGAAAACTTGAACAACGGAGTGAATCGCTGGAGTGCAGTGGAAACTGGGTGAGAAAAACAGATACAGGGATGGGGGAGAAAGAAACATTTCACTGTCTGGTGCTCTCTCTTAATACGGCTGGTAAAAGAATCAGACAAATTTATCACGGTGTTGGTTATTAGATACAAGAGGTGAAAAAAGAGAAGTGCTCCAGGAAACTGGGCTGTGTGAGGATGTGATTGAGCTACATCTGGTGCAGCATCTGCCTGGGTTTTATGCTGACCCCTCAACTTTCCTGCTTTCAGCAACAACAGCGAGAAGAGACCCCTGAGTGTGAAGACATTTGATGAGGTGCCAGTGGAAAAGGAGAAAGTGATGCATGAGGTAAGTGAGGTGACTGCATCCTTCCCCAGCAGGTTCACAGATCACTCGTCGCCAGTGCCAGAAACACTCATTAGAGCTTTTGAAATCTGTTTGGTAGCAGAGAGCTTTAAATCAGGCAGAAGATTTGGCCCTGGCATCTCACACTCGGGGCTGTGTGACAACAAAGAGGGACCTGCATTTCTCTTAACAAGTAATTTAAAGAGAAGCTCGCTTGTGATTGCCCTGGCTTTGATCAGGCTAAGGGGCTTTATATTACATATTTCAAGATGTTTTTCCACCACAAGAAAGTGGCAGCTCATTGAAATGAAGCTCTTTGAGGGAAATGTGTCCAGAACACCCCTGGCTGGCTGAGACAGCCGCTCACTTGGTGGGGGTGAAGGTGTTCAGTTCTGGGTAGACAAGACCAAGATTCAAGATCCTGGTCCTGATTCACACAAATGACTTTAACCCTCACTTTTCCTCACTGCAAGTGAATGTATTTATTGCTAGTTCAATGCCACTGCAGGGTGGGAGAGTGTTAAAGGGTTTACTTTTCCCTCCAGGGGAAAACAAAGGCTTGTTTTGTTACAGAATGAGGGTTCCGCATATTGGCTTCCTCTGAAATTATGGGCTGGGTTTTCTTACTTAAAATAAATCTGCAAGAACAACTCCTGAATTCCCTCTGTGGTTCAGGCAGCCCCTGGCTGCAGCTCCATGTGCTCTCCCTACCTGCTGCCTCAATGGCACCTTCTGTGCCCTTAGGGAGAGCCCTTTGCAATGCACAAGTGCTCCAGGTGGATCAAAGTTTGGGGAGAAATCCCTCAGGAATCCTCCTGACACAGGAGGAGAAGCCTCAGGTGGTGAGGAGCAGCTGAAGGAAAGGCTCCAGCTGAGAGTCCCTCTTGGACAGAGCCATTCCTCAGAGCAGCTCCCTTGGGAAGGTTCAAGTCTCCAGCTCCAACCTGTCCTGGAAATACTTCACGTCCTTGACAAACACAGCCTGTTTCTCGTTTGTTCTCTGCTGAGCACAAACTGAGGCCCATTATTGCCTCCTATTTTGCCAGGTGGAATTTCTGCCCCTTTATCGGTGCATCTCAGGGATTAGAAGGCTTAGAAATTTCCCTGGTTCCTGCATCTTGCAGGATAAAATCTGTTCCTGTGAATCACACAGAGACATTTGCTAGATCAGTCCAGTCTCAGTAAGAGATTTTTGCTGCCAGCACCAGCATTACCTGCCTAAGTGCTCCCTGTTTGTGGCACTTTCAAATAAGCCTTTACATGAGGGGGCAAAAGTTTCCAAAAAGGGTGATAATACATCAAGGGATCAGAAATAAGTGAGATGTTTCAACAAGGATCTTGTAAAGCAAAATCAGTGTGTGATCTGCTTTTGGACAAAGTAAGTGCATTTGGGTTATTGAGGTTTTCTCAGTTATCAACCCTGAATAGTCATTAGGTCATTATTCCAAAGAGCTGCCCGGAGCTCTCCAAGTGCTCCACCACGCCTTCCTGCCATTGTGCCATTATCTGCAATCTCTGTGGAGAGTCTTTTACCAGAGAGGTGGAAGCAAAACGCAGAGCAGCCCCCAGATAAACTGTTCCTAGGCCACGTGTGTGAAGGGGAAACAGTCAAGATAAATTCCAGAGACAAGCTGGGTTTGACAGACCTCATTAATTCAGGATTTCGCTTTATAAACTCGTTTATAAACTGATCTTATTAACAACTGATAGATGACCACAGCATGTACAAAAAGGCTTTTGCTTGTTATTTATTGTTTGATGAGATTATTTTTTGTATCTTGATCAGTCTGACTGGTAAAATAAGACTTAGTAGAGTTTCACTTCTGCGTTGAGGGCTTTTGCTGTCTTGGTTTTGACAAATGCACAGATGTGCAACTTTCCAACATCACAAAATATTTCAAATGCAAAGAAACCCCCAGACCATTTAATATTATTAAATTACTTAAAATGAGGACCGTGATGTCTGTGTATGTGTATAAACTCAGCACAAAGTTTAACTGCAGCCTCCAGACTCAGCTTTGAGTGCAGCAGAAGCACAACCCCAACTTTAATCAAGATAGTTTTGTTGGACAGCTCATAAAAAAATCCATAAAGGCCAGGGCCATCTATCTTTGCAAAGCACTTGCATTTACAAAATGCTGCTGAACTTCCACTTCCTTCAAATCCCAGTGTTTCTAATTGTGTATTTCCAGTAGGTATTTAGGGAGCTTTTCCTCAGAGGAGCCCAGCCAGAATTATTGGATATATTCTTTATGAATCTCGGTCTATTCATATCTCAGCTATCCTACGAACATGGTGCCCATATGTCATGCTTAATATCAGTTTCAAATTTGAAAATGTCAAATTATTTTTTGATATGTTCATTTTAAGGGTGCTCTTTGGAAATGCAGATCAAAAACTTTAATGTCATAAAACCAAGGGAAACGTTCCCAGGCTCCAGAGCGGCATTATCGGGAACACTTGGATAAAAATTGATAACACAAGCCTTGATAAGAGAATATCCTGAAGGACTGGTAGCTCCTACAGCAGTGCCAGCACACAGGCTCCAGATATCCCTGATGTTCCCTTCCTTCTGCTCCTCAGGAGTCGGACAGTGGGATGGTGCTGACATCGGATGAGATAAAAAGCCCCAAGAGGTTGGAAATCCGTTCCTGGCCCTATGGGATCATGGCTCTGGCGTGAGTACTTTGGGGGATTTCTTTTTCAGACAGTTCTTCCATTCAGAGAAATGCTTTTGAAATTTGCAGTTTTGTTTCTGATGCCGAAAGGAAACCTCTGGATATCCAGGCAAGCTAAGAGGAGATGAACTCTGGATTTCAGCCCCATAACCAGAAAACCTTGGTTAATGTGTTTTAAGATCAAGGAGTAGCAGATTCTGCAAATGGAGAATGATAGGAGGAAAAAATGAGAATATACAGGTCTAATTTAGCTGTTTGTTCACTGCCTCCCCAGTGTTCTCTCCTAGTGGTGGAGTGAAGTTTGAAGAACTTGATTTATTAACTCAAAAGCTGACATTTGTAATCATGTATCAAGTGTATTTAACTCAGACAGAAGGAGCGGCATCTAGCAGTGTCCCAGGGCTGGACCTGGTGGGATTAGCAGAGATCCCGATCCAGTTCCATGTTTTTATCCCCTGCACACACCCAGAGCATTCCTGCCAGCACAATCCATTGCTATGGAGACCAAATGGCACCAGCTCTAAAAACAGGAGCTCAAATGTCAGGAGCTGCATTTCTGTGCTGCCTTACCTGGGCTGATTCACCTCTGTCCTGCATGATGTCACACTGACACAAATCCAACACACACACAGCAGCCTCCCCGGTGGGATTTATCCCTCTGAGGATTTCTGTCACTCACCCCTGACAGCTTTTCTCTATTGCATTTCTGCTGTTTGGATTGAGAGTTGGCAGAGGAAGGTTCCCTCTCTGCCCCTTCTAGGCTTTCTCCTGGAAATCTGAAAAGTCAACATGCAGCCAGATGTGGAAACACAAAGATTCCATAACAGCCTGTTCTTTCGAGACTTGCAGGAAAGCCTTCTGAACTGCTATCAGGCCCTCTGGGAGTGAATGTGAGGCTCTGCGGGGGTCACGGAATCCCTGCCTGACCCCACCATCTGGGCTCTCCCCACTTCCAGACAACACTTCCATAGGGATTCCGTCCAGCACGCGATTCCTGAGCCTTTGTGTGCCAGGCAGACCCTGACAGACCATCCCAGCAGAGCCTGCAGCAGGCTGTGCTCCTTGTCTCCTGGTTCCCAAGCCCTGGCTCCCACGGCACGAACAGAGGTGACGTTTTCCTCGGCCACATCCTTCCCTGAGAGTTCGAGGTCCAGCTGAGAAAGCTTTTTTGTCAACTGCCTTATTCTTGGAATCTTGCAGACCCTCAGTGGCGCAAAGAGCAGATTTAACAGTGCAGAGCACCCCAAAGCCCTCTCGTTTGAGGACAGGACACCCCTGGGTGCTCCTGCACTGATAAGTGGACAAACAAGGCTCCAAAACCTGTGGAATAATCTAGAGAGGTCAGAAGGGAGTGTGGGTTTAACGGGGGAGATAAAGTCACCCTTGTTAATTGTGTATCTCTCTCTATCAAAAACATTTACCCTGGATCCTTTTCAAAGTCTTTCTTTTCTAAAACAAAACTGTTCAAAGGCTTAGCATGTTTTCTAAACCGGGGTGGCTGTATTTGTTATTTTTGCCAAAATCTCACTGTTTATTTATCCTGCATTCATTCCTCTGTTGAGTTTAAAATTTGCCAACAGCACACACCATGGAGCGTCAGTGTCAAGAGTTTAGTGAGGATGAATCTGATACTCTGGGCCTGGGCTCACTGTTAGGCTGGACTAACCAGGTCTGAGCATTTCCTGCTGCTAAAATAGAGCAGGAAAGTTCTGAACATTTTCTGCTGCTGAAGTAGAAAGTCACAGCAGTAGCTGCAGTGAGGGATGGAAAGATTGACTGGGATAACAACACTGGAATCAGCATTCAGGGAAGCTCAGGGAGCACAGAGGGATTTGATGATGGGATGACTCTGGTGTCAGGTTCCATCTCATAATATTATCAGGCTGCTGCCAAGCAGTGCTTGAAAATTCTCCCAGAGACTCTATAATCGAGTTATTGTTTAAGATGACAAAAGGTTTGATATCTGCTCAGTTCTCCTCCCAGCCTTTCCCCTTCTCCCCCCAAACCCAATTATCCTCTGCTGCTCAGAAATCACTGATCTGGTTCTGGCCCAGGCCCACGAGATCAGCTGAGGCTCTGCTGATCCACTTTGGGCTCCGGATGCTGCATCCACAGCCCAGCACTGAGGGCTCTGCCTTTGCCAAAGCCAAGCTGGGCCTAAGGCAAGTCAGGAACACTGAAATGCTGGATTTTGCTCAGGAACAGCAGGCATTTGTGTCCAAACACAAAGTGCACAACAAAAATACAGCCAGGATTGGGCTGGAATCCTTTTGCACCTTCTCAGAGAAACGAGGCATGGAAACATGTTTGCTCCAGGGCAGGATGGAGTTCAGAAGATAATAAATACATTTATTGTTGTGTCACGCAGCACCTTGCACTCTGACCTGATTTGAGCTCTCCAAACTAGAACTTGGAATGAGTAGCTACTCAGGAGTTATGTAAACCACTTTTTTTTCAAGGATTAAGCTCTGTGCTTACAGTAGCAAGGACTAGAAGGGGAATTGTGAGAGGCTGTGGATTTGACTGCAGTGTTTTCCATCCCAGTGCTTTTGAACAGGGACAGCTGAGCAGCCTGGCCACACATGTGAGGGGACACGAGGGTGGCTTTGGCCTGGGAAAACTTTGTTACCTGCACTTTGTATTTAAAAGTGCTTCCAAACAATGAATGGCTGAGCCCAGCCCCTGGAGTTCTCCTTGCCAGCAGACTGCTGATGCACTGGGACTGCCAGAGGGGAACCTAGGATGAAATTCCTACTGCACAGCACTCAGTTGAAAATGTATTAAAGCAACCTGTGAATCAGTCATAGCTACCAGAAGGAAAAAAAAAACCCTTTTATTTCTTTAATTGCAGAAAAATTAAAATAAAAAAATAACCACTCTTACTCTAAGCCTCATTAAACACCTTTGAAAGCTCCTACAAAGCCCTGAAGCTCCTACACATTATTAGGAGATGTAGTCGTGAGACAAACTGCTCTGCTTGGCAGCAATCAGCCCAATTTCTCATCTTTCCCTAAACACAGCTTCTGAACACGGCCAGGTTTCCTACATGGACAGAAAAGTCTTTTAGTTTTTCCTACTGAGGGCAAAATAGTTGGGTTTCTAATTGCAGAGCAGTAGGAGCTGCTCTGGAGTGAGTGCTGCACTTGGGGCTGGGATCCCTCCCTGCTCAGGGGGATTTTCCTGCAGCCATCCCTCTTTCTCCACACTCCTCTTCAAGTCATTGACCCCAAAATTTAGATTAACAGGAACCGGCTCCCTCTCACATAAAATAAACAGCTCCACTAATGGTTTCCCAGCTCTTTGATGATTTCAGTATTTTTCTACCTCCAACATCTCTGGTTCCTGCAGTAGGAAGAAAAAGCCTCAGCAGGTCACTCAGGCCTTCAAGCTACTGCAGGATTATCCTCTGTGGTATCTTCTAAACAACTTTGGCACCTTCAGAAAACTAAAAAGTTGGTGGAAGATTACTCAGTATTCAGGCTGTGCCCCCAGACAGGACACCTTGTGCAAGGACAAACGAATTCTCAGGGTGGTCACTGCAAAATGTGACAATTTGGGGTCAGTGGGCAGCTGAATTCCAGCTGAATGTTTTGGTATTCCCACCCTGATCCTCGGTGCTGGGCTGTGGTGGGAACACTGACAAGGGAGCCTGGGCTGGGCCAGTCCCAGCTCGGAGCAGATGTACCCAAACTGAGCATCTCTGATGGGCTCCCGCAGCGCTGCGGGGTCAGGCAGAGGCAAAGCAGCGAGGAAACGCCTCGTGGGCAGTGCAGTGCCAGCCCAGGAGAGGCACTGGACCCAGGAATGGCAGCTTTTAATGAAATGATTTCATTACGTAACCGTTAGTAAACTTGTGGAGCTGCAGAACTGTGTGATCAATCAAATCGAACCCCTCCAGTCAGAGGGTGTTTGTGGGGGGCTCAGGGAGAAGGTCTCTGCCTCACACAGGGCAGTCTGAGTGGCCCAGGCCATAAAGGGGCTTTTGGTGTCCCCTGGAGCCCCAAGCACTGAGCATGCCCCAGGCAGGGCTGAGCTCTGAGGGGCTGGGGCAGCTTCTGCGATGCCCAGGGCAGAGGGAAAAGGGATGCTGCAGCCTCATCCCCAGGAGCAGCATCTGCACGTGCAGAGCAGGCACAATGTCAGTGACAGAACCATGAAAGGGAAAAATGCGAAGCCCCTTGGAGAGCTTTCATGAGGAAATGCATTTAGACGAAAGGAACAGCACTGGAAGTTAGTTGCATTTTGGTCTGCCATTAGATAGCAAATGACACAGCTTCTTTCTGACCTAACTCAGCAGCTTTCTGTCTTTGGAGCAGATGGGAGATGGCAGCTTTTAGGAGCCCTTCAAAGCCCAGCCTGATTTCAGCAACAGGCAGAGGTATTCCCACGTATCCAATCTCCTGACCCATGGGGCAGGAACCCAACAGGAACACTTGCTGGGAGTCTACAGGGAGCTGAACACTTCCCGTTGTGTGGCCAAACCAAACCCTAATAACTCAGAGATCTGCAGGCTGGGGGCCAAGTTCAACAGATACTTTCAAGTTTCTCCCTGTCTCCAGTGACAACTTTAATACCTGGCAAATTGGAAGCCAGGGCATCCATGGAATTGTCCGACACGGGTCAGTGGAACTGAGCAACAAAAAGAGAATTACACAGATAAAGAGTGAGGCAAAGCTGTGGTTCCATTGCTCATGTCAGGGAAGAGTTTATCTGCAGACAAGCTGTGTGTGTAGGGAAGGGACAGCTGCCAAATGTACAGGATACATAAGGAGTTTCCACTCATGTTTCTCTCTGGACAACGAGAAAAAACTTGGTTGTGAAAGCTGAGGGTGCTACATTTTTTGTTGAAGTTCTCAGGCTTTTTATTTATTTTAGGATTTCTGCTCTGCCGCTCCACGGGTTTGGTTCCAACGCCTTGTGCAGGTCTGAAAGCACAGGAACAGCAGCTTTGCTCTATAAACTCTGCAGAAATCATAGAACCCAAGCTCATTCTAGACACGCAAGACATGGTGGGCTGGCTCTTACAGCTCAGGTTCACTTCCCACAGCTGCAGATGCAAACCTGCCATGGAAAGCCAGCCCAGCACACTAAAATCAGACCCTAAAATCAAACAGCCCCTGTCCCACTGCAGCTGAGCAGAGCTGCAGCTGCAGCTGTGTGTTACGGCTGAATTTGGCTGCACAAGAGCTTCGTGACTGATGTACAGAACATCACCACACATTCCCCCCCAGCAGAGAACTGCAGGGGTAGATAATTCACAGATGGAGCCTACAGGCTGTTCCTGTGGCTGTGCACAGAGCAGAAACCAGTGTGTGCTCCAGCCAGTGCTCTGAACACCTGGGATCTTCCCAGAACCAGCAAAAATTTTGATTTTCTTTTTTTTTTTTCTAATATAGTGACACTGGTTCTGTCTGCCAGTGACAATACCTGCAGCTTGTGGGAAACCTGATGCTTTTGACAGGTTCCAGATTCAGAAGCAAGAGAACACAACTTGTAAAGTCCCTGCAGCAGAACCCAGCAGGGCAGATTTATCCTTTCACAGCTGAAAGGAGCTGTGTGTGACCATCCAACCTGCTCTCTCTGCTGTACCACCACAAAACACGACACACACAGTTCCTCTCCTGGATCTGCTAGTTCCTATTCATGGCTTTTGCTCCCCTCCCTGCACTGGCTCCTGGCTGTTGGTTTGTTCCCTGGAGCAGGAACAGGCTCTGCCTTCTTCCTAAAGCCCAGTGAGCCCACGAGCAGCTGCTGGGGACTGGAAGCACTGCAGCACTGCCAATAAAATGAGTGTCATGAATTCTACAATTATTTGATGAACTGTTGACTGTTCAGATTTGGTTTAGGGTCATTAAAATGTAACTTTATACTACTTTAAACACATATGAAATACACACACAAAGCGCTTGGGCACTGCCTGGTTTTTAATTGCCCCGGGCACATTCAGGTCATTCTGAACCGAAGCTTGAGCAGTGCTGGGATGAGTCTGTGACTGAGGTTCCTTCCCAAGAGCTGCAGTTAAAGGCTCCTGAGCAAAGTGCAGCAGCTCAAAAGCCATTCTCACATTTCTGAGATCCTTTTGAGAACCACCCTTCAGTCATCCAGGCCTCTTCCAGTGAATTGCTCAGACAGCACAAAGCAAGGCTGACAGAACATTATTTTTAAGGCAGCTTATGACAGAAAGAACCTTTTTAGTGCTCCACAATCCTTGTGCTGCTCCTCAAGGTCACCTTTTGATACAAATCTCAGGGTTCTCCTGCTTTTAACCCTGAGGCTGCTCCATGTGATGGAAGCTCTGTCCCACGCTTCCATCACCTGTCACAAGGGAAGACAGGAGATAAAAGTGGCTGGAATGCTGCAAAGCACTGCCCTTCACCAGCCCCTGGCTCGGGAATGTTAAAGGGCTGGGGAATATAAAAGGGATTTTGCATCGCGCTGCCTGAGCGTGTTCAATGCACACTCTTGCTTTCAGTATGGGTTTAAATTAGAGTCTGTCAGAGATTATTCAGTATTTCATCCCTTATTATGCTTCAAGAAAAGTCATAGCCTTCAGTTCTGCTTTCAGAAAAGTCAAATTTTTACTGACCTGTGTCAGAACAATGAGGGAGGATATTGCTGTATGTATTGGACAGGTGCCTTTACAAGTAAGAGATCTGTAGTGCGCTGAAATGTGGTGAGCTGAAAGGACAGGGCAGCAGAGCTCCTGGAATTACTCCTAAATCTACTTTTAAAACACAGAGTTACTTCAAATATCTGTCTGGGTTCCCTCATCCAATCAGTAAAATGTCACTGTCTTACAGGGTGTCATAGAGGTAAATTGAGATTTTTATACATTTAGTTTTTAAAGAAATAATTTCACCCATTAATTACGGAGCCAGGGTGGACACATCCCAATGTTTGTTCCCAACAGGCGGAGAGCTGTGAGCAGGAGCAAGGAATCCATCCTATCCGACCACGAGACAGTCAAGTACCAGCCAGCAGTGCAGGTGGAAGAGGACACCATGGACTTCCCCCTGGAAGACTCTGTCCTGCTCCCTATGGATCCCAACCTGGAATGCCACAGCCCTCCTCCGGATTACAACTCCGTCATCCACTACTCGGCCCCCCCAGTGTAACCAGTGCCCCCAGCACAGGTTGCACCTCAGCCTTGCCGGGTTCTCCTGTGCCTCCAGGGAGCCTGGGTAAAACAGAAGAGAATTCTGCCAGGATAATGCTTCATCTGTTTCTTCTGGCGCATCTCGGATGTGATTAGAAACAATTTAAGAGCATCTTCTCTCTTCTCTTTCAAGGCCTTTTGCAAGATCTGCAGTGAATTAGTAACATTCCATCTGTCAGAGTCATAGTAGGAGCTGTAACCCCAAACTGCTGCCACTCCTTCCCCCTGGCTGGGGCTGTTCATTGGCACTGGCAGATCCACAGGTTCCTGCATTCCCGTTTCACTCCATGAGGGTCATGCCAAGCTGGCTGGGAACACAAGATTCAAGCTCCTGGCCCTGCACGCATCCTGCAGGGATTGGTTAGGATATTTTGAAATCCGAGATATTTTGGTTGCAATTTGGATTTAATAATTTCCACTGCCCAGAGGATACACTCCTAAAGATGGCGTGGCCCAGAGCAAGCTGGTAGTACTCATGTGCCTGCTCTTTTGGGCCAGCAGGGCACACAGTGTGGTTAAATCTGGTCGCCTGGGCTTTCCCCTTCTTAAATCAGCAGTTTATCCAGCAGACATGCAATAGGGAACCTTGCTGGAGATGCATCTGTAATGGCTGCAAGGCAAAATCACTGCCTTAAGTACAAACCCTCTTAACTCAGACAGGATTTCCCAGCTCACATGCACGCATTTGCATGAGTGTGCAGAAAAACTCTCATTACCAGCGTGAGAATTACACAAAAAACTCACACACGCCCGTGAGGCACCAGCAGGGCAGCAGCATTTTTATGTTTCCTTTCTGCACACAGGCTATTTACTAAAACAACACACGAAACAAAAAAAGCATTTCCTCTGGATTCTGTGGCGGGTGCCCAAGGGTTTGACCCTGCGGATACTCGCCCGTGCTAAGCTGCAAGCCCATGTGACACACATTTATCTCTGACTGTCTTGCCAAGGTAAATACTGGTATCATATGCAAAGCCCTTCCTGGGTTCAGGGTAATTCCAAGCTTTTGCTGCAGCAGGAATGAAAGGATGACAAATTCTCACATGCGAGAGATTCACAGTGGGTTTGCCCCTGCCCCAAAGCTTCCTGTGGCAGGGACTGTTACAAGCGTGCCCTGGTGCCCTGTGTGCCCTGTGCATCATCATAGCAGCCTCAAAAATCAGCAAATAATCCTTATCCTTTAATGTGCTCTGTAACAATCAGAGTTGCCTTTAAAAATTTAGGAAGGGAAAGGTCTCCAGGCTGCAAGTAGAAAAAGCCAGGATGAGCAAGCTGTTCAGTGCCAGCGAGGGCTGTAACCTCCTGAGTTACAAACCGATCTATAAGTGGCTCCCTGTGCACTTTCCTCCAAGCTCTGCACAACTCTTTCCTTTTCTTCCTTGATTTGACTTCTTCAGTGGAAAAAGAATTTTTCTTCATGATTCAGACTAGAGGGGGATGAAATCCAACCCTTGCAGAACGATGATGTTACCTTGGCAAAGACAGCTGCACACCCTCGCAGCAGCGAAGGAAGCTTTTCTGGATGAGTGCTTGCAGTGGGCTACGCTGAAGGAATCACAAACAAGCCTCAGGTATTATCAAAGGGGAAAACAAATCTCCAAACCCCACACCACATTAACTGTGAACGCTCAAGCATCTGAAGGATGGGCTCTGGGGAACTGCACTGCTCCTTCTTGACTTCAGAGTCACTTATTAATCACCTGCAGTCCCTCCAGAGCCCCCTGCTCGTAGTGCACCTGTAGATAGGTGTGGGCTGTAGTTGCTTTATGGTCATTTTGCACTGCTTTGTATTTTAGTACCTATGTTATAAGTAAAGCTGGTCATAGAAGAGAAGAAACTGCTGGGAAAGAATTCTGATGAGCCCCAGAAAGCTCACTGGATTGGTTTTTCATCAAACACTGTTAGCTATCTATAGCTCTGATCAAGTAATCAATCAATTCTTGTGGAAATAAACTATTGATGGGTCAAAAGGCAAAGCAGGTGCAGACTGTGTGTGTGGCTCTGCCTGATGGCCTCAGTTGGAGATGTTTGTTACTGCACCTTGAGCTGGAGGGTGAGAAAACAGCGTTGAAAAACCTTCATTTATGAACTTGGAAATGTAGGAACAAAACCTGCACGTGTGCTCTGTGTTTTGAGGAAGAATGGGAAACTCTGCTGGCCGAGCTGAGCACGTGGCCTCCCCGTCTCTGAAGGATGAGCTGCAGGGGTTTCTCCGAGGAGCGCGTTTGGGGAGCGGAGCCCAGCAGACTGTGGGGAACCAGGTCCCTTCTGGCTCTCAGTAACAAACATCAGCCTTTCTGGGCCACCTGAGATGGTGAAACAGGGCACAGGCTCCAGTGCTCGAGATGTTTAAACCCCTGGTTGCACTGACAGCCCCCAGAACTGAGGGCTCCTCTGCAGTGGCAGAATCGAGAACGTCCTGAGCAGATCTGAGTGTCCAGCGATGGAAGGGACTGACTGATGTTTGGGCAGCTGTTTCCAATGTTTATTTTGAGTGGAAGATATTTTCCTCCTTATAGTAAATGTACCAAGCAAAAGTATTGCCTGAAAAGTATTATTGAACATATTGTCTTCTATTTTATTTACTAATATTTTGTTTGTCCTTCTCTCGCCTCCCTTAATTTAATTATTGTTCTCTTCTTCCAACGTTGTATATAGTGTACCCTGTAGCAGCAAATATAGTGATTCATTTATATGGTAAAATTTGTAACATTTTAGTCCAAAGAGAAAGAGATACCCAGACGTAACAGAGTTAAGTATTGTACTAAACATTTCACTAATGCTTGCAGGCCAGGCTCCAGTTTACAGTGCCCCACAAGTGCCATGGCACAGCAGCTCTCTTGGCTGTGTGTCTCTGCCTCTCACTTATTCTCCACGTTATTTAGTTTCGGTTAGGAAACAGGAATCTGGAGGAATTTGGCAGGTTTATCTCATTCCTGGAAGTGTCACCATGTGCAGCTCATGTTAAAGGTGAGGGATTTCCACTGCCTGGGTTTTACTGGAGGCTGGTGGATTGGCTAGAGGATCAGAAGGGGTAAATTGTTTAAATGATGTGATGTTTATTATTTTTTCAGACTTCTCAGGGATTCTTACTCGACTCCTATCTGCCAGCTGCTTTCTCTAACCTGAGCTCAGTGGGATCTGTATTAACATGTACCTTTGTTTCCTTGGATGGTGCTCACTCCTGCTGGTTTTGTGCTCTTGGAAGCCCAGAGAATCGGGGCACAGGAGCTCAGAGCTCTCCACAGACTTGGGTTGTCTCCTCTCCAACAATCACCTCCCACTTAGGTGTCCAAGTGCCTTCACCTGCATGTTCTTGTTCAGGCTGGTGGTTGTAACAGTGTCCTGTCTCCTCTTTTCTCTACTTTTCATCTATTTCTTGATGTTTGCCCTCCCAGTCCCTTTGGATTGCTTTGCTCTGCCTTTTCCTTAAGATCAGGTATAGGATCATTTCACTGCTGTTTATCCTGTGCGTGCAGGGGCTGAACTAGATAACCTAAAGCGAGCTTTTTCGCAATAAATCCTCACTATATAGCCAAGGAAACCTAGTTTATATTAGTTTGTCTGGAAGTCTCTTTGTGTCCTTCCCTGAACAGGAGAAGCTTTTTAATCTACTGATTTTTCAATATTGGTGTCTGGAGCAAAATGAAGGCTGGTGACTGTGTGAACCTGATCTTTCCCAGAGTCCTTTCCTCCAACAATGAGGTTTCTGTAAGGTTCTCCCAAGTTATCCTCACAAGAAGGGGGTCCCAAGCAGGCTGCTGAGCCCACAGGATTGGCTTGGGATGTCAAGGAAGTCAGATAAAACACAAAGCCTGAGTAATGGTGTCAAACAAACCCCTGACTGCTGCAGGTGAACACATTTAGGGCTCCTGCTGACCTCAGCTGCTCTGCTTGACATCCCACTGACCCAAACCCTCCCTCCAGTCACCTGCTTGGCAAACGCCCAGGATACCCCAGAGCATCCAGGTGTTCCTCTCGTTGGATTTGCTCTCCTGTGCACTGCAGGAGTGCCAGTTGCCAGGTGAGCCTGGAACTGGCCAGGCAACAGTTCGTGATTTATCCCCTTGCTGATCCTTCACGTCCCGTCTCACTTTGCAGATTCCATCTGGCCTGTCCCAGCTCTGGGGATGTGGGCTGGGCTCCAGGATCCCTAAATCCCACCAGCACCAATGGGACACATCAGGAACTGTTTGCAAGCAAAAAGCTACAGAGCAAGATAAGCATTATCAGGTTTCCCTGGATGCAGGAGTTGCTCGGGATCAGTATCATACTCACAGATCAGCCTGGAGTTTTTTCTTATCATACAGTAAATAAAAAAACACAAAAGGCAGCAATAATTCTTTTCTCCCTCCCTGAAAATATAATGGCCAAACACTGGGATCCGTTTTCCTGGGTTTTTACTACACCACAAGAGAGCAGAAAGAATTTTGCCAAAGTCATGGCACCAGCGCCATCTTGCACAAGTCAAATTCAGGGGGGAGTTTGGGATTTGACCCTCCAGGAGTCAGGCAGTGTACAGGGGACTGTGGAAGTGTTGAGCCCAAGCACTGGGCGGTTTGTTTGACATTGTTATTTCCATATTTTGTGAACATGGAATGGAAAACTTGGCCTGGGTCAGTTGAGACCACAAGGGTTGCAGGGAGAACAGTGTGGGATGCTCTGAGCAGTGTCCTGTTCTCCTGGTAATACTCAACTCATTTTTCCTTAGACCTTGAGCTGTCAAAGCAGCCACTGAAAACTGGGAAAAAACAGTAACTTGGGACCTACAGAAATAAACTAAGGAAAACTGGGAAAAGCCAGGAACTTGGGACTTCCAGAAATAAACCAAGTGCCATGTTCAAACCACCAAGGAATGTTTGTCTGCCATGTTCCTGTCTGTCTGAAGAATGTATGCACTGAAAACAACGCTTTCTTATGTAGTCAAAAATTGTACTGTATCTATTAACCAAAAAAATAAAAAGATTCTATATTTATACAGCCCAGGGCTCCTTTGTGTCATCTCTTGGTTTGAAAAGCGTTGTCCTTGGAGCAGAATAAAAATAAATAATGCAACAGTTTTGAGAGATTTTTGCAAGGCATAGGTCTCATCCAAATTTCTACAGGAGGTTCCAAAGTCAGGACAGAGGCTGCCACGCTCTCCCTGCTCAGAGGGAACTGCCCACTGTGTTTGCTTAAAAGATTCACAGACCTCCCAAAAAAATGGGCAATTTGCTGGAGAAATGCACCAAACCAGCTGCTGCCAGGAACAGCCCATGGAACACAGACATTGTGTCTGGTTCCTTCTAAAATACCTCAATAAATGGGGCTGAGAGACAAGAGAGAATCACAATTCTGCCTTCTAAGGACAGCCCATGGTCACCAAAGCGTGGAAGTACAGAAGCCTGTGAAGATAATCTGCAGAGCACGAGGGCATTTGGGGCTTGTTCAGCCTCAAAATTCCAGAAATTGTGTTGGATTTGGCTTGCCATAATACTCCAAAAAGAACACAATTAAATAAATACTTCCCAATATGTTACTGAATTCTCTTTTGAATAAACTCTGCACTGTTGAAATACAGAATATTCCATGCTCTCCTTTTGTAGCGAAGGTTTAATGTTCAGAATGCCAAAGGAAAAAATCTCCCAGCTCCATCCAAGTGCAGCAGACCTGCTGCCATTTTCCTCACCAGCTGGCTGGTTTTTCTAGAATACCATTTCTCATTCCTCTTTCCACTTTGGTGGCACAGCGGGTAACTACCAGCAGAAAAAAAAAAGAGATTTTTTCTACAGACTGACAAATACCAGTTTCTACTCATGGCTTAAAATAAATACTGGTATTAGGAAAGGAAAAAAAGAAGTGTGTTAGAGTTTCAGAGCCATTCTTCCATTAGCAGCCTTAAAAGTTATCGGGCTGTGTATTTTGCCAGTCACATTAAAAACTACGAAGCACTCAAGTCACTTCAAACATTTTAGTTTCTCTTCATTCCCAGTTCCAAACAGTCCTAGAAATAGGTGTCTAAATTATACATGTCATTTGAAATGCAGCAATCTCCTTTCATCCCCATAATGAGCAGGAACATTCTTCTCTGTAAACTAAAGAATGTTTTAGTTCCTTATATAAGGCATGAGTCACCGGCAGCCCCGCGCTGCGGAGCCGCCTTCCCGCGGAAACCGGTGGATTAAAGAGGGGAAGCAAAATATACAAAATTAACTCTGATTTGCTTTTAGCACTAAATGTGAATTATTAATCACACCCAGCTTGAGTTACACTGGTGGAAGGGACCTTGTTACGGCGAGGCTCGGAAAGGAATTTGGGGGAGAAAGGACGACATTGGGAATGCAGAAATGGGAGCTTTCCTCTTAGGTCTCGGGCAGGGGATGTAACTTCTCCATCTCTTATTTTGCTGTATGAGATGGAAAAGTTTTTTGTTTTTACAGCAGCAGCACGTAGAGAGGCCAGATCAGAAAATCTCAGCCTAAAGTATTGAAGCTTGGTGGCTTTGGTTGATAAGAATCCCAGGAGAAAATAGGGACTAGCAAGAGGAAGATTTAGGATTAAGATAAACAGATTTGGTGGTGGTGACATTAGAAAGCTGAGAAGGGAATCCAGCTGATTTCCAGTCAGGTCCTTTTTCCTTCCTCCCATAATCAGACTTCACTTGAGAGGGTTTATAAAGTGCAGAAGTTTAGAAGGAGCAGAAAACGCTGCTCATTCTCAGTGCTTCGGACACATGGAGGCCATGAGCAATAGGTGATAATGTTGTGTCAGAACCTTCCAGTATCCCACAGCTTCCAGAGGCTCCCAGCACACATTCCATGGCCAGTTTTGGTGGCACATGGAATGTCCCCTGCTGCCTGCACTGGGATGAGCTGGCTCTGTGCAAGGAGAAGCCCTACAAGGCCATAAAATAACCATTCTTTTGTCAGCACAGTCAGTGATGAGTGGCAGCATTCCTACAGCCTGGTGAGATTCATTAAAATGCCAAGAGGAGAAACTGCTCTGTCTAAACTCCTCCAGGGGCTCAGGAACCAGAACTCAGGGAATCACAGCTGTGGCAGTTCACTTCACCTCCCTCCATGTGCACTGAGGCACAAAGTGAGACCTGTCTGTTCCTCTCCCCTCTGCAGGCAGTGAGGACTTTACTCCACGTCTGCAGCAACCACAAGGGCAGAGTGACGTGGCTTCTAAATACTCCTGGTCCAGATCTCCTCAAGGAGCCTTTCAGAGAGGGCTGTGGCTCCCAGGAAGTAACAGGACTGAAGCTGTGATAATATCAAATGCCAAATGTCAGGATAATGAAATTAGTGAGGAGAGCCTCCCATATTCTTCCTAAGAGTTTGTCACTCATGGTGCTCCCCCTGAGTACGTGATCCACACAGAACCCCTGGGGCTGATTCCAGCCTCTTCTTCACTGAGCAGAAGTAATACCCAGTTAAGAAGTATTTCCTCTGAGCTTTAAAATGTTCACCTTCTGGATCCAGAGATTTTTGTTCAGAGTGCGAGTTGGCCATAGAGGAGATAAAGAGGGGCTGATATTCTGTCAGCCCTTCCCAGGCCCGTGAGCACACGAAAGGAGCTTTGGTTGAAGTGAGAAGCTACAACACTCTGTGAAAAATAAGTAATGCTTGTAAACCCAGTGTAGGAAAGGGTAGGAATAGCTGCTCACAGGGTGCTCTTGGCTAAATCCATGGTAAGGACACTACAGGGTGAAGCCCATCTCTTGCATACTTTTAGGGCCAACTGCAGCTCCACAGGTGGTTTAGTCAGTTCAGTGATTTCACTCAGACTGATCCGACCCATCCAAACAAAGGCAAAAAAAAGCTCTTTCAAATATTAAGAGTGACATTAGGAACTTTATGACATTCACTGAGGACAAATCTTGCACTTGAGAAGGACTAAACCCTCTCTGTGACACATTCTGGGGCTGACTGCGAGGCCAGACCCTGCTCTGTGCAGGAGGGTCGAGTTCAGACCTCTTGAGCTCCTTTCCAGCCTGAATATTCCAACAGCCAAGTCTGAGTCTCTGTTTCATCCTAGCATGCAGTGAAATCACCAGGATAACCCCCAAGCCATACAGGCCTGGCCTTTCCAAATAGCAGAGATGGGGTTGGTGACTCACCTGGAGCCTCTCAGAGCTCTGGGAATCGTGCAAAGTGGAGTCTGCTAATAATTAATGACTTTTTTGTCTGCATCCAAACGAAAGATGTGGCAACAGGGATCTCACATAGCAAAGCGAAACAAAACAAATGACATTCCTCTTGGGTAAAGACAAGCTTAAGTTGGCTTTTCTAAGAAAACTCCCAGGCAATTTTATCTCACAGCTTCACAGATACTCTTGTGCCTTTTGTTTTTCCCTCCTGCTCCTCTGCTTCACTTGTCAGACAACAAACAGCTCTCAGTGTTCTCTCATGGCAGAACTGATGCATTTATCACACCTAAATAGTGATATTAGACATTAGCTAATCAGGTCCACTCCATCAATTGTGAACTGTCCACTTTCTGAATCTCTTTCAGGAAAAAGATTCATAATGCCATGATCCTCTGGAAAGTCAAGTCTCCAAAACCAAATCAAATTCCTGAAATCATTATAGAAAGTTTTTTAAACTTTGCAGATGAAGCAGGAATTTTTTTCTCTGATGTTATGTGGGGGAAAGAGGCCCAAGCACCTGTCAATAATACACTGATCCTTGTCTGAGTCAGACACGATGAGTGTTTCTCCTTTTACCACGGTTTTTTCTGCTCACAGTTGTTACTGTGAAAACTTTGTAATTTCTGGCTTTTCCCTCTTGTCTTTCTTTCTTCCCCTGTAACATTGTTAAAGAAAAATTCAAGCCTGACAGCAGGCAGGATCAAAGAGACCAGGAGCATAATGAAGTCTTTGTTTTGCCACTAAAGAAAACTCATCCCTGGAACTCGCACATGTAGGGCTGTGCCTTCTGCCCTTCCAGGAGGAGCAATATTAGCATGACTTTTTAAAGCTGGGACTACACACTCAGTGATCCTCAGGGCCAACAGAACAAACCTGGCATCTCCGGACACTCATCTTGGAGCAGCAGTTGTTATTTTTAAAGCGGACCATTGTCACAGTGAATTCCTCAAAATCCCAAAGGTTAATTTGTTTTTCATAACTATGCATTAAAAATATCAAACCAAAACAACAACAGAAAAAAAACCAAACCAACAACCAACCAAGAACTTTATTATGTTCTGGGAGAGTTTTGACCTTTTATTCATGTATATTTTTCAAAGCCAGCCCTGCACTGTTTACGCCCCAAGCTAGAATGTCACAAGCCATCTTAGCAGGGAGCAGAACCACAAAGACAAGCGGGGTAAGGCAAGGAGAGCAGGTGGAAGGGGGTGAGAATCAGCAATGTGGGGGATCAAGGTACTGGGTTCCTTAATCTTGTCTGCTGAAACATCAGGGATGGACAGGATTGCATTCCTCTCTTTCCCCAAAGCCTCTGAAACAAGCACCAAACCCCGCTCCTGACACAACATCGAGATCAAAGTGTGACACGACTTTACAGCCCCACGAAAGAAGGACAGGAAGGTGGAGTGGAGCCAAACCCTCATCTCCCCAAGCACTGAAAGAGCTGGATCCAAATCTGGCCGTCACAAACGACTCCTTGCCTGGGTGATGGATTGTTTCTGAATCCAAACTGCACTGGAGGTTACAGCAGCAATTCCTCCTCTGTCAGGATGACTCACGGCCAGCTCAGACACTGAGACCTATTGACTCAGCATCCCTCCTCTGCTGAATGAGATTTTCCTGTGCTGATGAACCATTCTTCGGCCTTGATGTTAATCTTTGAATCTGTGAGATCCCAGATGCCTTCAGGATGTTGTAATAAATGGGACGTGCCAACAGATTGCAAAGGAAAGTGAGGTTGTCTTCTTCTTCTTTGCGTTTGGACTTTGCGTTTTGTCTTTGGAACAGGTACAAACCCAGCTTTCAGAATTTTTGCAGCTGGTTAATGCCTGTCCCCATCATCATATGTGATTGTGAAGTCTTAGCAGGGTGAAATTAGGAAAATGATCCTGCAAGAAGACAATTGGAATCAGGTTGGCAAAAACAGCTCTTATTGATAGAAATTAAAAGCTCTAAACTCGAATTTTTGCCATAAAGGAAAATGTCTTTTCTCCAGAACGATTCTATACTTCAGAGGAAATGAGCATGAGATATATTCCAGATAAAGAAAAGCTCCCATAAAAAGAAGAACTAGTATTGTACTTTTATTTTAGAATCTACATCCTCAGAAGTCACAGGAAGAACCATACGAAACATTTCTAGTGTGAAGCTGAAAGAAAACCACTTCCCAGGAGAAGTTTGTCACATATGCCTGCAAAGAATGCATGTTAGGGCTCCATTTTAATGAGGGATGAAAGGGATTGCAAAGAGAGTAGATGAAATTTTAACACAGCTTCAATATTTACATTTGCTGGTGAACATAATTTGCTCACAGAACGATTGGAAATGTTATAATGACACTTCATATTTCAATATTTTTGTTTGCCACACAGATAAGAATGTGTATACATTTGCAAAACCATTTCAGTGCATCATCACTGCTTCATGTGTCTTGTAGGGCTGGGCTGTAGAAAATGGGTAGAAACTTTGAAAATCAGTAAAATATCAACTTTGATCAATTCAGAGTAGACACTACTTGTAAAGTGAGGCACTCATCTTCACAGGATAGAAAAATTACCATAGCTCTTTCCTGGAAAAGTTATGGATTATGGGTATGGATTTATTAAATTGCCCAGACTTTTGTAGTTTTTTAGATGAAAGAGCCTGTGGAGGGGAAGGTTTGCTTTGTGTTAGGTGATGTCTGAAGAGGAAAACTCCTCTAAAGAAGACTTGCAGAAGGCAAATAAGAATGTGCTGGATTTTTCGAGAAGATAACGTTAAAATCTTCAAGTTTTTAGGCTTGAAAATCCATCTAGAGAATTGGATAACTGAGATTTTTAGGGAAAAGTGTAGGGTTTCACCCCAGCCACTTCAATGCACATCTAAAGGGAGCGAGAGTCCCTTTGTCACACTGCAATTGAACTCTGCCTCTGACAAGACAGACTCAAACCCTGCCACACAATAGCTGGGCCCACTTCATTAAAACAGCTGAGGAATTGCAGTAACAGAGCTGGGAGCCCTGAGAAACGCTGAAATCCAACTCCCTATCTGCCAGACTCATTTGAGTGCTAATGGAAAGGTTTGAAGGCATTAAAAGAGCCCGGTGATCTCGGCTTGGTCTCTCCCCCAGGGCTCCTGGCACAGATGTTGACAATTCCTCCTTGAATTTCCAGTTGGAATTAAGTCAGTTCAGAGGGATAAATTCACTCAGCTCTATATATAACATTATTGATCAGGACGCGCCACCTTTCTGGAAGTTCCTCCCTTAAAACTGATTTCCCTCAGATCTATTCTCTTGCTCTTTAGCACTGGAACAGATTTTGGTCATTTATAAACATTTCTTGCTGCAGCAAGGCCATGGCTAAGATGGATCCAAGAGCCAGCTGCTGTGTAGAAGAGTATTTCAAAATTCCACTAAAGGCAACAATCCTGCCCTTTTTCAGGATTCCCAAAATGCCAGTACTGTTGAGATGAGTCAGGGGATTCCTGGTTTTTATGAGTTTTTGCACACAGATGAAATACCTTTAATTCATAAGCTCAGAAGCCTGGTGTCCACTGAGCAAGAATGGAATGGGTGCAAGGGAATTCCAGTCTTTTCCTCCACTTCCACGGTACTTCCAAGGCACAATGTCCTTGCTTGCAATCTTCTTGCTGGCAATGCTTTTGTGAGGGTGCCTGGAGGCTTTTGTGCAGGCAACAGCAGTTTGTCATTTCAGCATCCACTCCTGCCCTTGGAAATTATTAAAATCCAGTACATCTTTGGAATGAGAAATGAAATGTGTTCTCCTACAAACCCTAAAACCGCTCAGGTTGCTGGCAGCTATGTTAAAACAAGGGTGTTCAAATAAAATTCCTATTAAAAAAAAATTGAATTGAACTTTTCAATGGAATTAGATTTTCCTGAAATTTTATTAGCTGGCGGGTTCATAAACTACAACAGAAACAAAGCAGAAAAACCAAATCATTCTTTATGAGCTATAAAAAGGTAGCAAAGGGGACCAAAAAAAGGGAATCTTTTGAAATATTAAGTCTACAAATGGGAGTTTTATCTTTCTGACAGTAAATGGCTCCTACAGAGAAGGTTATAAGCTCATAAAACGTGGAGTAAAATGAGGTCTCAGCTAAATTCCAACAGCACTCCCAGCTCCGTTCCCATCCCAGTGCAGGAGGGGATTAACAAGCCCCCCAGGCCATCCATACCCTGGTGGCACTGGCTTTTCCCAGGATTCACAGTGACTACAGGAATGGCAGAGCTATCCCGCCAAACTGCTCTGGGACCAGCAGGAAAGCTGGGATCCAGCTTTGCACGGCAAATATCCCACTGGGGAATGACGGCCACCGGCTCTGCCTCAGCCGTGGCTTCACGCACTCCCCACCTGCACATCCCAACTCATTTGTCCTGGATATTCCCTGGCTGGATCCGGGCTTGGCCAATGCACTCCACCTGGCACATCCCTGCACATCCCAAGCTCTGTCACACACCAAGACGCCCTCTGTGATCTAAAGGTCCCTCCTGGCCTTGAAGGTCCCAAACAAGCAAATAAGTCTTGGCTGACTTCAAAGAATTTCCTTTTGCCCCTCGCAGGATTAAATCCTAGGGGATTATTTGGCCTTCCCTCATCTTGCATTTCAAGTTAAAACCATTTTGTTCACCTGCTCTCCTCCAAGTGCCACTCAAGAATTCAAACCACTCTGCTCTCCAGAAGAGGCTGCATTCCAGAGCAGGGAAAATCACCCAGTTTTCTATAAGGAATTTTGTAGAGAAGAATGCTTCAGTCTGAAAAGCACCAGAAAAATGGATTGTTTTCAAAGACTTAATTGAAACTGCTCTTGGAGGGCAATACCCAATTCACTGTCACCTTCAGTGCAAACACTTGCTCATGCCTCCAGCATCACAGGTTGGAAGCTCTCTCAGTTGCTGCTCAGCAGGTGAATCCATTGCACTGAGAGCTTATAGGAATATACTAAATATATACAGCTGCTTCTATTTATCAGCTTGGTTCCATGGCTGTGGACTTACTCAGCAGAATAATCCAAACAATGACTTTGCCTTTGGGAATTGGTTGCCATAAACAAACAAAAAAGAAATTAAACAGTCTGAGGTCAGCCAGTCCTTTGACCAGAGCACAGGATTCAAACGTGTCTAAAATAACTCCGTGTCCCTAAACAACCAAGAGCATCTCTGCAGCAGTGTTTTCAGTGTTTGGAAATGAAGTGAGAAGCTCCTAGTGGAAGCTATGGATTATGGAAGAGGATAAGTGGTCATTCAGCAAGGTTTACATCCTCTTATCTATAGCCCTATATGGTAGAGATAAGGTTATAAGCTTCTTGCTGTCCCCTCATTAATAACATCATTAATGCTAATACAGATTAATACTTGTACCAGAACAATCTTCCAGAGCAGTTTGATCGTGCTTGAAGAGTAATTTCAAGCCAACCCCTCCTTTTCCCAGATCCTGTGAAAGGTTCTGACTCTGCATCAGCTCCACCTGCAGCTTTCCAGGAGCAAATCTGGGAAGGGGAAACCTGGCAGGGCAGTGAGAGGTACAGACACATTGCTGGTTGCTGCTCCTCCCCAGTAAATGCATTTGGAATTCCAGATAATGACAAAATTGCGTGGGGCCTGTGATGGGAAGGGCTGCTGTGAAATAACCTCTCCGAAGAGTGCACGGAACGATGCCGTGCTGAAGCTGAGGGTCAGGCTGTCCTAACTGCCAACAGTTGTGCATATTCAGCAGTGACTCATGAAATTATGAGCCAGGCCTGGTGACCTGCAGGAATTCAGTAAGAGCCAAAGGAGAACCGAGCATTTGTGTGGGTAATTAGAACGTCCACATTTAGAAGGGGTCAAAGAAATACAGTATTAGAGGAGAAATAAAAACCCATTGGGATTCAAAGTCAGAAAACATCAGAAAAAATTTCCCAAAAGTTGCTTATTACATTTTCATCCTATTGGTAGCTTTTTGCACCTTTCTCTGAAACCTGTGGTCCTAGAAAATCCTGGGTATTAAATGTAGCAGCAGCTGGGACAAGGAGTTCTTTTGGTTTGAATCCTGTGTTCTCATGTAACAAGCAACTTCAAAATACTCATTGTGAACTGAGAACTAAAAGTTCTCACCTACAAGTCCTGACAGTGAAGAAATAATGTTCTCAGAAGCATCTGGGAGTGCTCCACTTGTGCAGTGGGAAGTGTCTGCACAACCTGTAATAATCCAGACCCATCCCAGTGCCCTGATCTGGAACACTCAAGGAGCATTTGCACAACTCCAGCACCATGCACTCCCTTTTCCCTGCGTTCCCACATGGATACACACAAGGTTTTCAGAAGCTGATTCCTTAAAACTGGAGGCCACCGTTTGCTCATGGAAGAGCACATGGAAGAGCACAGGCAGAAGCACTGGGAATGCATCCTTGATGACATGAATCCCATCCCTAAGGCTCTTTCTCTGATTCAATTCTTTCTTCCCCTGTGTTGAAGTCAAGCAGACAAAAGGAAGAGCTGTACTGAGGAGATATCTCATCTGCACAGGGAATCACTCACAAAGCCATTTAAATATCATCTACTCTGGCATTCCTCGAGCTCAGTGCCAGCTCAGGGCTGTTCCTCTGGGGCACAGCTCAGATTTGCTCTCAAAATACGGGTGAGCAATCTGGGAATGGTTTGGGTCGGAAGGGCCCCTAAAGATCATCTGGTTCCACAGGCAGGGATGACACCCAAATCCAGACACAGTCCTGCTGTTCCGATATTTCCCTGCCTCTCCTCGGACCCAGGGCTTCCTCCTGAGGGGTTTGCTGTTTTCCACACCCAAAGGCCGGCAGAGAAGGCAGTGTCTGGAGACATTTGGTTATCGCAGCCGTTTTGTTAGTTCTCCCAAGAAGGTGAGTATTGATCTGGCAGCTTCCCAGGAACCTTGATGCAGGAACTACCACAAGTGCAAGGTACCGTGCTCAGGAACTGCTCTACAAATCAGCTTCTTGATGGGTTTTGAGTTTTCATCTTCTCCAGGGGACAAGAAGCCATCAAGGAAATTGCTGTGATTAATGTTTTATACACAGTGTTTTGAGGAAGGGGTCAATACATGGCATTCAACAAATCTCTGTCCCACAGAATCATAGAATGTCCTGAGCTGGAAGGGACCCACAAGGATCATCCAGTCCAACCCCTGGCCCTGCACAGACACCCCAACAATCCCATCCTGTCCAAATGTTCCTGGAGCTCTGGCAGCCTCGGGGCCGTGCCCATTCCCTGGGGAGCCTGGGCAGTGCCCAGCACCCTCTGGGGGAAGAACCTTTCCCAAATATCCAGCCTGAATCCCTGCCTGGCACAGCTTGGGTAAGGGAATGGTGTGAACAGCACCCATGGGGGGGTTCAGTGTTCTTTAAGGGAGCACATACAGTGTGGTAATTCAGTCTCCAAAACTACTCAGCTTGCCTTCATTAAAGAGCAATTCCTGGGGTTTTTTCTGACTTAAAATGCCTTTGAAAAGAACAAATTCACTGAGCTAAAACAAAGTTAATGGACTCTCTCAAGTCTGTAAGAAGTGGAGACCTGATCTCCTCTTACATCACTGTAAATCAATGTGAGCCACCTGATATTTTGCTCGCACAAGAAAAGGGAACCAGACCCTCATTTTAGGTTGTCCTGACCATTTGTGACCCCTGTTTGCAAGACCAACAATACATAACCTGGTTTCAGGCATTCTAATCGACCAAGGCTTTTATTTTTTATGTTAATTTATTCAGCACCCATAAAGTCTTCCTGTGGTTAATTAGAGAACTCGCTGAAGCCTGTCTAAAGATTTTATAAATATGAACACATTATCTCTTATTGTATCTCTTTTCCCTGCCTATTAATCTCACAACAATTAAAGTAAATGTTTCTTCAAGAAAAAAGCTTCTAGGAAACTCCATGCTAAAAGGCAATAATTATTCCCAAGTTCATTCTTAAGGGAAAGAATAACCCAAAATGCTACAAAACCAATGAAAAAGTGGTACAGAGAGAGAACATGTTGGAGAACAAGCTGCTCATTTCACACCAGGATGTGATCTTACACCAGTATGAACATGAACTGGAACTGGAAAGAGGTGAAATCCCACCTTGGATAAATGCCTTGACCATCCCATGACACTGAGGAGCTCCCTTAACTTTGCTCTTTGTATGCCCAAGGTCTAAGTAAGCAAAACAGATCCTGGAAAAACTGGAACCAAAATAATTCATGGCTTTTCCTGGAGATGAATTTGATTCTCCAGTAACTCAGCTCTAGTGAGAAAAAGTTCAAGTTCAAAGAGCTTCCGCACCTCAAAACAGAATAAAAAAATCAAGGGAATTTTTGGATAGGTAAAAATCTCTGCTTATCCTGCACTGGCCCTGAGACCTTCAAAGGCACCTGGCTAAGGAAATGCTCTGCAGAACAAATCAGTCCCTGCTGGACCAAATCAGTCCTGGCTGAAGCCGCAGGGAGGATCCCATTCCACGGCCCAGCACTGACGCTGCTGATAGGAACGGAAATATTTCTGAGACACCACGCTCTGAAAACTGGCGCAGGCATTCTGAGGGATGGTTCTTTACCAGCACATTCTGCTGCATGCTTGAAGGAGGTGTCTGAGACAGGAACAGGGGAGGGAAAATGCAAAAGAGCCATTATCAACATTTACTTGCTCTTCCACAATTCAGTGGAGCAGCACGAAGTAAATTTAGCTCTGAGAAAAGGCTTCATGCAGAATCCTGCAGGTTCCTCTCAACAGTACTGAAGGTCAAACTCAGGAATCAAGAACTCTTGTATTAGTGAGGATAAAGATCAAATATAACAAATATTCAATCTCTAGAATATAATCACAGACAGTGGATGATTTGATAAAATAACCTCTGTCAATTCTGATTTTGTGCATTTAAAAATATTCCACAGACAAGTCAAATGGATTCAAGAGAAACAGCCCTGAAAATTGCTCCTTGTGTAACTGAACGTTGCTTTTGCAGAATTCCCCTGTGGTTTTACATGGAGACAGAATCTTTCAGCACTTCCTCATCTCAACTGCTCAATAGTGGGATTTTTTCAATCACTGCTGTGCTCCACTTATCAACACCATTAAAAGGCAGAATTCTTGCATAACCCTGTCTATCCATAGAAGACTTCACCTCACTGGGGAAGGAAGTTTATTCACTAAAATCACCACATTTACAACGAGGCTGGATGAAAACACACCCAAAAACAGAACCCCCAATTCTCTTCTTGATTTTTTGTGGTGTATTTAATTTACCTCATCAGTACAAGCATGCAGTTGGCTGGCAACCTGCTCAAGCTCATTTTTCCTCAGTGCAGAATGAAGATTTTTACAACACAAACAGCCCTGTTACTTCTGGGAGCTGGGCTAGATTAGATTTAAAGCATTGGGAAAGAAAATGAGCTTCAGACACAATCTTAACAGCAAAATAACAACGTCTAAGTTTATGTCGGCCGTTCAGAGCCCACAAAATAAACACTGGCCTAATAATCTCATTAGAACTAATTCCATGAGCTGGCCATTCTGGGAATGACCTCACTGATAAACAATCCCAAGTATTTATTGCCTGCTTGGACTGTACACTGGAACTATCAGATGAGAAAGGAAGAGGATGGGTTTGAATTACAGTGGCATAAGTAAGTTCTACTGCTGCAGTCCTACTTCTCTGCTATTTTTATAATCACAGGAGTGTTCTATTTCATTTTCCCCAAGGTGAATGGCACAAAGGTATATGGAATAAAATGATTTTGCCTTCTTTAGGACTATTTTATCATCTTACTTTACCAGACGAATAATGCAAATCTCTTATCTCCCACACAGCAAATCTTTGTAGCCTTTATTCGACATTATTGTGGATGTAGCCACATACACAGTCTCATACATACAAATTTAAACAGTGAGAATGGTATTTGAAGAACCAAAGAGCAAAAAAAATGAGGTGGGTTATATAAAAATAGTCCTGATTACAAAGGCAAACAGCAACATTACCATAAGGGCAACATTCACTTGGAATGTGCATTTATATTAACTCTTTTTAATAGATATTTCCTCCCATTTTCTTTCATTTCAGAAGCTGAATTTAAATTTATTCTCTGTGTTTGCTCACAGAATGAAAATTTGTCAGAATTGTCACTCACTCTGTTACACCTCTAGAGAAAAACTGGAGTCATTACTGAACCAAGTGCTCACCTGGAACCAATAATTCATTTTTTAAATTTATTTACCCCTACCTAGCTAATAAATCATTACAGAAACAAACCCAGATTCAGAATATCCATATAAACAATTAAACCACGTTTGTTCCAGTGAGAAGACAGTGAATGCAGTTCTGGGATGGGAAGCTGTATCCCCAAATGTGTCACTGCAGCAGCAGCATTCACCTGACAGGACTGGGTGAGGGTCTGAGTGCTTTAGACAAGGCACAGCGAGAGGTGAATATTCCTGGGATTCCATGGCCAAAGGGAATCTCTCTGGTCCCAAAGCCCTTGGCACGTGCAGTCAGGCAGTCAACAGCAAACAGACGGAATGAGCAGGCAGGAATGAGCAGAGGCAGGAATGACCACAGCCTTTGTCCCCCGACACCACAGCGATGTCCCCAGAGCCACGAGGCTCAGGAGCAGCCCTGCGATAGCTCCAGCTCTGCAGAACAAAGCAAATCTCTGCCAAATGCAATCCCTAATCCTGGCCAGAACCCTTCTTTTCTCCCTGATGAGCAAGTTCTGCTGCTCCCTGCACTCGGGGCAATCCCTGATCCCTGCATGCAGCCAAACTTCATCCAGGCAAACTCCAGTTCCTGCTCCAAAGCTGCCTGGGTACTATTTCCGAAATGACTACACTTAGCACTTGTTATTTTTAGGGCATCAAGGAGACGAATGTGTATTAACTCTAAGCAAAGCAGCATTTATCAAACGGAGGACCAAATGCTCTACGACTGCGATAAAATTTTGGGAATGTTTGGGACGGGTTTGCTTCTTTCCAGGCGCAGAGCGGGGAAGGAACCAGGAATCCTCTTTGTCCTGATCCCCTCCCCGGAGCCCCGACTGAGCTCCCCGAGGCTCTCCCGAGTTTCCATCGCGCCCCGGGATGCGGGAATGCCGCAGTGCTGCCCGCCAGGAGCGGCTGGAGGAACGCCGGTCTCCCAGGGACATCTAACGGCGGCACTGGGAAAGTCAGAGCGATCCCGCACCCGGGCAGGGCTCTCGCTGCGACACCCAACCAGGAGAGCTCCCCTGGGCATCCAGGACTCACTTTGCTATTTCGATGCGACAGACAGAGTCCTGTAAACTGGAGCATCGCTCGGATAAAAAAATTTTAAAATAAATAAATAAAACAAAAAGCCCAGGAGCACCTTTGAGAAGAGGCTTCCAGGGGCTCTGAGCACCCAGGAACGTCCCGTACCCAGCGCAGCGACAGCTGCCCAAATTCCGGGCTAGATTTGCGTGTTTAATTTAATTTATGCTGTTTGCATCGCCCCATGGAGGCTTCTTCTTCAGCACCCTTGGGGAGCTGTGTTCCTCTCCACTCAGTCGCTGCTCAGGCAGAGACTCAGAGGTGGCACTTTTGTCTCTCCCCTGAGCCAGCGTGATCCAGACTCGAGACTGGTGCCTGGCAGTTCAAAGGCAGGAGCTGACAGACGAATGCCCCTCTCGATACACAGAGAGGTTTGAAATAAGCAAAGAGAAAAGGATGGGAAATCAGGGAAAGATGAGAAACCTCTGGGTTATCCGCCCTCCTTCCCTGACAGTACAGGTCTGTTCAAGATACTATTTCTAAATGGAAAAGGTAAAAATTAATTATTAATAATAATTTTTTTTAAGGTAGAATTAAGAATTTGAGCCTGATATGAAGCGGCCCAAGCTCAAGCCCTGTCCTTTCTGTTCCTCAGCCCTCATTCCCACAAATTCTACCCCCGGCACTGAAGCTGTGCAGCCTCTGCTCCCACAGCCTGGCAAACTGGGGCTGGACATCACATTCGCAGAGGAGCTTTGGGCCTCCTTCTTTTAGAACTTTTTTGTGCAAACAAGTGGGAATTAATTAAAAGATTTATCAATACCTTGCTTGCCATTTTTTGGCTGAATCTTTAAGAAAGTCTGGCTCCGTTCTTTCAGAAAAACCCAGTTTTCCCAGGCTTTGCTTTGCCTTTCTCCTGCAGAGCCAGGGTGGGAGGAATGTTCTCAATGTTCTATCACCCAGGTCAGCAACTTTAATAATCCCTCTCTATCTATGACTAAATGTCCTTCTTCAAAATTGCAGGTGCTTATGTTACTGTGGAGAAAACATTTTAAAAGGTAACCCCATCCCTCAACTTTCAACCTCTAGGAGAGGTTATGGAGAGAGAGAGAGGCAGGAAAGGTTTGAGCTTGTAGGAAATAATTTTTTCATTCACGTCTTCATGTTTAAGAGAACTTTTTGGCATGAAGTATTCTGAAATGCCAGACTCTCAAAACAGTGATTATATGTTATGAAAAGCAAGCTGCTGTGATCTGGGACCTGCCTTAATATCTAATAATTAAGATATTAAGTTAATTTTAAAACATTGGCTCAAAATAAACCAGCAGCTTCAAAGAGAAATGAGAAGCTGATGAGAAAGCTGTTGGAGCAGCATCACCACTGTCAACAGTGAGGTCCAAATGGGATGAATGCAAAAATTCACAAAAATAAATACACATAAATAATTTTTGAGGCCCTGAATTCACAGAAGACTTTAATTTGTTGGGTTTGGGTTGGGTTTTTTTTTTTTCAAAATTGTCTTCTAAATTGCAGAAAACTGATGAGTAATGTTTAATCTCCATGTTCTGGGGTGGGATTTAAAAGTGCCCTCTGAACTGTAACTAATTCAGTGTAACACAAGCACAGTTAAAGCAATGGAAATTCTGTCCTGACACTGCCAAACTGGCTGGGGGAGAGTTCAGGTGAAAACTGCACCTTCTATGCTTTACAATGGCCTTCTTTGTTTCAGTTTCTAAACTCCTCTGTCCAGGACTCTGAAGACAAAGGCTGTTAATTGAGTTCTAGGGGTTTTGAAAAAAAAAAAATCAAGAAGACTCCAAATTTACTTTATCAAAATGTGATGGAGTAAAATGAAATGTAATTAAAGTAAAACAGCCTGAAGAATATTGCTAATAGTCAGTGCCTTTCTTCATAGAACAGTTGGTGCTTTCTTTTGGCTATTACTCCATTAGTTTCTGCACTCATAATCATCTAGCTCAAATAAGTCCTGCACTGGTGGCATGTGTGAGATCTCTTTGTATTTTGGATCCTTTTAATAAGTTGAAAGGTTTTAAAATCCAAAGGAATTCACTCATGCAACAGGTAGAGCTGTTCAGATGGGAGTTCTTTGTGTTTAATCTCTGTGAAACTCCCAGTTTCTCCTCAAAGATGGACTGACTTCAAATAGACCTTGAGCAAAGCAGAGAAACTGAAGTTCCCTCAGGTAAATATGGGCCATCTGGAATTTTGAGCTATAATGGGCCTCAGAGGCTGGAAATGAAATTCCTCCCTCTGGAGAGGACAACGTGTGCTGGAGCCTCATCCATTCCCAGCTGGAATGTTAAAGTGATCTGCTGGGGGGGACTCTTGACTGATCTCAGGGACAAACCAAACCCAGGCTGAGACGTGTTCAATTCCTTCTGCAAACAGCAGCTTTCCCCATTCCTTCCCAGGACAGCTATTTCCATGAAGATCCCTTGGATCCACGAAAGCTGATGTTATCTGGTTTCCCCTGGGTTAGGTTCGATCCCGATGGGTTTTATCCTGTTCCTTTGGACACATCTGCTGTGCACTGAGCCCTGGCTTTATTTTGATGTAGGACTGAGCAGCTTCCACCCAAACCTTGTTCTGCCAACAGCTGCAGCATCCAGGTGCTGCTCCAGTATTGAGTGTACCTCCTGTAGATCCCGGATTTGATGCTCCTCAAATCCAAGATTTCCATAAAGCACCGCAAGCCATTAGAAAAGGCGCCTTTAAAACTGTTGGAGAACGTGGAATTGTTAAAGGCACCTGTCTTAACTCATGGGGAGTGCACAGGGGCCAGCTCAGCCTTTGCCTCCACTCCTCTACAGTCAAAAAACTTTGATCTGGCCAGGTGGAAATATTCCTGACTTTGCCATTTAGCTTGGCTGGGCACAAACTAGAGAACGCTTGTCAAGCTCAGCCCTAATCTACTGAGAAAAGCTGCCACGATCACCTCAGAGGAACTTGCTATCAGTGTGATGTGGAGTTACATCTGAGCCGAGTTCTTAGAGGTAACAAAAGCCAGTTGGGCTCATGGTGCTACCCAGGCTGTTAAATAAATCCCTGGTCAGCCTTTCATCTCTAAATATGCAATTATATTGTACATCATCTGTCCCTGAGGAGCAGCCAAAGGCTTTGTGCGTGTGCAAAGGCACTGCTGTCCCAGTGCCTCTGTCCTGTGGGGCTGACACTCCTCTGACAGCTTTAAGTCAAGTGAGCTCCCCGTGGTGAAGGCACATGAGCAGCCCCGACAGGTCAGATGCTAAATTCACAAATGATCTGCTCTGCACAGTTTAAGTGGCCACTGATTACTTGGCCACCTCTCAGAACTTGTCTCTTTATTTTTAAGAATAACCTGGATTGTTGTTTTTTAATTGCCTTACAGGGAAAATTTGCTCTCCAGACTTTTATTGCAACCCATTGCCTAATTGGGATGTCGGGGTTGTCATTGCTTCATGCTGTGCCCTCCCAGGCCTTGACACAATCTCATTCCAAATAGTTCAGGTAATCAATGCTTTCAGATTCTTTAAGTTCACAAAAATTCTTGCTTCTGGTGAAGAGTAGAAGTGCATTTACAAATGCACACAAACCAGTCTATAAACATTTTTTGATACCTGGTAGTTCATGAAAAATTGCAACTTGGCTGTGAGAATTCCACTTGTATTATTGGCTAGCAAAAAAAACGAAAAATAAGTCATCCACAGCATCTTTCAGTATTGAGTAACTTTAAAAATGTTTGGAAGGTGTTCCTCTATAGTTTGTTACTGATATTACAGTAATTACATTCTTCCAACAAAGCAGGCATGAAATAATAAGAAATCTCTCCTTTCATCACAGTCCCTCAGATTCCATCAATGCCTTTTGGTGACAGCAGAGGATGATTGTCTGTATTTAAACTCTCGGTGGCTCTGAACAGATTTCATGAAAACTTGGAGGTGTTGAAGATTTTCTGTCTGAAATTGGCCTCCTGTCATTTAATAAATAATAAAATTGAGGGTAGCTTAAAACCATGTTGAGGAGAAAGACAAGGTCTCTTGTACAGGAATTGAATAGCATTTGGAGGATCTATGGATTAGAGTTGAAGATGCCTTGTCTCTTCCAGGTGAATATTCCAGATGTGGCAGCACAATTGGGTAGGAAGTGCAGTTTTCAGTGATCAATGCTTTGTCCTTTGGCACCACCTCTGCACTTCAGCGTCTCTGACTTCCCTATTTAAATGCAAATACTCTCAGTGAAAAGGCAGTTCCATGGCAGTGCCATAAGTTTAGCAGGAGTTCCAGCTGCTCCCATTGTGATGCCTCTTAATCAGGACAACTCCTGCACAAAGGTGACTGACAAGGCAGCTCCTTCATCCCCTGGTGAAATCAAAATAGGTCACTTCATAATTCCAGAATGTTTCCGGGCACCGAGTTCAACAAGGGCTTTGTGAATGAGATAATTCAGCCAGTTCTGCAGCTTCCCTAGTTCAAGATAAATGTGTTCCTTTATCTGCAGGTTTTTTACTATTACTCTTCTTAATGATCCGAATTACTTCTCCAGTTTTAAAGATGTACATTTTAAGCGACCTGGCAGATTTCACATCCTCCCACTTCATCATTTGGATGATTTTTGCCTCCTATTCAGCCAGGTGCAAAGCAGTGATTCTGCACTGGGTACAGGCTCTGCTCAGTTCTGCCCACAGAGGAAGAATGGGGAGATAGAAGGGAGCTGTTTCTGGATAACACATTGAAATTCCTTTTACATTAGCTATTTGTGTGTTCATCAAACATTTATTCAAAGTGATCAGGAGAAACTATTTCCTTATCCCTGGAAGCACCACAAACAGAGTTAAATCTTTGAGGAACAAGCTGTTGCTGCCACTGAATCACTCCCTAGCTGCTGGTACTCAAGCCCTCCCAGAGGCAAACTAAACCAATTCCCAGATGCTTCCCAGATTCCAGCTTCTGAATGAACTTCATTCCACGCTGTAGTTTATTTTCCACGGTTAGGATGAGGCTCTGATGTAGTAGAGATTTTGGCAACGCACTGAGTCATGCTGGGCTCTAAAACCTCTCTGGGGTGCTCTGTTGGTCACTAAACTGATAAACCAGGGTGACTTTATCATCTCTGAATCCCACTGCAGGAGTCTGGGATTCAAGTCTCACAGAGAGAGAGGCAAGGACAAAACCAATCTTCTCAAGAGCAGACACAGAAAAGATGAAGGAGATCCTAAAGCAGAGGACACGGGGGTAATTTCATCCAAAACAGATTTCAATCATTCCAATTTGGCCCCACTAATTACTCCAGTACAAAGTTTGTTTTGAAATACAGGATGAAGGGATGCCCCATGAAAATAAGAGGCTTTGCAGATAACCCTGACCAAAGAGATGTGACAGAGCTGCTTGAACATTAACATCATTCGCAAATTACTTTTGAGGCTTGGAAATACATATTTGTTTTCTACTGGGATGGAAGAAACTCCATGACTACAACTGTGTTAACCTTCTACTGCTCCAACTGCAGTCTCCTAAAAGGGACAACTCTCCCTCAAGTGAGGGGAAACGTGGGTTTAAATATTTATCCATGAAAGGAACTGCATCAGTTTAAACTTAGGGGAGGTGAGAGAGGGTGGACACTGCAGAATTGGAAGTGGGAGAGGATGGACACTGCAGCCCTGGAGGTGGGACAGGATGGACACACAGGCTCCTCTGGCTGACAATCCAAGAAGGGAACTGCTCCACCCACCACAGCACTGCTGCCTTTCGCTAACAACAACCTCCAGAGACCGGGGAGGCCAAAATTAGGCAGAACAGCTCAGCTGACCCCGGGAGATATCATCAATGTGCAGCAGGCAGCTCTAAATTTAGTTCCAGTTAACGTCACTTGTCACACATGGGGATGCACTTTACCTCCATGGTGTGTTTGAGAGGCAGATAAGCTTTGCCTTCACACCCCTCATTTTGTATTCCTGAACAGTTCTCTGGGCTCAGCTGCATTCCTCATTCAGCAGCAGAGGAATGGTCGAGGATTTCAGGCTGGAGAGTGAAACAGAACTTTACAGAAAGCCTGTAGCCCCTTACTTCTTCTCTCAGCCAGGAGCCCAAACTCCCCTTGGCAGCTCTTTGGCCAGGGACTCATTCCCCCGGAGCAGGGCAGTTGCAGGTCAGTGTGACTAAGTCAAGAGCATGGATGGTGCTTAGCCTGTGTAAAATAAGCCAGTGGTCTCGAGGTTAGGCCTTCACACCACAGGATCACCTCTGCCAGGTCCTCTGGCCCAGGAAAGGCTGCTGTGAGCCCTGTAACCCCAGTGCTGCATTTCTTACTTAAACAGAAATGATAAACAACTGATGCTCATTGCCAACAACCTCCTCTCCTAACCTGGCTTGTCAGGTCTGTGCTTGCTGCAGTGCCCACTGTGGGGAATCACTTGTTTCAAATCCTTCAATTTAGAGTTTTCCTGCAGCTCCTTCAATCATAGCAGTCCTGCCTGACCAGTCCCTGTGCCCCCTGAAACCAGCATCAAACTACCCAGGGCTGAGCAGTGGGTCACAGTAACACGGATGGGTTTGTACCCAAGCAATATCCAGGCACCAGGCTGCCAACTGCTCAAAAGGAAAGATTTATTTTTTAATACAGAAAAAGACGTTGGCATTCTGCAGCAATTAAAGGGGGCACACAAGAGAGGGAGTCAGATCAGCAGCCACAGATTTGACCGTGGCAAGGTTGTTAAAAGAATGTGAGAATTGAGGATGGAAAAGAGGGAGAAATGTCAGAATTTCACAGAATTTACTCAGACACGCTCAGGAAGCAGACAACAAAGTCATGCAAATGCTCAGTCCTCTCACCTATAAGATGATCCAATGCACTGCCTGGTGTTCATGTTTACTCTGCCACTGAGAGGACTAAGCACTGTTCCAAACCTCTGGAATCTCTGTTCTTTTAAGGGTATTTACTGGCTGGGCCAATGGCTCAGGATTTAGCGCTTTGGGAATTCTGTTCTTTGTTGTATTCCTGTTCTTGCTCTGTAGTTTCTAAACGAAGGTTACTGATGAAATCCTTAGTGTGGAGAAGTACAAAACTTGTTTTCTCTAGAAAGGATGGCAAACACTGCAAATAACTCCACCTACGACGTATCTGGCAGTTGCTATTGTCAGCCTTAACAAATGTTTCTCCAAAAGACATTATGTAGATATCTTTATGTATAGAGATGCATAAATTAGTGACCAAAATTAGCTCAAGTAGCTGATAGAGAAAAATATTTCTTGCAGGCAGGGTCAGCATTTGACTGGGCCGAGTTCCAAATAAGCTTAAGCAACTCATTTAATAGGGATAAGTAAAGACTGGAAAATGAAGCAGCTGAGAGCTTTTGCTGTGTGGCACAGACACATCCAGCAGTATTTCTGTCCTGCATTTCCCACTGTGGATGTGTTGCTCACATTGTGATTATGTCCATCTGTCAGGTGCATTCAGCTCGGGGAAACAGGCAGGGACAGACTTGACTTGACTGAACTGTCAGGCCCTGTAAGAAAAACTTCTCCAGGTCTCAGCTGTGTCTCAGATGTACCCAGTGTTCCAGGCATAAGTTTTGCAGTGCTGATGGTTTTCAGCTAAAAACAGAGATGAAATTTGGGGTTTGCTTTAAAAATGGGTTGAAGGTCCTGAAATAGAACACCTTGTCTCAGAGTTGTGACTTTGAGAGTTGTGGCTGTCTGGGACCTCCTCAGAATTCAGTGTTTGAGTGTGGTTCAGGCTATGGGCGAGTTCTGAACTCTGTAATGCCCGAACAACTTAGTGACTGGAATTTCCACAGCCAGGCTCTGGAGAGGAGGAAGGAAATCAAGTGTTTGGATTTCAGGGACTTGTCCCTATCAGTCACTGGAGTCCCTCATGTGCCAAAGCCAGACACTGAGCACTGGGTGGCTGTTCTCTGTGCTGTGCATGAAGAGCAGCTCAGTCTTCTGGATGGTCAAGAAAAACTGTGAAATGAGGAATATGAAGAAGGAGGAACACAATGCCTCTAGTCTAGGATGCTGCTCATCCCTGCAGCAGCACAGCTACTGATTGCAAAAAGCACAAGATGTTGGCCAAGAGGGCTTAGAGCTGGCAAATTCCATGGAAGCAGAAGTTCAGAAGGAATATGACTCAGGTTCTGCAGAGAAAAGCATGAAAGGAAGATTATGTGGAACAAAATGATGCTGGGAAGGTGGAGTGGATGATCAGAATGAAGGGGAACACGAGTCAGCTGAAGAAGCACTCATGCAGGACAAACAGTGAACAAACAATGAACAAAAAAAATTGTAAAAATATCAAAAGTATCTCTCCACTGCAGTTTAATTTCTTCACTGTTTGGTGGTGGGGGTCGAAAGCAAAACACGAGTGGGTGAATGCTGCTCCCTGTGTGCTTGTGTCAGGCTGTCCATGTGCTGCAGACACAATGTCTAAAATCTGTGATTTGAATGTGCTGTCTCCCTCCAGCAACAGGTGCTGATAAAGTGAAGCAAGCCAGAAGCTGAGTAATGAAAAGTAATGTAATTTTCAAAATCTGTAACTTATTTTCTCCCTGTTCCTTAATATCGAGATAAAATAGAGCCAGTTTTCTCAAAATGTACTCTGATGTATTGTCGTGTTCCCAGAAGTTAGTTGGCATTGTGGTTTTGCTTTTTTGGGATGTTTTTTATTTGGGTAGTTCGTGGGGTGATATTTTGTTTTGTTTGAGGGGTTTTCTTGTTTGTTTGGGATTTTTGGTTGTTGTTTGTTGTTTTTTTTTTTTCCAAGGAAGTATAAAGACGTTTCTTCCACAGAGCTATTGGAATTTCTTCCAAAGTCGTTCTCCTGTCACAGAACTCTACATTCACAACCCATGGTAACATCACACAGATCCACTGTGAACATGACTCCAAATAAAAGCTTAATGAAGGTACCTCTGTGCATCTCTGCTGAAAACAGATTTTGCTGGTCAGACCTCTGCTCAGCTGAGCTACTCAGCAAAGTGGTACTAGCAGAGGGTTACCTGACTTAAATCCAGGTATTCTGATTTGCTTCTCCTCATCTTGATCTTCAACTGAAATGTCAAGTGGGGGAGGAGCTGTGAGTCAAGTGGGTGTGCAACACTTGTAGTATTTGCCTGTTGCCGGGAAAGGATGAGGGAGTGCAGCCATTCCTGGAGACTTTGTGGCCTCAATAAGGCCAAATCCCTGTTGGAGACTTTACTTTTGTTTCCTAAACACCTTCATTTCCTTTCAGAGGCATCAAAATTAACTAAATATCACTGTCTGAACCAAGCTTTTCCACTGAGCAGTCTTAGGGGCAGAGGAGCACTGAGTTTGTGGCTCATCCATCTGTATCCCAGAGGAATAACCCCAGGAAAATAACACCTCCTGTAAGTCACAGCTGCACCCAGAGGCTTTCCTATGTCCCCAGCTGCAGTGGCACCACTGCAGGACTGGGAACAGTCCAGGTACGAACATTCCTGCTGAGTTCCTCCATGGATGATGTGCCCTGGGCGTGTCCCTGCAGCCTGAAGTATCGATGTGACACACACCCACTGCCATGTCCCTCCAGCCACAGAATTCCTCCTGGGAGCCTCTCAGCAGCTTTGCTGCCACATCAGGTCAGCTCCAGTGGCAGAAAGGAGTTGTAGCAGGGCCAGAATCTCCCCACCGGCTCCTCTCAGAGCACCTTCCCAGAACTGTAATGAAGAACTTCGTGTGGTGAGTGGCTGTGGGAGCCAGGTCCTCACTTCCAATGCTACCCAGGGGAGAAGAAAGGCAGCTCCCTCGGGAAACCCCCCGGGAAGGGAGTCTGGGCCTTGTCAGAGTGTGTCAAGTACAAAGGGTGAGTTCCTCAGGCACAACGCTCCTGGCAATTCCCCTTCCTGTCTCCCAGAGCTTCTCTAAGTGCTGTTCTGCTGCTGTGACATCTGACTTTGAAGCAGCAGAGTGATGAGTGACACAGGTCCTTACAGCCCCTGACATGGACATTGCCATTATGTAATCTGTGTGCCAGCCCAAGTTTATTTTTACAAGCATTTCTGTGCCCTCCATAAGCACTTGGCAATTACTGGTGACACATGCTCCGTGATTTGGGGACATGGGATTGAAAAGGACATCACTGGTTCACACAGTGCAGCCTCCTGCATATAATCCTGTTAACGAGTTAATCAAGCTTTAATTTGGGACTAGGTACAGAGTCTGCCTCGGCTGCTCCTGCTGAATTCCGTTCTGGAGCCCGTTCCTGAGTTAACAGGAGAGCTGTCGAGGTGAGGAGATGGACGCTGAGGCTGTTCTGCATGGGAACCAGGCAGGGAGATGGTGCTGCCTCCAAGAAAATTGCTTAAGTGGGAAAAAGCCTGCAGGTGTTGTTCCCTCATCCTCTGTGTCTCTGAGCAGATCTCCACCCTGAGGAGTCACAGTGTGCCTGTAACTGAGGAGAAAGCAGAGACCACAGAGCTGCACTGCACAGCTCAGTGCTGCTCTCCCTGCAGAGCTGTGCAGGCTGTCCAAGAGACGTGGGAGAGGAGATGATTTTGGGGAATGACTTCAGAGCTCTACTGGGTCATGGTGCCAAAAGGTAACAAACATGAAGCATCTACTTCATAACTTTTCTTTATTCTTTTCTTCAGACTCAGAATTGATCAGAACAATTTTGCATGAAAAATTGATTTTCATGGATTGTATTTCACTTTATATCAATTTAATTAGATACTTTAAAATTTTAAAACATTAATTTTTAATAATTTCAAGTCTGAAAATTGAAGGGCTTTTTTACTCCTGTTTATTTTTACGTTATTTTTTGTATCAACAGGACTGGTGCTAAGAATAACAGATGCAAAGTGGGAAGGTGTTTCAGTACGCAAGAAGAAGGCATCTTGCTCTAGGAAAAAAGAAAATATTCATCAAAAAAAGCAGCAGACTGCTTAATCACTGCTTCTTTGTTAGAGATCAGCTCAATTATAGTGTTATTCAAAAAGGTAAAATTAAAAAATACCCAACCAGAACTTCAGCTTTAGTTGTGTGTTTATAAAATCTCCAGGTAAACTTATTTTGTAGCTGAAATCGGTGTTCAGGGACAGTCCTTTGTGCTGTTTGATTTCTCCTCACCTGACCCCCAGGACAGCCTGGTGTAGGCAAGCATTGGTCCAAGGACTGTCTGCAGTCAGTGATTCCTCCTGGTGACAACACTTTGGGGTCAGTGTTTGCTCGTGTTCACCCAGCCCAGGCCCCAGGAAGAAGCAGACTGTGCACAATACAAGGAATCTTGGTTTGCACTGAGACCAGAATTTGTTTTTCCAGAAACCAAAAGTATTTCATGACCACATGTAGAAAGAAGATGATGCAGCTGTGCTCCCCTGCTGTCTGGGAATAAAACTTATTATTTCTCACATAGACGAACATTCATCTCATCCCTTACAAATTTAGAAATTATTATCTCTGGAAACACAACCTTTTAATCCAAAGGAAGGTTAGGAATAAGCATTTCTGGGAGTGGTACCAGTATTTCCCAAGGTTTGGAGCAGAGGTGTAATGGAGCCCCATAAACCAGCTCACAGTGACCATGTAGGAATAACTTTCCCTCTGGAGATGGAACAGAGGTGAATAACAGCCTAGGCCAGGACTTTACATGACGCTGAGACAACAAGCTGCACTCACAGAATAAAATTCCCCAGTGTCCTCACTGACCACAGGAGTTCAGAGAGCCAGCAGTCCATCTCATTCCAAAGGGAGGCTGCTGCTATTGGATTTCCTGTTGAAAAGGCTGAGTATCCTTAACCTTAAACAAATGATTGCTTTCTCTTTGATTTTCTTTGGCGATACAAGAGGATTTGATTTGAAAGCTTTGAAGGCCTGAGCTCTGCTCTGGGCTGGCACTTTCTCTGGACCCCCTCAAGCTGGCGATGTCCTTCCCATCCAGCTCTTAGGTGATGCTTCTGTTCTAACTGCTGCTGTCTGATAAGTGATACTCCATCAATTACGTTCTCTCCCTTTTTTCCCTCGTACTTTTTGGCTGCAGTATCTATTAGACTGCGAGCTCTTTGGCAGGAGGAATGAGAGCTACCATCTGCCTGTGCAGTGAGGAGCACTCTTAGACACAAAAAAGAGAAATGCTTATGATAGCTCATCAAAAGATCAATTAATGTTAAGGCAGAAAACAGTGAAGTCAGGAATTCCCAAATTTGTCCCAGCTTTGAATTCCACTTTTATCAGACAAATACTATCAAAAACTCCTCTGAATTACTGAGGACCCTTCTTGAAGCTGCCAAATGTTTGAGCCGCCACTGCAAATCTGGTAAAGCTCTCTGTGGAAAAGCTGAGCACTGAGAGAAGCTGGTTCCTCTGTGGAAAGGCTGAGGGAGACACACACAACGGTACAATGGAGAAACATCCCTTAAACCTTTGTAGCCAGTTACCTCAGGAATTACCTGGTAAATGTTTAGCAGAACCTCTGCTCCCTACAACAAAAGCTACAAACGCTTCTCAGCACACTACAGCAAGCTTAAGCCATAAAATTTGCAACTCCAGAGGCACAAATCACAAATGTAAAAGTTGCAGTTACACAAGAGCACTGGATAAAATATTAAAAGCTATAATATATAATACAAGCTGTGTCTCCTGCTGTCTGTCAGTGAGAGGGTGTCACCGAACACTTCTGCACAGCCTTGGTACAGAATGAGACATCTGACTCCCCTGCCAGTGCTGCAGACAATCAGTTTTATTCATTTTTGCATGTCCCAAACTGCCAAGTCCTTGGAACAAAAGATGATGATAATAACAGATTAACTCTTCTTTTCTGAGCTCAGTCCAGGGAGCGGGGGATGGCTGTCACAACATGGTCTGTGCAATATTCTTTAACGACCTACAGTTAGAAAGTCAAAGATGTTTTTGAAATAATGATGGCAGTTGCTTAAAGGTAAATCTTTAAGTTTTGATAAAATAGCAGTCCCCTTCAGCTAAGTCCATATAGGTGAAGGGAGAAAGAGAAGGAACAGCAACAGCTCAATCCTTTCCTTTCACAGAAGCCTCAGCCAGCATTAGCTCTGATCCCATGTAGCTGTGTACCCAGGCAATGAGATCCTGGGGACTCAAAACTGGAGTCCTCACATTCTGAAAGAGGCAATTAGCTTTTCTGTGCCTCAATTTCTACTCCTTGAAGAATGGGAATTAAACCAAATTGATGAGGGTCACGTGAAGATTGGAAAAGCTGTAAAGAGTGGCAAACAACTACTCAGTACATAAAAAAAAGGTCTGGATTAATGGATTTGCTCTATAAGATGGTGTCTGGAAACTGCTCCTGCAAGTCAAATATCACAGCACAGGTTCTCCTTTAAAAGTGAACACACTCCCTGTGCACTCAGTTATGGAGACACAGTTGGGAAGTAGGGACCAAACAGTCCCAAACCATGAGAACCTGCTGCATTCATTAACTCATCAGGACAGCTTCAGGTATCCTTATTTCCTAGCAGAGGAGGCTCTAATAGGATGAGGATTACAGTGACACGGTATTATCCAGCACAAGCTTCCAGATGTGAGGGAAGTATTGCTGCCCCTTCTGTCTCTGTGATGATCAGCAGGATCCCTGCTGGCTGCTCTTGACCCTTAAGGACAAGACTGGTAACCCATGGGGGAATGAGGCCCAAAAACCTGTCCAGGACTGGCATTCCATCTGGGAAGCAAAGAGGTGACATTGCAGAGGGATCTGATGCCACAGCTATGCCTGGGGGACTGGAGCGATTTTATTTTACTTGAAATTGGCACTGCTGTGGGATTCTGCTCTGAAATGTTCCACTCTGGGGCTAAAGGCAGCCCCTGTCCAGCACTGCTGCTTGTTTTCCAGGGCATTCCTCAGCAGGGGAATCACAGCACCCACAGAGCCTGGGGGGGGAATCCACCCCTCAGAGACACCACTTGGGGACACAGCAGGAGAGGAGCCTCCAGCCCGTCCTCCCCCTCTCCTGTGAGAAGGTAGCTGTGAAGAGAGGAGCACACAGCAGCCCGCAGCAGGTGGAACTGTGCCTGGCTGATCCCAGCATTCCGGGAAAACGAGGGGGTGGATGTGGAGGTGACTCAGCTCAGAGGAGCAAGTAGCTCAGCTGAAGCTGAAATCCTACTGAGCCTGGAGCAGTCTCATTAGGGTTTTTAAAACCATTTCCATAATGTGAAAATACAAGCTAAGAAACTGCTTTGGCCAGTGTTTGTTACAGGCAACCCAGCCCTCAGCTCCGTTTCTTGGGCTTTGCTGGCCCCTCCTTTAATTTGAGCTCTCTTGAGCACTGCTCTGAACTCCAGCCCTCATTATTCACTTGGAAGATGCCATGGCTCAAAGCCATAACAAGCCTTCCTCTCACCTGGACAGGTACCAGTCTCTTTGTCGGCTCCAACAACCTGGAATGAGCCCGTTCCCTCCCCTCACACGGAGCGACGGACCTGGACCTGCTCCCAACAGCACTTCATGGGAGCTGCAACAACAACCCGAGGCTCAGACTGACACTTCAAACTTCTCTGAACTACCTAATTGTGAGGAGAGTGACCCAAAAAGCACCCCCACACAAACGTAGCATGACAGGAAATATAATAGCAAATGATTTTTTGCCAGCACAGCAGAACTATTTTGAGCACTTGGTGTGGACTCCAGCAATTTTGACAAACCTTTAAAGGATTACCAAGCTCTGAAGTAGAAGTTTATTTTCTAAATACTGTGATGCAAGAACGGGTCTGCAAGAGCCACTCTGCTCCTGTTACTTTCCTTATGGTATCACCAGAAGAGAGCAAAAATATCTCCCATCTCTATGATGCAGCAAATGTGCAAGGAAAGCAGTTCTGTTCTCTCTCCATTCTCCTGTTGGGCTCTCTAATCAAACAGAATGGAATGGAAAGGGTTCTTCCTAAAGGCCATTAGAGTTTGCTAATTATTGTGAAATGAAGATCAGTTCAAAATAATGTGCCTTTTTTAATTTGCTAATATTTACACCATCCCTGAGAGGAAAAAAGGGACAGAGTAGAAGAAAAAGAATAAAGCAGTCTGCAAATGTTTCATTTTCTCTCTCCTATTCCCTAAAGCAGCATTGGTATCTGCTGAAATTAGAAAGGAATATATTGAAATAGTTCTTGCCCTCCCAGTCTGTTTCTGAGCAGTTGCACAGCACGGGTGAGTTTGGGTGGAGATACCCCAGAGAGGACAACACTCACACCTTTTGAATGACCTCTCCTTGTCAGAGACCAGTCAAGCTTTTCTGTGGTTGAATTCCAATCTGCCTCCAAACAGAGAAGCTCAGGGAGGCCATTTCCAGAGCTGTGCACTCCAGCTGTGTTCCAAAGCTACAACAAAGATACCACCCAGTATCTGGTTGTGCAGAATACCTTTCTCCTCACACTTAGACACAACATTATTTTAGGATTTCAGCAGACAAAGTCATGGCCGAGAAGTGCATGAAGCAGCTCCAGCTGATTATTCTCAAACAAAGATGCAAAGTTCTAAAATTCACTATCACAAGCTCAAAGACTCTATTGCAAAACAGTGCTTGCTTAAACCTTCAGCTGATGGGCCTGGACACAGCAGGAAGAAATCCCCTACTCTACTGTCACTAACAAATCCACAGTTCATTCTTGACTTCCTCATTTAAACACATCATGGCTTGACTGCTGGTTTATAATTACCTTCAGAGCACTCAGTGTTTACCACAGATTCAAAGAGTACCTGGGGCTAAAAGTCTCCTACACCTCTTACAGTATCCTCTGGTCTAACTCCTTTACATCCTCCTATGGTATATTGGCATTTTACAGAATAATTTATAAAGAAATCCTCTCCCTCTGCTGTTTCACCAGATCTCCAACCAGACCTGCAGCTTTTTGTGCCTCAGTCTCTCTTCCCTGATCCATGAGGCCTGCAGGACGTGCAAAGCCTCAGGGATCCTCTCCCATCTGGAATCTCATTTTAAAGCCAACTCTTCATTTGCCATTTTTCTTTGAAAATCTACATCACAAATGTGGTTCTTTCTATTTCTGGTGACATCCCAATAGAAGAAATATTTTATTAACAAGCCTCCAGCAGGTCCTGTAAATACTGAAATCACTGAGGCTGTATCATCTGCAAGAACAACCTTCTGGATGGCGTTTGGATCAAACCAGCACTGCAGCCAGCCCAGAGTCCCTGTTGTCTCATAGCAACGGGATCATTTGCTGAGGAAGCAGCACTGATCACCAGCTGGAGCACTTTCTGTTGTGGCTTATTCATGAGGCAAAGTCAGATGCATCCATGGCTCTGAAATATCACTGGGACATGCCTTGAAACCCAATTTCATCCCCTGTGGCTGATGCTCACGACTCAGCAGCTACAAACAGGAGAAGGGTGCAGCTCTCTTCTGGTTTACAACAGCAATATTAGAAATATATTCAGGAATATTCGTTACACTGAGCCACAAGGAGAAGCTGCAGCTCTTCACTGGTTTTTCTCAGGGCTACCTAAACCCACCAGAGCTTCTTTACTGCTCCCTTCCCAACAATTTCTGGAGCAAGGAAGATCTCACCACACTGGATTTGTGTTGTGTTCTGTCCAGCAAGCAAAACCAAGGTTTTCCTTTAAAAACTACTTAGACCTAAATGTAACCAAAAACCCCCAAGGTAACAAGAAAGGGCCATCACAAGCACAGTTGGGCTTACAGAGCTATTTCTACACCAGACCCTGTTTGTTTGGTTTTGTGGGGAGTTTTTTGTAGTATTTCAGCCCAGATTTTACTAAATGCAACTTTTTGGATGAGACAGGAGAAAATCTGAGTTGTAGTAACCTTTTGAAAAATTTCTACATGCAAGATTTGTTCATGAGATGAGGTTTGCAATTACAAAGTGGCAATCTTCTCATCATAAACTCCTGAGAAACAAGGCAAGAAACCCCCCAAATGTGTGATTTAGTGAGATCCATGTAGCTGTGCTGAGATGTATTTGTGTGCAGCCTGCAAGAGAAGGATGTTTTCATCTCAGGCTGCAGGTATCACATGAGCATAACATAACTGTGCTAATGGAAAAGCAACTAATGTATCAAATGTGATGCTTTGCCTCTGATTTGATGAGCCTGGAAATATTTTACAATGAAGGAATTTTTATGGTTTAATAAAAACCTGGGCAGTCTGTCCCTGTAACACCACATCCAGTATCCTGTGACTCCACACAACCAAACAAGAGCTAAACCTCAGCTGAGATTTCCAATTGCTTTAAATGTTAAAATTGTTGCTGTATTATGGAAATTGATAGCACTTTGATAAAAAAAGATCCCACTTTGAACATATTTAAGGAATAGCTCTGCTAAGGAAGAGGCTGCTATTTCCCCCTGTTGATTTACAGAGCAAAACTGTGGTTCAGCAGATGGCTCATTAAATTTTTGCACCGTGACTGTTGTAGGAAAAGGAAAAAAGGAACAAAAAAGAACCAAACCAAACCCCCTCACCACGAACACAGGAATAAGATGCACTGGCTGCTTGCTGTGTAATAAAAACTTTTTTTAGCTTTTATTCATGCGCTGATCAGCAGACAATATCTAAACCTACTTTACAAATGAATTCTCCTCGTGTTTACGAGCCAGTCCCTATTTCAAGTGGCTTTGTTTGTGGAGAAGACATCTCTTTAGAGGAAAGACTGAAAATTCCATCTAGTATTTCCTGCTGTAATTTCTTTTCCTTAAAAGCCTTTAAAAGGGAAGATTCCTGTTCATGATCTGTACACCTTCTGCTAAAATCTGAGTTCCAAGTTTGGACATCTCAGCAACAATCTTTATTGCCATCTATTCCATGGCCTGCCCTTCCTGTTTTCCAAAAACAAAATGCTGTATTTATTTTGAAAATGGGATATCCTGTTGGAAGGCTTTGAGAAAAAAGAGAACATACTGAGCTTGGGACCTCAAGGATTCCTTCCGGTGCCTTAAGAGAAATAAAGAAATAGTTCTAGTCAAGAAAAGGAAATATAGCAGGAAAAAACACTCAGGAGTTACAGTCAGAGCAATCCTAGAGAAATAAATAGTACAGAAATAATTAGAATTACATAAATGGTTCTTTTTCCATGTACACCCACAGTTCCAGTCAGGAACTGCAAGGAAAGGGGACATGACAGGACATTGGGAAGGGATGTCCACACAGCAAAGACACACACAGAGAATTACTGTCATTGAAACAACCAACATTATTAGAAAATTCTATGAACTGGGGCTTCTAATATTATATTTAATTAAATGTAGGATCCTACGCTCAGCAAACATTCAAATAAACGTTGTTAACCATGACTCTTTATTCTCAGAATGTCCTAACTCCATATAATTATGCCAAGTGAGTTCTAATTACTTCCTAGAAGTATCTGTGCAGATAATCATCTACCCCCAGACTATCTCATGCTCAGCTGAGCAGCCATAGAAGTCCCAGAGTAACAGATTAGATTTGAGCAGAAATATTTATCCCACTGCTAGAAGTACAAAGATAGAAAATATCTGCTAAATACTTTGATCTTCTTGAATATCAGGCCCTGTAAAAAGTATGAAATACCATTATACAGCTGTAAAAGTGGAAACGAGGATTGTTATGCAAAACGAATGCAATGATGCATTTATTCAAGCATACTGTCTTCCAAATAATCAGAATTTAAACTCAGGTGCTTCAGAGAAAACTTCGGTAAACCACACTCTGCACAGTCCTGGAAATTTGTATATTTGTACCTTGAAGCCCAAGGATTGAGATTCTTTAAACATTGTATTGCCTGTGACTCATGCAATTATCACATCTTTATCCAACTCCTCCCGAGCTCTTTGTTCAGAAGAATATCTTGCAGCAGTAAATTGCACATGCCGTTCGTTCTGGGCTAAAAACAAGTGCCCCTCCCACTCAGCACCTTGGCAAGAAGAGCAGGGAGAGGAGCATCTCTGCCTTTTCCCTTTTGGAAAACATTTTCCCTGGATCTGTTTGCTTCGTGTACCTTTGCTCAGATTCTGAGGGACGGATCAGCACAGTGAGCTCCCATCAAAGGGGCACTCATAGGTATTGTCACTTCCCAAATAAACAGATTAAATGCCCACACATTCCTATTTTAAGCCCCTCTCTTGCTGCAGCACTGCAGGTGCTGTGCACTTAAAGCTGTACATCCACAAACCTCCCACAAAGAGACTTCAGAGCTTCTCTCAGGGTGATGTTGGAAGTTTTGCTTTTAACACCAAACTCGAGTGTTTCCAACTCATGAGTTTTTATTCCAGGATTTGCAGAAATACCTTCAGCTAACCCGTACGAGTGAACCCAAAGTATTTGATTTATTTTTAATAATCTCATCTGGTACATAATGAATTTTTAACAATGGCAATTGCGAGCCCACTACTTAGAGTAGCTTCCCTCAAAAGGGCACAGCCAACAGAAAGAGCTGAAAGGCTCTTTTCGAGTTTACTGAGTAATTTTTGAACCCTAGAAACCACTCAGAGCCATATGCAAGCTTAATGCTCACAAACCCATATTTCAGCTGCTGAGCACGAACTTGTGTCCTTAACAGGACGCTGGAAGAGACTCAGTCCAGTTCTCTCACTGACCTGTGCTCCCCTGTTCATAAACCGTGGTGAAAAATAGGATTTTGCCATTGTACCCCTGAACAGCTCAAGATTCATTGCCATAAATTAAACATTAAATAATGAGGCAACAGCAAAACAGGACTTGAGCTGTGCTAAAACCTGGCTCTAGGTTTCCTCAGCTGCTGTCCAGGATCTTTATCATTTCTGCTCTCACCGAACAGCTGCACACTCAAAAATTTGGGCTGAGAAGCATCATCAGTAGCAGTGAATTGGTTATGAGCTGTCGTGTGCTGCCCCCTGAGCCTGTGTCAGACAATAGAGAACCAAATACTCCCAATGCAGTTTTCCCTTTGCAATTCCCATTTTTCTCCACGTCATTTATTTCTTTGCCTGTTACCCCCACAGTCACTTTTGTCCTTGTTTATGGCCTGTTTCATTCGTGCAGACTCCAAACTCCTGCACCACTCTGGGCAGAGCCTTGAATATCAATGGGAACAGAGCTTGGGGAGTTGACACTTATCTGGACACTTCAAATAAAACCATAAAATTTGGGGTTTTTAACAATATTGGTAATTTCCAGGGAAAGAAAAGGTTAGTTGGTTGGTTGGGGGTTTTGGTTTGTTTTGGGGTTTTTTGTTTGTTTCTTTTGGGTTTGGGGGTTTTAGTTTGTTTGGGTTTTTTGGAGGGTTTGGGGTTTTTTTTGGAGGTGGGAAATTGGTGGGGCAGTGGAGAACGCTGGATGCAGGGATTCGGAGGGGGGATCATTTCTGCGCTAATGCTCTTTCACTCGGAGCTGGGGGTGGGGATTTAATCAATGCTGGTATTAAACGGAGCTGTGAAACTTGCTGCAGGCAGCACTACATTGATCCTTTTTTAGCTTGGTCAATCACTAAGTACAAATCCGAGTGGCAGTTCGCAGGTACTCGATCAGCCAAGGCTTTGCCTGTGCGACGGATTCAAAGTGCCACCTAGTGGGAATTGTCACTTTGGAGAGGCCATTTCGGTGACTTTAACTCGGGAGAGACTGCATAGCTGCAGGAAATGTACCCGTGGATCACTCACCTATGCTGAGACACTCTCGTATCCAGGGATATTTCCCATACTAAAGGAGGGGGAAAAAACACATTTCCAAAAAGAAAAAATAAAAATTCCTGATGTTAGTTAATAATTCGATTCAAATAATCCACATACAGTCTGTGCTCAGCAGCCAAGTGCCCAAATCCAGAATGTGCTCCTAGAGCCAGGCATTCACAGAGCTCTCAAAACCATCACCTAAGGTAAAGAATTTCCCCAGACAGGATTTAGCAGCCCTAATATTAAAATGTAACACCGTTTTCTTCTAAATTTCAAGGAGCTGCAGACAGGTGGGTTTCCAGCAGCAGAGAAGTGTTAACCACACGCACACAAACACGAAATCCCACAGATGGGAACGCTGGATCCCATCTTGCTGAACTCAGCTGCTCACTGAGCTCACAGCAGGAATTCCCCTCAGCCTGGGGGCTGCGGGCAGGGACTGGAACCTTGTGTTGTGCACCAGTTGTGAAGTGACCAAAGGGAGCTCCGTGTCCCTGGGTCGGTTTTCCTCCTGTTCCTGTGGGCAGCAGAGGGACAGGTGAGGAAGCAGGCACTGAACACAGGCTGTGATCTGTTTGCACTTCTCCTGGGAAGGTTATGGAGCAGAGCCCGCTGGTTTCCTCCCCGGTGTGGCAGTGAATTATTGGGTTAAGGCTGCCAGAATGTCACCACTTCCAATCCCATTGCAGCAGGGCCGTGACTCACACAGCCCAAGGAGATCCAGCGCATTGCAAGGTGTTAAAATTCAAAGCACAGAGAACAACAGTGAGGAAAGGAGATTGTTTTTTTCAGAACTAGCAATATTCTCAGAGTTCTTGTGAGACATCTGCTTACTTTAGCCATCCTAAAGGCTACGCTACGTCAGCATATGTTAGCTGGAAGTTGGTGGCATTATTTTAAAAGCATATGCACTAATTAACAAAGAAAATACATTTGAAGCACAGCTACTCTTCAGAGAATACAAGATTAAAATATTACAGTGCTGCTCTTGGGTCCTCGCTGTCATCACCTCCTAAGACTGTTCCCTGGTGTGCAGTGGATGTGACATTCCAGCCCTGTGGCTCGATGCCATGTTGGATGGCAGGAGTGTCCCAGCCCTGCCTGCTCACACCCCCAGCTCTGTCACTGCTCAGCAATCCCATTCTGTATTGCAGCACCTTTCAGGCCTTTTTAGCCCTCTGTTCAACAGAAAATTCCTGGTTAAAGTGAATTTTTAAAAGCCTGGCATATTCCATAATAGTCCACTTCAGGTTTCAAAGGAGAGATGTTACCATTAATCAAATCAGAGCAAAAATCCCTGCAACATATCCAGAATTCCAAGCCAGGATTCTTCAGGAGCTTTGCTGCTTCCTGCAGCTGGCATGTGACAGACACGAGTCCTGCTCCAAACAGAACTGAGCGGGCTGAGAACTCCGAAATCTGAATAAGGTCACGGTCCCTGCAAGCCTGGAAAGGTCTCCTTGCCATGCAGGCAGCTGACCACCAGCTGTCCCCATTGCTTCACTGGAGACAGGGATCAGGCTTGGAACAGGAACACATCTCAAAAAATGGGTGCTGCTACTCTTTGGAGACCAAAAAGAAAAATAAAAGCTCAGAAAAACAAAACAGAGTTATTAGAGTTCTGTCAGTCCATAGATAAGAAAACGGAGTGTGTAGGAGAAGGCCTGCATCCCAGGGCAGGGATGTGGTTACAGTGTGAGACAGATCTTGGAAACACAAGGATAGGACTTTAGCAGATCCATGGCTTTGTGACAGGACAAACGCAAGCTCTGGAGACTCATTCATGCAGCAGAAGAGGAATAATCGAAGTGGGCTGGAGCATCCCAGTGCTGCTGCCTGGTCTCTGCCCACCTCATCATCATCTGATACAACCTCCTTCAGAGATGTTTTCCCAACCAGTGTCTCTGGTGGACACCACTTCCCAGCTTGAGAGAATGGAAAGTATTCAAAGTTAGAACTGGAAAAATGCATCTAAGAAAGGCCCAAGGGTGAAGGCGTTTTAGGATCATCTCAATAAAGTTCTTTTCTCTCTAGATAACTCAGCACGATTTCTCATTTCCATTCACTTTGCATTTGAGAACTTTTGAAAACGTTTCGTTTCAAATGAACTCTATTAATATGTGATTATTCACATAGCTCCAGCAATTACAGTCTAATGGCTGTGGTTTAACTAATAGGTAAGATTGAAACGATATAAATTATAAAAACTGGGAGTAACCAAACCCAAAGTACGGCTTGCTGGAGCCAGACCAACTTAGGGTACTCGGGAATCCAACAGAAGCCGTTTCCTGCTTAGTGGGCACAGCATGTGGCCAGAGGAGCAGAGCATTGTCAGTTTAACCATCCCAGATTGTAAAGTTCTTTCTCTAGGCAGTACTGAAGAGGAAAAATCTCCTTCCATGTCATTATATCCGTGTATTATTGAAAGCATCAAAAGGTATTTTATGTCATTTTTCTAATACACAGGAATAATCACTATTTTATTGCTTTCAGCAGCTTCATGAGGCAAATTATACCATTGTGAAAAACTGATCAAAATGTTCCTCATGGAACAATGCTGCAGTGGGAGAGAATGAATCCCTGACTGGAGCCTGGCGTATCTAGCATTGCTGAGCACTGAACAAGGGCAGATCCAGCCCTTCTGCAGAGCTCTGTGCTGGGGGTATATCAGGTAGATAACGCCTGCAGGAAAAGTTTTGTTGAATGAACATAATTAGAACATTTTGCAGACAGCTGGAGGGCTCCAGTAAAGGAGCAAATGCTGCTTCTTCCTCTGGCTGATTTATTGCTACACCTGCACTCAGGAGAGGCACTGAAATGCCTACAAGGATGAGGCTTCAACAGTTTTGAAGAAAGGAAATGAAATCAACTTACAACAAAAAGATGTAAAGAATCTTTCTTTGTAACTATTTCAACACCGTCTAAACTCAAGAGCTACTGAGCAAGCACAGTGCTCTAAATTCGAGAAGGTAGAAAAACACTCGAGTTAAAAAATAAGAAGATCCCACTACATTAAAATCACACTTATTGGTACCTGCAGACAGGCTGTCCAGAGACACCTAATTCTGAATTAGACAACTGTGGTTTATTTTGATGCTGCAGGAGAATTAAGCAGTTCGGATCCATGACACACTGATCGCTGACTTCCCTGGATTTGAGAAGTCCTTACCAGCAGCTCTGCTGGGTAATTTTGAGTGGCCAGCTGTCACAGATGTGCAAATTGCAACCGAGTAAGCTCACATATGCAAGCAGCAGAAACAGCTTCTGGCAACTTCCCGCCACCTAATGATTTTTAAAATACCTTTCAGCAATTACACCAGCAAAATATCAGCCCCCAAAAACACAACAAGCAGAAGAGCACAAATTTTACCCAAGTGCACAGCAGGAAAATCTGAAACACTCCGAGCAGGTAGCTGTGCTTCTGAAATTATCAGTCAAAAAAGCTTTTTCCACAACTCCAGCCCCAAGGCACGTTGTGAATGCAGCCTAAGGACACCGTTCTCTCACTAAAGGAAACAACAGTGTTGTCAGGTGTGCAAAGTGAGAACCTGGAAGTTTAAATGGTGTTAAAGCGCAAAAGACTCAGAGAAAAATACACCTCTGAACAAAGAAAAAACTCATTATACTTTGCACCTGTTTAAGGAAAAACTCCTTTTAACAAGTCAGATCATTAATAAAGGTGCAATTAACTATCACATCATTAAAGGAACAGGAATGAAAACAGGGTGAACTCCCATTAAGAGACAATGCTAAGGTATCTATCTTGTTTAAAAAAAGAAATCCACACTTTCTCTCCTTGCTCCTGGTTACAGATGATCTCGTAGCAATTTGTTACTTACGAACATGGGGTTGCTCCTGAAAGTTAGGAAACTGCTTTCCTGAGCTAAAAAGCTATAATTTGTTCCCATATTTCCAAGGAAAGGTGTTACTTATTGTGAAGAAGCACAGCAATGAGAACAAAAAAACCTTCAGGGAAAACTATCACTCATTTCAATATCACAACCAAGACATAAGCACAGGGAAAGTGACAAATTCTGCATTCTCTCAATAACAGATTCCCTTTCTGTGAACATTGGAGGTTAGAATAGAGGAACTTCAATCACCGTGGCAAGCAGCCAGCTCATGAATAGCTTGCTAACATCAACAAGACTATTCGTATGAACAAATGCTCAAAATGACTATGAGACTTCATGTATATCCTTTGTAATGGTAAAATCACCAGGATTACTGTGGTTTCTAAGTGCTCTCCCACACAGACGAAGAGCTGAAGTCAAGAAGAGTGCTCATGTGAGGAGCTCTGTAAGAGCTGCAGTAAAACACTGAACTGCACCTTTGGTTTTATTTAAAAAAAAAACAGAGCACATTGGAGCAGAACTACTACTGGGCCAGCAGACACCAGGCTTTGAGTAACTCTAACCGAGTGCCTGAAGTGAGATCCTGACATGCACTGCTCAAGAAAAATACAACTTCTACTGCCTGAACAGTCATGGTTAACTACGTACTCAGCTCTGCTTGAAGACCACAAGATTTCAAACCACATTCTCAAAGTAAAGAACGGGGCTGGCAATACATAAAGATCTGTGAGAAAGGAAGCACTGGAACTAGCAGCAAGGTGGGGTTGCCTGCATGGTCAGCCCTTCATTTGAATGCAAATGTAATTTTGGGGCAGGCAGTTATCTGTGACATCAGGCAGGACCTTAGTAAACTGTTACCACCAGCACCTGGTAAAACCATTGTTAATCATGTGTAGTAAAGGGACATCAGGGCTAGCAGGAGTCATTTATAGAGCCAGGCTGGGCTAGAAAAGAGAGAAAGAAAGAGGAGGGGAAGGGAGATCAAACAAACCCTGCGAGGAGCAGGATGTCCCAGCGAGACAAAGGCAGGCTGTGAGCATCATGTACGTGAGCTATCTGTTGGATAAAGACACCAGCATGTATCCGGGATCCGCAAGGTGCACCAGCAACAACCTGCCCGTGCAAAACTTCGTGTCTGCTCCAGCCTACTCCGACTACATGGGATACCACCCTGTGCCAGCCCTGGACACCCACGGGCAGCCGGCGGCAGCCTGGGGCTCCCACTACGGCCCCCAGCGGGAGGACTGGAGCGCCTACGGCCCAGGCCCTTCCAGCGCCGTGGCCGCTGCCCACATCAATGGCTCGTCCCCTGGCCAGGGCTCCTACAGCTCTGCTGATTACAGCTCCCTGCATCCCGCCGCCGCTGCGGGGTTACCTCCTGTAGATACAATTAATGCCCAGCAAATCTCTCCCAACAGCCAAAGGCACAGCTCTTACGAGTGGATGAGGAAAACGGTGCAATCCACTTCCACAGGTAGGAGGGCATGGAGGTTTTATGCTGAAAAGAGATTTTTACTTGTTATTGTGTCATTGTGGGGTTTTTGGCAGGTTCCCTGTTCAGAGGGAAGGATTCAGATTAATAAAGATTCTGATTGCTCTGAAGGATTCTCTTGCTAGCAGTTAAATATTGGTTCAATTATTGGATGCTGCATTTGATCAGTTGATTATTTCTTATGTTTCTTGCTTGACCTTTAATCCTGTGGGAAATGAAAAGCAATGCCCTTTCACTTCTCACTTCAGATATGTTTTAAAAGTTTGTGATATCCAATAGTAGCTTTTAATAGGAGTCCTACAGACCGGGATGAAACAGAAAGTATTGTATTCAGCACCACCTATACTTTGCTTACTTTCCTCAAGTTTTGGAGTACCTAGGAAAAGTTCAAGTAAAATATGCACAGCAGGGGGTTGGCAGTAAGGCTTTATACCAGAAACAACCCCTCTAAACCTCAGAACACTGGAATGAGATCTGCAAGATCAAACAATGAGTCAATGCTTTAAAAACAGGGATGATAAGGAAAGGCTTGCTCCACTTTGTAGTAGCAGCTCTCGGAATATGCAGGAATACAAAGATCCATGGTAACACAGCCTGTTAATACAGCCACAGATCAGGCTCTGCTGCATGACAGTCAAGGAGTACAAAACAATTCTTCAATCGTATTTAACCAGTAAAAATAAGCCGTGAAGCATGAGGGAAAGGTTCTGTTTGATTGGGATGAGGAACAAGAGAAAAAAATATAAATATTGAGCATCCCTAAAACAAAAATCTGCACCCTGTATATGAAAAAAATACGAAACAAGAAGGGAGAGAAAGAAAAGAAAAAGAGGGAATTCTGCCTAAAAAGAACAGAGGCATAATCTGCTGTATGAAAGTATTTGATCTTCTGAGGTGCTGAGCAGCTTTGACATGCACTGAGATCAGTAGAAATTAGGGATGCTCAATTCCTCCCCTAAAGAGATGCTCCCAGTACCTCAGTGTTGCACCCCAGGAAGGTTCCTTCCCTTTCCCTCCCTCCCAACCCAGCTCTGTTCCACACGTGCCTGTAAATAAAAGTCTTCAAAGGAGAGGCTGAATCAATCTCTGGTGGAAAAGCAATTACTTAAAACAGACAGAGAACTGAAAGCAACTGCATAGAAAAGTTGTCTGTATCAAAATAATGCATCTAATTTGTATGGGCAGAGTCATCCTCACTCCTGCTGAACACAACTTTAGTTCATGGAGAGTCCACAGAATTCAACAGACCAATCAGAACAGGCTGTTGCTCTGTGTGAATAAGAACTTTGGGGGATAAAAAACTTTGTATTTTTAAAATAGTATTTGTTTTTCACTGAATATTATCCAAGAAAACCCAAAAAAGGCCTGTTTTGAGGAGCTTACCTTTGAGGAGTCCTTACAAGGGCAACAAAATTGCTCACTAATCGTGGGATTTACAGATGGCAGAACCCTTGCTCAAAAAAACCATCTCTCCTCATCCCTTCCTTACCTGCTCTGTGTTCCTGTGGGTTCCAGTCACAGCCTCTGGGAGCAGGGCCTGGTTTGTTCTGTGCTGTCCCTTTGACAGAGGGGGCACCGGGACAGATTGATACAGCGCGCACACATCTCTATACACATAATATCAAATACCACATCCTAATTGCTGCTTAAGAAGCACTTAGAGATTTCTAACTTTCCAAATTTCAAGCCTGCAAGGGTCAGAGCATTCACAGGAGCGCTGGGAGTGTCTCCTTTCTGGAGTGGTCTAACAAGATATTGAGCATATCTATGCCCAGAACTGGAGCCATCAGCATGCCATAGGAACGTACCCTCCCAAATGCCCGTGGGCCAGTGGAAGGCTACATTTAAAAGCTACTGAGTCCTGCTTTAGGGAAAAATCCAGATAAGGAATTCTCCTGCTGCTTCTTTCCCTCTTGTATATATTAGTTTTTCTGCTAGGCCGGGAAGGCTCAGTGCCAGCAGGTCTGTTTCATTGGAGTTGGTTCCTTTCTTTTCCTTCACTCCTTTCCCTCTGTCTTTTTCTGTTTAAAAACAAGGGCACCATTGTTCTTCATGGTTTCCCAAAAAAATAAAGTAATTTTAAAGTATTTTCCCTTGCAGCAGTGTCAGCTCTAGGAAAGCACCTGAGTGAGTTTGGTTCTGTGCATGCAGGTGTTGCAGGGAATTCAGGTGTGACCAGGCTCACTGCAAATGCTGCTTGCTGGATCATGAGCAAACCCCTCAGCATTTTCTTAGATGGAATCCAATTCTTTTTACATCCTTAAAGCTTTTTTCACTAGGCATTATCCTTCTGTCTCTTTAGAAAACCTTTGGGAATTTCAGTAAAGATTTGGTGTAGGCAAGAATGAAGGAATCACACTCATTAATTATTAGCTTTTCTTATTCCCTGTTAAATAGATACAAACCACTGTTCTTAATGATGAAAAAAATGAGGCTCAGACTTACCTGAGGTGATCACAACAGAAATCATTTAGACAAATTAATTTTGTTACTTCTTCATTACATGCTGCAAAGCACTAATTATCAATACTAATACTAACAATAATATTTCACTGTGAAAACAGTAATTATTAAAGCAAGTAATTTTTGCAAGATATTCTCAGAAATGTGCAAGAAATGTTCCTGTAATCTTATCCCTTTAAGACTGGGAGAGATGCAAGCCAAAGGTTCACTCACTTTGAGTAGTCTGGCTTGGAGCAGCTACAGAAACAAGGCCCCGAATCCATGGCATTCCCATCTCCAGAGATTTCATGGTTATCTTCTCTTACTGGTGCTTTGTGGTCTCATGTCCTGACAGATGACAAACAAAACACTTTATTGAAGTTTCTACCACTGCCTCATGCCCTCCAGGTCTTTTGATACTCTGTTATCTACACAACTAAGCTGGAACAAAGGAAGAAATTATTTCAAGTTTTACTCTGTAACTTTAAAAACAACATCAGCATAGAACCATGTGTTCAACTGATGTAAAATGAAAATTGTGAGGTTATGCTACCTGAAACCTCTGGAAGATCTCAGTATTTAATGTGAGATTATCATCCTGGTTTAAGGCTACTAGAATGCAATTCCTGCAGAAAAGACCTGCTGAGGCTTTCATGCATCCTTCTCTCTGTGACTGAAGGACGGCCGAGTGTCTGTCCCTGCCTTGCAACTGCAGGGATTGGGATTTGATCCTCAATGCAGAGCACGTAGGATGCAGTGCCCTGTCTCTGCACCCCACAGAGTGCAGAGTGTGTTGAGGACACAGGAAAAAGCCAATGTGTTTTGACTCAGAACACTTGAAGGAGGAAGCACTGAGTACTCAGGATTTTCAGCCACAAATACTGAGAGAAAAGACTCTTCTCTAACCCTTAAGCTGCTCCTGTCTCCTCAGCTTCCCCTTGGAGAGGGTGAGCACAGCCAAGACAAGGAGCAATTGTAACACAGAACAGAACAAAGCCACAACTAGAAATGTGAGGTGCTAATTCCACACACACACACAAGCCATAAGTACAGGCAAATTCTTTGATGGAAAGTAGAATAAAACCACCTTAGAAGAAGCTACAAATCTCATCCTGTTGATTTCAGGATTTTTATGGAGCTATGTCATCACTCACACAGGAGTAGACTTGACTTTATGACTGTGTGAGAAAACAACACACACCTGTGGTAAAAGTGTGCCCAAAACACTGAGTTTGAGCAGTGAACTCCCAGGAGAATTTGCTCACAAAGCTGAAAGTGCACCTTAAGATCTGCACTTATGTTACCATAAAACAGGGTGGGGACAAGTGTTGAAACAGGTGAACTGATTCAGAGCAGAGATTTCTCCTGTAGATGACAACTCTTCTATCATTCTTCTTCAACAAAAGTTTACTCTGCAGACATAAGGACCATTTTTCTGATGCTGATGACAGGTACTGCGAGTATCAAGACCAAATGCACTGTAAATGTATCACACTCAGTCTTTGAAGGAAGAAGTTGTATTCCCTTAAACCTAAGGAAGAGGAACAAGCCTCTTTAGAGGTCATTCCTGTAAAACGCTGAATGCTAAAGAACATACAACACTTGGGAAAAATCTCAGTTAATCACTTCCCTTTTAGTCTACACAGTCATTGGCAATGGGATTTCCCCTGGTTTGCCACTCAGAAATCCACGTACATTTTCTGCAGGCTGGATCCTTCTGCCTGTCCAGTCATTCCTTAAAGAGAACAAAAGTGGCTCTGCTTCAGATCCAATTCCTTCTGTACGATGATGAATAGAAAAGTTTACACTCGCAAAGGGAAGAAAAGAATTTGGCCAATGAGCATTTCAGAATAGCAGAACATACCCCAAATTGAAAACTGAAGGGAAAATTCGAGTCTGTTGAAAGGTTCCAATTCTATGATCCTATTCTGGGTTTTTTCAGCTTGAATAATCTGAGCATGTATAAAAGAACAGATGAGCAAGACTCAGCAGACAAACACAGAATTTCACCAAGTTTCACCAACCTTTATGCACCTAACTTTGCAGTAATGCACAGGACCAGGACACCCACTCATCACACCAAGGTTTCTGGCAGGAATATTATACAGGATTGGATCTATGGCACATTTTCTAATGCAGTGGCAGTGTATGGTGGGGTTTTATTTTTTAATTTAGCTTTACAGAACATCACGTGCAGCACAATGTTTGTCTTCAAAACTTATTTAAAATTACTTTTGCTTCACAACTTCAATTAAGTCTGTGAAATTACTGACCTAAGTCAGGGAGAATTTGCCCCTTACTTTTCCTACACTTTTAAAGAACAAAAGTAGTTAGAGTCCTAAACACAAGTCTGAGGCCTGATCTCTGTCTGTCTATATCTTTATAAACTCAAAAATTAACATCAGTTTTTCAATACTAAAGTAACAGAGAGATGCAGGTTGGAACTGAATATATCCTCAGGCCAGAAGCTGTTTCACATTTCCGAGATGATTTAAGGTAACATCCAGTCACCAAGTACAGACATAACTTCCTCTGAAACACTGCTAACCCCTGGAATCCAGGTTGCAATGCTTTGTGAGCAATCCCACAGTAATCCCACACTATCCTATCCTAGGACATCTTCAGGCAACTCCTGGATTTTATGAAAGATGCTGGTTTCAGTGCCTGCAGAATATTCCTGAAAAGTTAAGAGAGAAGGCTCCGAAAGAGGGCCCAGGGCTGGTTCTAATGCTAATTTATTTTGCTTTGTAAACTAGTTGTGAGGTCCAATGGTTTTTTTTTTTTTTTTTCCTTTCCTGGCCTACATTGTCTGAGGTTTTGAGGCCTATCTGTCATATTGAGGCAACAGACCCTTTTAACACTTCACTTTGCTTTGATATGCAGTCTTGTCTCTTCCTTCTCCCTCTTTTCTTCAGGAGTTATATTGCCGGAAAGGGTGATGATTTTCACAGCAAATAAAGAGGCCTTCTCCCAGCTTTATTGTCTTCAGAAGAAATACTCTGTGAATTTTATGACCAATGGGAAAGCTGTTCCCTTCCCCCAACTCAAAACTTGGCCAGTCACAAAAATTGCCAGAGTGGGTGTGATGGAACAGCATTGTTAAACTATATCCCATGAAAAGATTCCCAACTCTGAAATGTCTCATTTCTTGCTGGTCCAAAGGCACTCCTCAGTAGCCACTATTGCAAAAGAGGGTTTTGACAAAACTCCCTCTTCTTAAACAGCTCATTAAACCCAGGAAATCCACTCCCCCAGCACAAAGGCAGGCAGACTGCAAAGGTAGCTGCTTCAAAGCCCTTTTGTTGCATTTCTTTTCCACCCGAGCACTAATAACCTCTCCAACCACAACTCCATGGTATAACTGTCCATGCCAGAACGTATTCCCTATGGAACCAACACCACATAGCTGATTATCATTTTAACCTGTCACTAACAAAAGATTAATTTAGATGGTACAAAGCCAAATGTTGGCTATCTCACTGACCCAAGTGAGGAAAACACACAGGATTTCATTAAAGAATTGGATTAATATATTAACTTTTATCATTGCATCATTGAATTCTGCCATTATGCCCTGAGAAGTGAAGAACATCCTCCTGCTAAGGGTGAATCCATTAGTCTCACCTCAAATTCTACTCAGGTAATATGTCTCCTGGAAATAAAATGCATCCCTGGAATTAGAGCCAGTAGAAGGTCTGCAGAACACAGTGGGGTGGATCTGCTCTGTCTAACAGATGGAATTTAGGGGCTGAAGTCCCAAACTGTTTAGGGATAGGTTCTGTCGCTGCTGCTTGTTAACTCTGGTAAATAAAAGTGTACTCTGCCTTTGAAAGGAAATGGCATGTGCAGACTAATTCCAGCCCAGCATCCAACAAAGGCAGTAGGAAGACTCTCACTGACATCAAGGAGAGTAAAGGCCTAACAAACTAAAACATGGCTCTGCCAGAGCTGAAAGCATCTCTTGCAAGACTCTGGCAGATCTCAGCTCCCACTGTCTCTTGTCTCACAGTAAATATTACTCTACACAGAAAAAAAAGTCAAATTATTGAAGGCAAGATTTGTGTGACAAATCAGAGAATTTTTCTCAGAGCATTTCTCAGAAGTCTCTTACTTTGGCTTTTCTACTTTTTAAATTATTTTCTTAACTTACTTTAAAGAATGAAATTAGATGTCAAAGCTCCCAATCCTCCTTCAAAAAGAGTCCAGATATTATCAATTCTACTAAAACCAGAGAGCTAATCATACAGAAATAAAGGATCTTATGGGAGAAAGTTCTATTTTCTGTGTACATTTAATTTCTTCTTCAGCTTAAAAAGAAAAAAACCCAAAACAACCCACTCCTACTCAGGTAATAAGGGTTTAAGCACTTAAAACCAGAAACAGGAAGGTTTTTCTTGAAGTTTACCACCTTGTTTTGGCAATAGAGGAACATTTGATATTTGTCTGTGCCTTCTGAATGAGAATAGAGGTCAAGATAAGATCACCTTGTTGCTCCTTTGTGTACTCCATCTTAACAACACAAAGGACACTAAAGGAAACATGTTAAACATTTTGTCCTATAGAATGACCCCAAATTCTCATTTGAAGAGGAAAAAAAACCTTAACCAAACCACCAGTTAGAGAGATCAAAAGTTAAAAAATATCCAGTGAGGCATTAAAGCACCACAGGTGACCATATGTTAAACAAACAATTTACACTTCTAGTGAAGGAAAACAAATGTCCTGGTATTTATGTGGACTGAACTGAATCACTGCTGTTCCTTAGAGACTCTAAAATTCTTACCTTAATGTTGTAAAATTAGCAGCACTTTTCACTTGATTATCAGTGTAAACGTCACTGGGCTAATTCTGCTCTCACTGCAGTTTCACAGTGGTGGAAATGCCACTGAAATGACAATGTCCTGTACATCTTCCCCAGCCAAGCAGCACCTTCACAGGCAGGTAAGAGATTTGAGCCAAACGAGTTTGGCTGCATGGATTGAGCAGAACTCACAGCCTAAGGAGCAATCCCACATCTATTTTCCCAACTGAAATATTCCAAGTAATCAGGCTGATGGCCTTAAGAAGAGTTGGAAGATGCCCGTAGCATTGTAAAGGCACTATTAATGCTCTCCCAGGGTTGGCCACCATGGAGCACAGAAGCTGGAGGACCAAATTCTGATGCAGACTTGGTTCTACAAACCTGGGGAGAGTCCTAGAGAACCCCTGTCTCGTAGGGCAAACCAGAACCATCCCCATCCAGGCTGTAACAGGATTTATTTACAGCATTGCACTGTCCAGGACCTCCAGTGCTCACCAGCTGTGGATCTGGGATCCATACAAACAGTACAAAGAGGAGCAGAGCCTGAAGAACTTTCTAACACAAGCAGTAGGTTGGCGAGCCAAAAATTCTTAGAAGTAGCGAAGTCCTGACTGTCAAATACTGGAAGAGGCAAAAGTGACCTGGCTCTCAAGCTATGACTGTACAGTGTGCATGGCAAGTGGAAGGCAATGCTGACTGTAAATACATTCCATAAAAAACCAAGAGATATCAAGTCTCCCTCCACAGATGGGGGAGAAACATTAACCCAACTTGTGAGTTAGGGATAAAGTGCTTCAAGATTCTACTGTAGCCCTGTACCCTGAATTCTGATCTTTGGGTGCTATGAAACTTCAAAGGCAAGGGGAGTGGGAAGGAGGGGCTGGGGAGGAATCAGGCCTTTGGCAGCACTGACAGATGACCCCTCCAGCTCCTCTCCCCAGCCAGGGGAAGCTGGTGGCTCTGGGGCTCTGTGCCATCGGAATCTACTCAGATGCTGAAATGTTACCAACTCTGTGCCTGAAAATCTATTTCGGCCCATTCAAAATTAACTGCTCTAATAAGAGTGTAATTATTAGGAGTTGGTGGGACCTGTTTTTTGAGGAGTTAGGCATGCCCATGACCTTGTCAGAAAAAGCTCTGTAAGCAAACAGGAGCTGCTGTGCGAAGCCACACGACACATGCAGCAATAGCAGAGGGGTACAGGTACAAACACCTCGAGTTCAGTGCATCACCTGAGAGAACCTGAACCTGAGGGGGCTGTTCTGCTGCAGTGACCGCTGAGGACACAGATTCACAACCTCCAGCACCACAGTGGAACATGTGGCAAACAAATACCAAAAATATATTCCCTGTCCCAGAAAATTCACTGGCTAAATATGCACATCAGAAGGAATGTCCATATAAACACAGACAGACAAGGAAGCATCAAAAAAGGGTAAGATTGTGGTCAACAAAGATGATAACATTTGTCTTAACACAACAAAGATCCAGTCTGTTAAAAATGTGGGAAGACCTCAGGCTTTGGCTTTAAGCAGGTACTGATCTCCAATATATTGATTGTCTAATATGAGCATAAACCACAGAGGAAGGGAACCATCAGCAGCCTTTCCCATTCTCAGCTCTCTTTCAGTGCAGCCACACATTCTGTCCTCCGAAATGACCCCGTATGGAATCCATAAAATTTCAGCTCCTTGCATCTGTGCTCCCTGGCTCCTGTCATCTGCCACTGCCTTTTAATGCCCTGGATGCTGCTGAGCTGTGTCTGCTCCACTCAGCTGCACCCACAGCTGAAGGGAGGCAGCAGTGCTGCTCCCAAAACAGCAGATGCTGCAGTTCCCTGCCCATTGTGAAGTATTATTGCTTGCCTTTTCTCTTTTTTATGAACTGTCATCTGAAAATCTATGTTACTGTTCCCTGTGCTGTTATCAGGTCGTGGGCAGATTGTGCCAGACTTGATGGGAAAACACAACCTCCAAATTGCAGTAACAATCACAACGTTGTAGGAATTTTTCTAGCAACAAGAAGTGAAGAACTTTGGGAGCTCTCAGTATTTTCTGTGCAGTAAAATGTCCTTCACAATTTCCCTCTGAGGCAGGTAAGAGTGTCAGCTCTAGGGACAGAGAGACAAGAGCAATGCAGCAGCAGGCAGGAAGCTTGCAGCAGAGCTGGGAACAGAACCCAGGTTTCCTGGCTCCTTATTCTTAACAGGAATGCGTTCCCTTTCCCAAATGATAACACAGGGGTGATAAAGAAATGAGAAGCAGTTTATTATCTATTTACTAAGGAGCAAACCTAATATCTGATGGTATGAACCTCTTGTGTTGTAAATCAAGACCGAGTCAAGGGAGTTACTCTGGGTAAGTGCATAGAGAATCAGGCCTAAAATCTCCACAGGTATTTTCAAATGTAAAGCCACATATTCTGTGTTACTAAAGTGAAAAAATTCTAGCTTGAAGCAATATGTTCTTCTTTCAAAACAGGTAAAACAAGAACGAGAGAGAAGTACCGAGTGGTTTACACAGATCATCAGAGATTAGAATTAGAGAAGGAGTTTCATTACAACAGATACATTACAATCAGGAGGAAGTCTGAACTTGCTGCAAACCTAAGACTTTCCGAGAGACAGGTAGAGTATGGATCACCCACGCAGGCTTTCCTTTGAATTGATGATTGCTGACGAGGAGATAACTGTATGGTTAAGAACACAGAAATGTTAATGCCTCGAGTAACCAAACACTGCACTGGGTTCCCTTTGCAGTAGAACCCAAACTAGAGCTGTGCAATAACCCAGGAAATGCAAACACCAACTTTTTCCCATGCTGAGAACACGAGTTAAGCCACATCACCAAAATCCTGCTCAGATTTCTCTCTGGGCAGTGGTAGCAGGGAGAATTTCTGGCTGAACTTTCTAAAGCGGAAGTCCTGGTTCTGCTGAAGTCAATGGGAATTCCATGACCAAATCCAACAAGGTTGGTCTTAGCAGAGATGGAAATGATGAGCTCAAGTATGTTCAGGACACTTGAAGGGTTTTGGTCCCTTGGCTGCCTTGTACCTTTTGTTTAAGATTTCCTACGTACGTGCTACTCCTTGCTCCTGCCCCATTTCCTCCCCTCCAAATTCCACTTCTGTTCCCAGAAGATAAATCAAAACACAATCCCATGATTAGGCCTGATTCACTATTGTTTTATGGGCTCTGCTGAGCAGGAATAGTCTAAAATCCACCCAGCTGTAGCACTGTCCATCCAACTTGAACCTGTCTCACACAGCACACGCTGAGCGTACAGAAGTGGAGAAGCAAACACCCATTTTGCAAATATTTCTCAATCTGCTGCTGAATGCCAGGATTTAATTATTGAAAATTACAATTATTTCAGCCAGGTATAAAAAATACACAATGTGTCTTTTTGCTGGCTGTTAAAACATTAATAACTTGACTTAATTATGCTGAATTTGAATATTATGACCCTGCTTCTATAAACAACCAGTGGTATTTACTTGAAATCTCCTAGTGCAGTGATAATTCCTGATGAATGCTTTTGTTAGTGTATTTGAAGAGGCGAAACAAATATGTGATCTATTTCTTTGTCGTATATTGGGGAAACTTGGCAACAGCTTTTGCAGTATTTCTTCTTCTTCATCATCATCAATATATCAAGAACAAAACGAATTCCAGTTCATACAACCTACATCTCTGAAGTGTTTTTTAAAAATGTAAGATTAAGTAAAAAATACCTGATAGAGTCTCACCACCACCCTTTTGTACAAGCTAACCAACTCCATCATATGAGCACGACTGAACACCCACTGTTCTATCCCAAGTTCCTCTGCACACCATCTAAAACCTGAATTGATTTTCTGGAAAAGCTTTTTTTCTGCCTCTGCCAAAATCCAAAATTCCCTGGAAGGAATATCTCAAAAGGACAAAGAACAATCATTTAAACAAGGAAGGAAAAATGCAATATCTAATTAAGAAAAAAAAAAAGGCAAAGTGAAGCATTGTTAACATAGGAAGGATACAGAAATAAAGATGATGAGGAGGATGAGAAAGAAGAGAGAAAATCAGACTTCAGGGGAAGAGAGATTTGCATGGAAAAAAGAATTGAAAGGAAGGAGGGCAAGAGGTGAAGAATAAGTCAGACAGATGCAACTGGCCCTGTAGCTTTTAGTCTGACATTACAGATCTGTTCTTACTTGGACTTATTTGATAAGTGGCACGACCCTGAAGTGCCCACTAATTTCTCTCTGGATCTCTGCAGCAGATCTGCTTCCCTAGTTTAACAACAAACCAGAGAAAAACCTCAATTCACAGGCAGGTAAGAACACTGAAGCCAGAGGGTAACTCTGAAATGTTGGTTTAGTTTTCGGACTGTTTCATCTTTTCATACATTTTGGCAAATGTATGAGGGAAACTGGATTATCTCTGCACAATGAGAATGCAAGAGATCTGAGAGGACTTGAGACTGGTTTAATGGAACATAATTTGGTACTGAAATGATACCCCAGAACTAAGGCAACAAAAGCAACTGTCAAACATCTCAGATGGCAGCCTGGGACTTAAGAGATCTGGTTTAGATTTACACAGGCTTTGCATGTATTTGAATCCTTCAACTGTAAAATGGAATAAAAATGCCTCAAGGAGAAGCATGCTGAGACTGTCACAGAGAGTCCTTAAGATGTTTTGTTGGGCTTCACCAGTGGTTATCTTTTAAAACACAACCTGGTAGCCACAGGTGTTATCACCTCTCACTGTTTTACCTCCTTTACAACCATTATTCTCCTTCCCTTTCTAGTTTCTAGCAAAAAATAACTCAACAGACCAGTATTTCTCAGCAAAATATTGATTTTTTTTCTTTGGGTTATAGAAAACGGTGACAGAAATGTTTCCTTTGCTGTCTGAACGAGAAAACACAACAAACCTGAATGAGGTAGCTTGACTTATTACACTGACTAGACATGATCCAGAGCCACTTCCAAGGATAAATAGCTGGAGTGCACAGCTTTAAAGCCAACCCTGCGGATTCACATCCAAAGCCAGTCCAGTTACCACAAAACATTTCACACCTCAACAAATTCTGCAGTATTTTCAACTGACCATTACTCACCTTCAGCTCACGTCCCCACTTGTTCCACCCCGATCAAGATCCATCTTCAGCAGGTCCTTCATTCCTTCCCAAAGGTGGCTGTGTGCCTGTGACAGAGCAGGGACACTGGTGGCACTGGATTCTGTGGGAAGCAGCAGCAGATTCTGGCTCCATCTGCAAATGAAGTAGAAGGCACTCAGCTATTCAGGCACTGCTAATATAATATTTTGAATTAATGTTGTGTATCACTGGTGAAATTCTGCTCAGAAGTGAATTTCCTTCGGCTTCCACACTGGAGCTCACCAGTTAATGTGCAGCATCCAATCAGGAAAGCTTTTGTGCCTCAGTTCCTAGGCCAGTAGCACATTTTGGCTTGCCCTGACTAGGGCATACAGTTTTCAATGTAACTATACTCTTGGATCCTTTTGGCCATCACTATGACACATGAGATTCTGTTCTGTTAGATTTTGTTTCAAAAGGTTAAATAAATCAAAGCTCATTCCATAAAGAAATAACTCTGAACTAACAACAAAATTCACTTTTTATCAAGCTATTAAGAAATATTTTATTACCAGATAGGAAAGATTACTTGTATGAAAAACAAGCACACAGCTCTGTTGTCTCAGTTTGTCATTGCCTTTCTCAGTGGTCCTCATGCCACTGATTTTCCTTATGATTCTGTGACTAAATACACAAATGACCACAATGCACTCTGATAGCAACTGAAAACAATTTTCCTCTGCTCCTCTGCAGGTGAAAATCTGGTTCCAGAACCGCAGAGCCAAAGAGAGAAAATTAATGAAGAAGAAAATGACTCACTTTGACGGCAGCAATCTCGGCTCTCTGCAGAGTGACTCTGGCTCCGTGAGCCCGATGCCAGTTCCCGACCCACAGACTCATTCGGAAATGCCCAGTTCGTTATTCCCAGCGCCTCCGCCTCCCCCCGCTGCTCTCCCCATGAGTGGTTTGCAGCACGGCGGGACCCTGCAGCAGGTGGTGGCCTCGCAGTGAGGCTGCGGGGGAGCCACGGTGGCACCGAGCCCACGGACCCAGTACCGGAGCACTACAGGACCCAGGGGGGGTCCCCAGCGTGACACAGCCTGGGGCACACAAGCTTCAAGTACAGTAAACCAAGAGCCACCTGCCAGGCGTGCGGCACAGCACGAGTTCCCAAGGGCAATGGAACTGCAGGAGCCCCTCGGGAAGATGATGCCTGTGCCACAAGGCAAGGAGCCCTCCGGCCTGGGAGCAGCTGGGAAGGCACGGGGAGGGAGAGCCCAGGAGCAGACACGGCCACTTGTTCCACTGCAGACACAAAAAAAGCACAAAACTTGCCCCAGGCAATCAACCCCACACTGCTGAGGCAGCTGTACCTGAGTGTCTGTCCCTCGCCCCCAAGGAAAGAGAATATTCCTGCTCCTTGGTTATCTCCACACAGGTTCCATGTACTGATCCCACTTGTGGACTTGACACATGCGTCTTGAGAAATGCAAACCTGGCTGGTGTGTTTTGACCCACTTGATGGCAAGCCTGGAGCCGGGTGGTTGCACTCACTACATGTTAAGGGCAAAGGTCAGGGAAGAGCTTTCTGGAATTTTTTGGGTTTGACAGGTATGATTTCCAATGCTCCATACACCGGTATAAACAGGCACTATTCAGTCTTACTATAAATGTTTTGAAAGCATTCTGGAATTGTGAATCTTGGCCCAAGTTCGTTTTTGGACAAAGAAAATTCAGGTCAGATTCATTTCGGATCCTAAAAATGAGCAAAGCGGGGCAGAAATCCTTTTAAAAAGCGTAAGTATTTTGAAAAGTGACTGCATTTCATGAGACAGCAGAGCCCATGGATAAAGATGCAATAATTGCATTCAACCAATTCTACATCTGGTCCAGTTTTATGAGTTATTGTGACACTAATAAAATTTGAGAAGCCAAATTAAGAGAAGACAAAGCAAACAAAATACTTCACTTAAAATTAAGCTCTCAGCATTTTTCATGTGGGTCTCAATTCCTGAAGGGCTGATCCCTTCCATACTTAGCAGAACTTGGTAGGTAATCAGTACTTAAGAATAATCTGGATACTTACTTCCCAATATGATTCCCAATTGCAGGTGCAAAACTTTCGTCTGCAAATGGAAAATTTTTAGAGCACGTGAGTGATTTGGGAATTTATACCCTCATTGTCCAAAGCAGTTTAGAAATTTAGGATGCCTATCCTCAGGAATTTCCATCAAGGTATCCCCTGAAATCTCTCTGTCACTGTTGCAAATAAGACTTAGGAGCGTTAAGTCATTTAGGCACTACATTCTTGGGTTTGATCTTTAATTATAACAAATAGTACTATTAGAGGATCAAAATGTTGGTAATGTGAAATTACTTTGTATATAAAGAGTTAAAATAAATGCCTTTTTTCATAACCATTTTGCAATGTGGTATCAGCTACTGCAGCAAGTGAACCTGCAGATTTTCATGACTGGTCTGTTCTTGAACTGCAATATCAAATTTAAAAGAAGGGTGATGTAAAAGAGTTTAGAGAAATTAGAGGAGCATGAGAAGAGCAGGATGTTTCAGGGAGCTGGCAGCTTTCACTATTTTGTAATTTTATTCATCATTTTGTTTGCAAGAAGGACAGTGCTAAACCAAGGTAGAGTTCAACTTGAAATGGAGAAGGTACACTGTAAAATTCCCACTCATTCCTGTCACAGTGGTGCTCCATTTGCTGGCAACAGCACAGGTAACACAGGGCAGAGGAAGAAGCTGCAACTCAAAGTTCAGCAACAGAAAGTTTCCAACTGATTTCCACACAGTAGGAAAAGAGGAACACGCCAAAGAGCACACGGGAACAAAAGGGATTTCCCATCCGCATCAATGAGCATTGCAACCAAACTGCTCTTCCAGAAGAGAGCCACTGGACCTGCCCGAAAGAGGAACCCACTGGGAACACACAGCACAGCCACTGTGCTGGCAGAGGGGAATGCTAGAGGTTTTATTCACAAATACACTTATATTTAACTTAACAGACACTGGAAAAGCTTCAACAGGAAAAGCATCCTCCCACTGGCCAACTAAACGGAATTGTGCTTGCAGACTAGAGAAAAACCAATAAAAAATTCCAGATTTAGACTTTCAAAAGGTAAGAATACAGAGGGAAACTTTGTCTTTTGTACTGATACACAATAAATTAAGACCTAGTTCTAGCTAAGTGATCAGAAGCCTGGCCCCAGGGTTCTGCAGAATCAAGTGCACAGCTACCTATTTTAATCCCATTTTCATGACACAGCTTAATTTTGCATTAATATTTCTAAAAGGAAAAAAGTACTTCAAGGAAGAACTTTAAGAAATCTGTCTGAACACAACTTCTTTCTCTTTAAAATTATTTAAACATCATTCAAAGCGAGTGGGATCTGGCAGAACGACCTGGTTTATCTTGTTTACATGTAGAAGAGTTATTGAGGAAGATAAGTGACCACTTTGAAGATCTGCCTCATTTCTGCTCCAGTTTGCTGAAAGCATGCTTGCTATAGGTTGCTATGTGTTTCCAATCAGAAGTTGTTAAGTACACAAAATAAGGCTGGATTTTATTTGCAGAAGCACATGTTCAAAGGTTAAAATTTATTGCTCCAAAAGCAGTATCTATAAACCAGGGCAATACCTTAGAGATTATTAACCTTCTAGTTATGCCAGTGGCTGTTTTAAGTAGTTCGGGTTTTTTTGGTAAGAATTCCCAGCAATCTCTCCAGTTAAGTATTTCCAATGGGCTCTAATCCTTTAAACAGTTGCCCACCAAACCCCAAAGGAAGTGATTTTTCTCTAAGAAGCTTGTGCAGTGCTGTTAACTTGCTGTGCTCTGTCGAAAAGAAAATAAGAGACACAGAAAATTGCAGACAAATCAACTGAAATTATTTGGGTCCAGCACTGTGGGTTATGAAATACTGGTGCCATCCTCAGGCTAATACTCACTTTCTTCCTGACTTTGGATATATCAAATAACTCATCACTTTTATCACATCTGAAAACTCAGGACACTAAAGCAGAGTACTGTGAAGATTGATTGGTTGTTAGGGAAGTGCCTTGAAGAAGAAAAGCATACCTTAGGCTACATCACAGGAATATCTAAGCCCTTAATCCTAATTGTGATTAAAAGAACTATCAAAGAATATCCAATTTTCAGAGGAATTCGCTAACCTTTAAACCCCATTTTCCAGCAAGAATTGCAATCTATATAATACAAAAAAATCAAGCAGTAGAGCAAACAGCACCTTCTACGAAATCTTCTTGCAACTAAGCAAAATACACAATTCAAAATGATACTTCTAAAACAAAATCTTCAATTATTGCTTAGAGGTTACGCAACCATTAAGGGACATAGGAGAGAGCATCAAGTATGTGTCACCTTCTACCCAAGGAGCAGATCCAAATATATATTAATTGTGGATGTTACCATAAAATTTAGAAAGCAGATTCCTGCTTTAGCTCCTTTATTTGGTTTGCTGGGGCAGCCCAGGGGCATGGAAATGACACATCCCTGCAAATGACTCACAGTCACATTTCAGATGGCACTGGATGTTAGTTGGACACAATACTGTGCAAAACTCACCAGGTAAAGAAATAGGCACAGATTTTATGATGAAAATGTTTGCCAGCTGTTTTCATACCCAAAGAGCACAAATTCTTTCAATTCTCTGAAAATACCCTCTTCTTAAATGTCTCACAATAAATGGAGAGGATTAATTAAGGACCTGGATCCTCTTGGTCATCTAAGCCACAACAAACAGAGTCCTTCTAAGGCAGGAGAGGCTTTACACGGACAGTAACCCCAGAGATAAATGCGTGGGGCAGAAATGCCAGGCTGCCAGCACCATAAAGCTGCAGGTGGCAGGCAAACAGGGAAGGGAATCGATTCCTTTGTTACCTCGTGCAAGAAACCCCACACCAAATGATGCCTGGAGGATTCACAAGGAGCACTCAACGGGCCCACCCGGCTACACCTGGGCAGGAGGGATTAGCTCAGTACCGGGGAGTCCTGCACTGCTCAGGAAGGAAGCAAATCGATGGCAATAGAGGATTTGCTGTTCATTTTCATGGTTCTGCTAAAGAATTGATTTACCCCGGGGTTCACACACAGGCTGTGTAACTCCTGCTGAATTCAAGCTGCTTGTGGAGCAGTAAGGAATGCTCTTATTTCTGTCAGTATTGATTTTGAAGCAGAAGTTAAATTATTTCGATTTCAGAATAGTATGACCCTCCTTTAGCTTCAGACCATTTCTTCCTGGCAAAACTGATGCAGCTTATCCATGAAATATATTAATAAAACACATTTTAACATTTAGAAATTAAAGGGTGAATACAATCAGCTCTCTACCAGCCACTTTTCATCATTTTTCAAAAGGATTTGTTAACAACCAAAACTTCAGAGCATGAAATTAAACCCAAAACCACTGAGGAACGCTTCACGGACAGCTGGCATCTTTATTTCTTCTGCTGCTCTCTTATGAAAAACAAATCCCCAGTAGGGATCAGAGACACAGGGCAGAACTGAAATTTGTGCTATATCCCTTCTTCCTTTTCCCCAGAAGATTCAGTTCAGCAAGTGAGAACAGCTCAGTCAGCATTGCTCATTCAGCTCTCCGGGCTGTGCCACATCTGCCGTGTGCAACTTAGCACACGCTTGCATTTCAAGCCCTGAAAATGAGACCTAAGTAGGGTTCTGTATATTAAAAAGCCCAATTTAAAAGGGCAAATAAAATTTGCAGAAGCTTTGTGTTTGTAGAAGCTTCAGTAAAAGCAAAAGCCACCTCTTTAGCTGTGCTTTAAAATTTTAAACCCATCTGCCTTCTTTCATCACTAGTTGGGTTTTTTCCCAACAGAACTGCCCTCAGCTGACAGCAAACCATGTCCTGACTGACCTTTCCTCAACATTCCTACAGCTGACTAATAATTTTAGGAGGAATGAATGGGCACGGAAAGCCCAGCTTGAATATAGGGTCATCAACACCTGGAAAATACTGCATTAGAACTACCAGCAATACAGAGTTCCCTAACAAAGTCCTTAACGTGAAATTCCAAGCATGCAGCTATAAACGTATGGACAAGAAGCATTCCTAAGCCTGCAGTGTTATTGGAGTGGTCATCTGGAGGCAAGAAAACAAACATCTATTCCTATCACCTGAGCCACATTAAGCTCACCTGCTTTTTGATTCTCCAAAACAAGAGAGATTTCACATCATTTTCACACTTCAAAGACAGACAGATTATTGTCTTCTTATCTCCATATGAACGGAAGAGTAATTTTATGAGGAAGGGTTCCTAATAAAAACTATCAGAGCTGTAAACACCTTTAATGTAAGTTATCATTGTACAGGCAAGTTTTAAACTACCAGTAGCCCTGAAATTGCAGTTTTAATAGCTGTCATTAAAACACTTAATTGCACGTTTGTGATTATGTTATTATTACTGGGTTGGAATTGCTCTCTAGAACAGCTCATATACAATAGGGCACCATCTCCACTGCCTGTACAAACAAACTTTTAGAGTTCCAATGGTGAGCATCACACTTGTTATTATTCATAGTTTTTCATCAACCACTTGCTAGAAAACTAGAAAATTTTCTTCCCCAAAGATCTCAAAGTACACTTGATCTAACACACATAAAACCTCACTTTAACAACTACTGAGACAACTCCCATGGACACTGGTTTAGTAGATAAATTACACCTGGCATTTGGACAGGCGGAGAAAAAAAACAACCTTGGAGTTCAGTTTTCCTTGCAATCCATCTCTCCAAAGTCTGCCAAAGAGCACAGCACTCCTGCTGCTGGTGCCACACAGATCCGTCCTGCTCTGCCTTTACCACCCACCACAGAAAAAGGTACAAATACAAGACTCCAGATGGATGAGATTTCCGGATGTCCAGCCCACTGCCTCAGAACTGCTGTCACTTCCCCACCACCCCAGGGAGTCCGGAGAGGGCCCATGTTCCACCAGCACTTTACACAGGCACAGGCAGCACACCAAGCCCTTACTCCACTCACTGCCATCCCCACACAGTCCAAGGCAGTGGCAGTTCATTTTTTCCCCTTCTTTTTTGTACTCCCTTAAAGCCATGCCCCCCAGAAACGTCTGTGGAACGGCAGCCTAAGATACTGCACTGAAGGTGCAGTGGTTCTGTGGCTCTGAAGCTGCTGATGTGCTGGTCCTGAGCAGGAAGGAGCTGTGCATGGCCCCAGAAATGATCCTTGGGAAGGCACACTCAGATTAACAGTCAACTAGCTCTCAAAAAACACCAACCCCAAAATTTTGGTAGCCTCAAACTACACAACAACATGCAAAGGTACTGCCCCTTTTTAATATCTCCACCCTGCTGTGCTACACAAAATAGGAGATATCAGACCCAGGGTGCAGATCACTTGAACATTGCCATTTTAGTTATCTTATTCTCACTTTGGTGTTAAAAAATCTGCAGTCCTGCCCAGCAATCTTATCCTGCTATGTAAATCTTTTTAAACAAAATGCCTTATTCAAAGCTTACTATTGTTAGCTGATATCAAATCAGTGTAGCAAATTGCCATCGGAGTATCTTGATCTAATTATGTTCTGGAAAGAATCGAAATAGATCTGAAGAAAATTCAGATAATGGAACAGGCAAAACAAGAAAGGGAAAGGAGGAGCATAAACAAAAGATAAAAGAAGAACAGAGAATAAAGGATAAAGCTCTGAGATACAAAAAATAGGATTAAATGATACCGAAATTGTGGGGGGTACGTGCACAGACATCTCATAAAGCAAGAGGAACACCAGAGATTAAAAATCATCTACTGCAGTCTATGAAATTACATCATTCACAGGGATGTGAAATGGTATGTTCGGGGGAAGTCAAACAACGGGTCTGAGCTGAAATCTCTGAGCAGCCAATGTCCATGGATACCCTGTCAATGGACTGCAGATGCAGTCAATGGAGCCAAAACTTTCCCCTCCTATGGATCTGCCTGTGACTGACAGCTCTGCACAACACTCAGCAATCCATGGGAATTTAACTGGGGGTATAATGCTCACAATCAGGCTAAAGATTCCAAGGACATAGGAAACAGCTCTTCTTTAATTTGGATGACATTCAGTACTAAAAAGTCTGTGGGGTCTCAAAAATTGTGTCACAATTCCTTATCTTTCAAGATAAAGAGAATAAGAGTCTCTTTCCATTTATTTTTAATGTCCATTTTTATAAGGGTACACCAGTTACGAAAGATCTTATTTTTTCCATGTCTTATCCAATGATGCAACTTGCCTCAACATTCTGAGGATCCCAATGCTTAATGCAGAATTCTGTAAATATTGCAAAATTAATTACAAAGATTTTGCTACACTTCTCAGTAAATTTTTTTCCGTAAAAAGCCCAATTCCAAAGAGAAGAGGAATATCTTTCCTGTCTGTAAGTACACACTTAGAATCCTTTAGTGCTGGAATTAGAAGGGATGTGTGAATACAAGCAGTGTTAAAATACAAAGGATACTGAATGAAAACCCACACCTCTGTAAAGGGAAACAACTCATTGTAATTTGCACCTCTTTTGCAAGCATAGTCCTTACAAATAGCTCATTGCAAAGAAACCCATCCAAAATAAAAATACAGCGAATTCACTCCACAAATTGCAGCTACACAACCCAGAGAGGCAATTCTAAAGTCCTAGGGTGTGGTTTAGTTGTCTGTGTTAATAACAAGCTCTCAGTAACAGGATATGAAGCCACTTTTAGAATCATTTTTCTCAGAGGGACACGAACATTGACCCAGGGAGAACCCGCGTGTCACAGAGCTGCATCGGGGCACTTCTGATCCACGAACTTAACCCAGATGTCTCTCCCTGCTGATTTCCCTGGCCCAAGCTGCCACCACGGAAAGCAGACTATAGCCAGCAGCCTCAGAGGAAGGAACCAGCCTCCTTTCAGGCAGATAAAGGTTGTCTTGAAACAGAAGCCAACAATATTCCTTGGCCTAATCAAAGACTTTTTTTCACTACTTTTTACAGTCATTTTCTTTGTACTTCTGGCACCATCTTTGTTAGGAAGATTTATTGTTTGCTTTTTAAAATTTATCAGTTTGCAGTGGCCACCAGATGAAGGGATCTCTTAAATCACTCCGTATGGGGAGAGCGTGAACATGTGTCCCAAAGTCAGAGCTTTAAACTCTCCTATTCTGAAAAACCACTTACAAACATCAACAATGAGAGGAACATTTTTGAGACAGTTCTACTCAAGACATGCTGTTTACAAGGTGCTTTGCATTTTGAAGTTATTGAATTACAATTATTCAAATTGACTGTATCCGTTAAAGACTAAAAAGGAGATTTTTTATTATTATTATATGAGAAACTAGGAGAGTAACAGATTTATTTGTTGATTGATAATACCTGACAAAATAAACGTTTCAGACAAGAATCCTTCGAATGTTAAACATTGCTATTATAGTTCCCACTATAATTTCTTTTAAAAAGGTCTATTTACTTAACTATTTAAGTTACAAATCCAAGCAACTGTTGCATCATCTTACAGGACTGGGATCGCTGTTGAATATCAGGGCAGGATAACAGGATAGATAAAAGTTCTCTAAAAGAGAAAGCACCAGAACCAGCAGCAAGGTGGGGTTGGTCAGCCCTTCATTTGAATGTAAATGTAATTATGAGGCAGGCAGTTGGGCTGACGTCAGACAAGATCTTGGTAAACCATTACCACCAGCACCTGGTAACACAGTTGATAATAAAAGAGGATGAAGTAGAAGATTCCAAGCAGAGTGGCATTATTAGAGAAAACCAAACACAAATATTTTTGAGCAGTAAAAAAAGACACTGAGGAACAAGATGTTGTGACGCCGTGTTTACAGTCTGGTACAGCCATGTACGTGAGCTCGCTCTTGGATAAGGAGCCCAGCATGTACCCAGGATCTGCCAGGGCCAACAACAACCTGCCCGTGCAAAACTTCGTGTCTGCTCCAGCCTACTCCGACTACATGGGATACCACCCTGTGCCAGCCCTGGACACCCACGGGCAGCCGGCGGCAGCCTGGGGCTCCCACTACGGCCCCCAGCGGGAGGACTGGAGCGCCTACGGCCCAGGCCCTTCCAGCGCCGTGGCCGCTGCCCACATCAATGGCTCGTCCCCTGGCCAGGGCTCCTACAGCTCTGCTGATTACAGCTCCCTGCATCCCGCCGCCGCTGCGGGGTTACCTCCTGTAGATACAATTAATGCCCAGCAAATCTCTCCCAACAGCCAAAGGCACAGCTCTTACGAGTGGATGAGGAAAACGGTGCAAACCAACACTTCTGGTGAGTGCAAATTCAACTTCCAACCTCAGAAAGCATCTTCTGCTATCACTGAGTTTAGAAATAATTAACTTTACTTGAAGCACATAGGTTGGTGGGTCATTTATGACATTTATTTAACCTACTGCTGTTTAATGCAGTTTTAACTAAATTTCTGCTAGTTTCACTTTCTCCCATAAAGGCTTTATGTGCTTGCTGTAGTGGAATGGCTGATGTGGTTAGACATGGCTGGAGCTCGATTCCAGGAATCCCTGTTGGAACATTCCGTAAAGCATTTTGTGCAAAAAACATGATAATCATGAAAGCGTTATGGAGCAAAGCAGAAACATTTAACAGTTACAGAAATACTACATCGTCATTTTGTGCTGCAGGGGAGATATCAATATGTAATCAGGTTGATCTTTTTAAACCTTACAGACTTCTCAATAATTATAAAGAAAACTATGTACTCTGATCTAACTGCAGTGATTATGCAATTTTCTGCAATTTTCCTGTGTCTCATATTTTTCTACCCAGATTTATTAGGTGAGCAGAAATATTCCCAGAGAAGCAATCTGACTCAAACAATCGGCATAGACTATTTTGTTTGCAGATAATTCCTTTGTTAAGCTTCCTTTTCATTTAATTTAACATCAGTTTTACTTTTCTTACATGCCAGAATTTTTCAGCTTCCACAATTATACAATTAAAAATCTCTTTCCTGCAAGTGCCACTCACTGATGCGCCTGTTCTTGCCACAAGCTGCCTGCCAGATGAACCTTTCCATCTATATTCCCCAAGGTGGAAACTGGGTGTAGCAAGGTTTGCTAATTCTGTTGTTAAGGTTAAAAGTAGTAAGTGTGTGTTAGGGAGCATCAAAGAAAACGCTCGAAAGAAAGGAGAGCAATTACAATTGGAGCAATCTTAGAAGACACGGAAAATCAGCACTGCTGCTTCAGACAGAATCCTCCTTCAAATGGTTATTACTCAGGAGCAAAATTAGCCTGGTAATTGTTTCTTAATTATAAAGCAGACACACACTGTTTTGCCTCTTGTTACTAAATATAAAATGCCTGGTGAACATTAGGATATCACAATGCTGTCCTGCCACTTGGAGCCTCTACAAAGGCCTTCAAAGCCAGGCAGATTCAGCCTGCTTTCCTCCCTTCTGTATACTCATGTAAATCCCAGTAACTTCATTAACATCATTGGAGACTGCCAGGTGTAGAAGTGATGCAAGACTTGAGTGTAGATCAAATTCAGCAGAGACTACTGAATGTCAATGAGGCAGCCCTGTCTGCGTCATGTTGGCACTGAATTTTACGCGTATGGCATTCTTAAAGAATAACGCAGACTTGAAAATCTAAATCCTTGCTTTACACTTATTGAACAGTCTTGGAAGACCCTGAGAGGTTTCTCACACGCTTGTCCAAATTTATAAAATATATTTGCAATTCAGAGACACAGTTTTGGGCCTAAATTCATCTCTAGTCTGAAAAGTGCTTACACAGAATTTACACACATTCTGAAATACTTTATGAACCATTTGGGACAGGTGGAACAGAGCCCATCAATATCTGCATGTCCTGAGGCTGTGCATTCCTAGAACCCAATCCTTTGAAGTGTTAAAAACAGCTCAGGACTTCACAGAAGTGAGCTCAAGGCATCAACCTACCTTAAAAAGAGAGATTGTGAGAGTAAAGCACAAATGTGGTAATTGTGCAAAACAAGAAATGTACCAAAGAGATTTGGCTTTTCATTGGTGTTTTTTTGAAAAAAGAAAGTTTTAATCCTGACACAGGAAAAATTGTGATAAACAGAAGGAAATTCAAATAAATTACAAGGCTAAAATTATGTATGCAACCGCTCTGTACCACCTTATCAATGTTTTCTCTAGAAGAAAGCTGACTTGATGCCATTATAACCCCTCTTTGAAACACACTTGCTGTTTTTCCTTATTGCCATAATATTATTTGTGGTATCAAAGTAGCTACTGGTTCCTCTCCTTCAATGTTATCACTGCTTAATAAAGTTCATTGCCTTAAAATCCCAGAATTACAGCCCTAAAATATATCTACAAATATATTTCTGTGCATAAATAGGTGTATGTCTTTAACTTCACCAGTGGTGTGTACACACATCGATGTACGTGAGCAGAATGGAATAACAGAAATCACAACACATCTAATTAGATGAGGGATCCTCCTGAAACACTGTCCTAAAGACAGTGGGAATTGTTTTGAGTGAGGGGATGTCAGTGGGAATTGTTTCCTCTCTGTTTAGACTCTATTAAATACACTACGTTCTGTTTGAATATTCTTACTTAGCATTTGATACAGAAAAAAAAAAATTCAGCTGCAGGTAAAGTGAAATGAAAATTTACCTGACCAAGTCAATCTTCAGGATGAAACAACATCACAAAGACAGAAGTACTCCGTCCTTTCAACAGATAAAACGGGATTTGAAATGATACATCCTCTGACTAAAAGACCATAACTGTATATTCAGAACAAAACCATTTTTTACTTCAAACACACAGACATTTCAAATACATAAGGCAAGAAATTTTTAAAAAAACCAAACACGGAAACTGGGCTTGGTAAAGAGACCTTCCCAGCCAGGCCATGCAAGTGAGGAAAAGAACATCTAAAGAATTCCTGACAGTCTGATCCTGGTTTGACTGAAAATCTATGATAAAATCTGCCATCAGCTTCAGTTACGCTGGAGCAGAACTTCAAATTAATTTCTAAATTCTGTGTAATCAACAAGGTAAGATGTGTATTTTCTGAAAGAAAGAGAACCTTCAAAGCATAAAACTTACTGAAAAGGTATCTAAAGTGCCTAGAAAAAGGTTTTAAAACTTCAGATGAAACTTCATCTGGGAGTGACCCTTCTTAGAAAGGGAAGGGACTTTAACAGGACTAAACAAAAGGCCAGCATGATTTTCATATGTTACAAGCTCAGCCTCAGGATTTTTTTTAAACTATAGCCAACACATTTTCTGGTTTTGTTTAAACAAGCAGTGATGTACAAGTAATTCAGATTACAGCACAGCAGAAACACGGCCAGAAAGCAAAACAGAAAAGCAGGAAAAAAGGCCAGGCCCCGCTCTAATGCTAATTTATTTTTCTTTGTAAATTAGTTGTGACATCTATTTTCCATTGGCCTACATTGTCTGAGGTTTTGAGGCCTATCTGTCATATTGAGGCAACAGACCCTTTTAACACTTCACTTTGCTTTGATATGCAGTCTTGTCTCTTCCTTCTCCCTCTTTTCTTCAGGAGTTATATTGCCGGAAAGGGTGATGATTTTCACAGCAAATAAAGAGGCCTTCTCCCAGCTTTATTGTCTTCAGAAGAAATGCTCTGTGAATTTTATGACCAAGGGGAATGGGGAAAACTACTCCTTTTCTCCACCTCCTCAAATCATGGTTATATTTGCTGATTATAGTGAGGCCGGAATAACCTTGTTGAATTTTAACTTGTTTTCAAAGATTCCCTCTAAGCCCTCAGTTTACAAGGAACCTGAATATCTATACTATTGTTAGCATTAGAACTATCACTGAGGGCAAATATTTCAAAGTCAACGATTTGTACCATGAAAAAAGCAAACTTAGTTGGATAATTTAGTCCTGCAAATTTAGGCAGGAAAATCTTCTATGCTGGAAGTTGAAGTGGCATAGGATTTGGGAAAGTATTTCTAATTATGCGTATTTCAGCTACATCTACCTTCAGATAAAAATATCCCAGTCTGTCCTCGGTGTTGGTCCAAAGTTAAAGAGAACTGAGGAAAAAATATTCCTTCATCTATTTCTGTCCCTTTTTCCTCTGCTAAGATGAAAGCGTCTGACATTTGTTTAGGGCTTGTAAATTCCAAACCAATTGGCTTGTGTTTCTGAATGTGAAAGGGGTTCTTGATAAGATCTCCTTGTCGCTCCTTTGTGTGGCGTGTGCTTCATCTTAACACCTCAATGGATTTTAGGGAACCACTTTAAAGGAGTCTTTGTCCTACAGTTTGTCCCAGAAAACTCACATCAAAAAAAAACTGGGAAGATCAGAAGAAAAAAGGAAAACTATCTAGTTGGCTGTTGAAAGTGCAAAGGAGAACAAATAAATTGAAAACTGATGTCTCTGGATTATAATTACATGAAGAATTGTTTAAAAATTATATGAAATGAGAGATACATTCTGAACATTTGGTAATGCTTCTCTTAACAGATTTACCCAATATATGCAAGATAATTTCTTATATACGTTAGAGAGAGGATGATCCTGAAATCCTTTTACAAGATTTTATTGCCTCATCTTACAAATTGCCAAGTGCCTCCAACTCTGAAGGGAATCCCAACACAGAGTACCCACAGGAATATCCTACAGGCACTCAGCACCTTGCAAGACTGGACCTTTTTGAAAAAGTAAATGAAATTATTATTGAACTTATAAGTTTATCTTATGGCCACATAAGAAAGGAAAGCATTTGTAATAGGACATATCTTTGTGCTAGAGAAACAATCTTTAAAAACTCAGATGAAGAATTAGGCCACAGTACAACTGAATGAATTGTGACTGAAGTTCAGTCTTGAAATCCTGGGTATTTATCCTCTCATAGACACAGAAGTCACTTCAATGAGCACTGAAATGAAACTCCTTTGAGATTAACATAGCCAGCACCAATTATGCTCTGAATTATTTAAGATGCATCAGGGTGCTTATCATTTAAGAGCTTCACATTTAAATGTATGTTTACAGAGAGAGGGAAATAAAGAGGGAAAGACAGATATGGTAACCAATACTCTCTTACTTCACCCTGCACCTCGTATTTCTGCTCTGTACCACAGCAAACAATCCTATAGAAGTATTCTGTAGTTTAACTAATGTCTGTGAAATGCCTGAGATATTTGCAAGGTGCCATGGAAAATCCAACTCAACATATGAATTATCTTTCTTTCCTAACCAGGTAAAACAAGAACAAAAGAAAAGTACCGAGTTGTTTACACAGATCACCAGAGACTGGAATTAGAGAAGGAATTTCACTGCAACAGATACATTACAATCAGGAGGAAGTCAGAACTCGCAGCAAACCTGGGACTCTCCGAAAGACAGGTACAGAGAGCACCCCTCAGGTGTACCCACAGTGCCCAGCCACTGCCACTGCCAGGGGACACACAGCAGCCACCTCCTGCAACTCTGCATTTGGCACACAGAGAACCCACTCCACAAACCCACAGTTATCAATAGCTTCATTTGACAGAACCCTCCAATTATAGGGAACTCAACATTAGGAATTAACTTATACTTTGAAAAGTAGTTATTCTTATGCTCTAGCTTGCTAGCTTGGAATTTGAACAGTTCAGCGTAACAGGACCTTAGCTATGTTCCCAATACTTATGACATTCACTATTTTATTTCTTCTTGAAATCACACCAAATAATGGCCAGCAAAAAATCCAAGGCACTTGATATATTTCAGCTATAAGCCAGGAAAATTAAAAGCCAAGGTCAATCCAACGGGATGTCTATGGGTTTTTTTGTCACAAATATATTGCCACAGTTTCCACAGGCCACATTCTTCCTCAGTCAGATTTCAGGGGGGTTTTACAGCCTTGGATTTTCAAGTCAGGATCTCTTTTTGCCTCACGTACGTGTAACCAAGACCATCCAGGGAATGTTCAAGTGCACACTTGGATCATTGCTTCCTTGGAAAGCAGCTCTGCCTTCGCTCATATCTAGTACATATTTAATCTCTGTCCTGGACAAAGCCAGTCTCCTGAGCAGGGCACAGTTACATGAGCTGTGTTCATGGATGGACTAAAGTTTGTCACACAGTAGGACAGAGCTGCACTGGAAAATTTTCAGAGAACTGCAATTATGAGAGATTTGAAGCCTCCACCTTAATGTTATGCAAGCTGGCTGATTTACAACAGAGACATGCCTGGAGTCACCAGCGATCCTGCAGAAAACCAGCAGTTTCCTTTCACAGAGCTGCTGCTCCTAATGCCACCCCATTTTTAACTGGTAAAGTTCCTTCAAGTATAATGTAGACAAAATACATAATTTATCTGTATTTCCACAAGACAGACAAAGCTAAACGCTTCTTAATGCCAATACCAGTAAGATAATAAAAAGTAAATACAAAACACTGAGATTTTTAATACAAAGCAAGGGTACAACTTTCTATATCATATTGTATTCAACACACCTTAAAGCCTGTAACAAATACTGTGAGGTAAGAACACAATTACCAAGAAGGAAAACACAAACAGAAGTTCCTACTCATTCACACTTTCACATAATGAAAGAAAATAGAGATACTTCAAGTAGATTTTAAACAGATAAAGAGTCTTTCACCTGCACAATGAGTTTGGGAAATTCACTGCCTTTAAGTAATGCTGACGTATCTATTTGTACACATAACAGTACATATGTATCTGTAAAATACAGGTATAAATATATATTCCAGTGATAAAAACAATCAAAACCTTAAAAATACATAAGAATTTATGCACACACAACTCACAACATAAATGAAGAAAAAGAACCCTCACTACTTGGCTTTGAATTAATCTGTAACAAAGATAATAAAGAAATCTCCAAAATTAATCCATACTTGCAACATCCTAAACTACGACACACGCCACTGGCAAAGCTGAGATGAACTCTGCACCCTCTGAGTCTCAATGAGTTCATTGATTTCTATGTTCCTAAATATAACACAGCAAGTTCACTTTACACCAGGCCCAGGAAAAAAAGAAATCAAGAAAGAAAGAATCAATTTTCCATGGATTATTATGCCAAAAATTCATACAGAGTAATGCAAAAACTCTTCACTGCACAAATTCAGTATTTTAGTTTGTGGGTAGCTTCTTGGTTGGGTTTTAGCTTTGGGGCTTTTTTTCCTCATGACTTCTTGTTTGTTTGCTTTGGGTTTGGGGGTTTTTAAATAGTGTTTTTGAACTTACCTACATTTCCATTGCTATAATTACCGTAAAAAGTTGACCAGCACTTCGAATTAATCAGGTATCATTTGTAACACCCCAGGTGAAAATCTGGTTCCAGAATCGCCGAGCAAAAGAAAGAAAAATGATCAAGAAGAAAATCTCGCAGTTTGACGGCAGCGGGGGCTCAGCTCAGAGTGACTCTGGTTCACTCAGCCCAAATGAACTGTCAAATTCTCTGTTCCCACCACCACATGGAATAAATGGATTACAGCCTAATGACATTCATCAAGTCATAGTTTCAGAATGAACAGAGGGAAAAAAACAAAACAGGAAAAAAGAAAAAGCAAGCATGGATTTCTCCACCACTGCCAGCCCCCACCTTGGAAACACAACTTTGCAAGGGACCATTTTCATTTAACTGCCTTCACAGTGCTGATTTCTAAGCAGGAAATCTGAGCCTATTACCAAAATATTTTAATTATTGCAAAAATCTCAGGGACCTTGTGCTGCTAAGATTCATCTCTCAATATCTTTAATAGCAGGTAATTTGCTTCAGACACTGACACAAAGAAGGAAACAGCTGAAGATTCAGTACATGTAGTTCTAGTCTGATCACACATACACAGGAAACTAAGAACTGATTACAAAATAGATCCCTATTGCAGAAAATATAAGAAGCCGGGTGTGCTTGGTTTGTTCCATTTATATAATTAGAGTAAACCGTAGATGTTAATAAATATTTACACCTAAATGGACTGAAAAGAATGCTACTTTTTGAAAACAACAAAACCATTTAAAACACTTTTGAATGCTCAAGGAACATAATAATGTTGCTATACCAACGTATTGCATTTAATTAAATAACACAAATCATCTCTGCCCTATGGAATTGTATTCAAGCAACAGTTACAGATACCGAATATAGCAAACCTGCCAAGATTTGTTTCACTGTAAGAAACACAGCAATTTCTCATGCACATTAGGAAATGCCAGATAATTTGGAAGATAAGTATTACCTCAATCTTCTATGACTGCACGTATTATTGCTTAAAAATATGAGCACAAATGGAACGGAAACAGAGCTGTTACTACAAGCAAACCACCAAAAAGCAAATAAAGAATTTGCTTGATGTCTTTAACCATTTGAAGTAAAACAGGAGCAGTTTGTGCCACTGATTTTATCCCTGAGACTTATTTGGGGCTGAAGACAGCAACTATCCCAAAGTACCTGAGAGGGTATTTTGAAGCTGTTACCTGCAGCTGAGCAGCCCCAAAGCACAGTCACAAAAGAAATGTTCACTTCATGCGCACTCCTGAAAGAGCACAAATTAAGGACATGATCACAGTGGGGTTTGCTTTAATTACTGCTCCATGTTGGCAGGTGAGAAGGTAGTAATGGTAGCTGAAAGACAAGTGATGAGTCTGGAAAAAGTACAAAAACCCAAAGCACTAAAAAAACCCCCAAGCCCTTCAGTAGTACTATTCTTTGGAATTTCTTCATATGATCTTTTTGATAGCATACAAATGAACAGCTCTATTGGGAAAATTTAATATTCCTGAAAATGTCAAAGGGAGCAAAGGTAATAAGGGAAAAAAGCAGAACACAAACAGAAAACAGCATTATGAAAATCATGCATTACTTATTTCAGCAACATCAAACTCTTGCTCTCAGAAACAGCAGAATAAATTCTGCTTTTCTTCATGTCAACGAGCATTGATAATGCACTGAACAACACAGAACTCGTCAAAGCTCTCATCATCTGAATTCAAAACACTGGATAACAAATTTGAGGATATGCCTCACTATTCCCCATTTATTTTAAAATAACTCTGTTAGAGTAACTCCATGAAAGCAATTCTGTTGGGAGTTACAAGAATAACACTGGTCAGAACTAAATTCTGAATTATATGTTTGTAGACATAAATGTCTCAAACTAAACTAGGAACAAATCCTGTAACACATATTAAGAACTTACTGTAAACATTTCGTGGGTGGTTCCCCAATATATTTGCTAGTCATGTCCTATCATATGGTTCAAAGAAATGCGTGTATTCTAATGCAAACAAACTGTAAACAGCAAATCTTTTGTATATAAATAGTTATAAAACTCAGCCTGATGAGAAACTGAGACTACATCTGCATGGCTTTAACTCAGGATCTCCTAAATCCGCTCACTGATGTTCCAGTGGGATCACATGGACATTTCAGGAGACAGAGCACACTGGGGAACATGCACACACAGCCCTGGTTCTGTTCAGACTCACAGAAGTGCACATGTGACATACACATGCCTTTTTTCTTTGCTCTTCAGTCAAATAAATCCAGATTTTTTCCTTGGGAGAGGAAGTTTCCCCAGTTCCACCAGCCCCTCTACCTGGGTTGGCTTTCTATACATGAAGGATGTAGAAGATAAAATAATCTCTCAGGAAACTCAGACTTTAGACAGACAAGAAAAAAGGGAAGAGGACCTTTACCTCAAACCAGCAGAAGGGCCATTTCTATGGAAACCAGGAGAGGGCTTTCATGAGGCTTAGCAGTGGCAAAGAAATGGAGAGAGAGGAAACTACTTCTAGTTTTCAGATTTTTTTTCTCTGATCAGTTTTCATATCAACAAGAACGGCAAGTACAGCTATAACATACAACACGCCATTCATTGTGTGTTAGAAATGCATTGCTTCAGATTTCTCTTCCCCTCTCATTTATGACAAAATTGAAATGAAACACAGTTATTTACCAGGTCCACATTCAACATATTCAAAATCATCATCTTGCAGATTCTAACCAAGCTCCAGGCAGTCAGGAAACACCACCCTGCTCTGACATGGGGCAGAAGAGCCACTGAAGCCAGTGACTGCACTCAGAACAACCACAGTTGATAAAGGAATCATTCTAAATGAGCCCGTTTTAGATGTTTTTAGAGTTGGAATGGGATACAAAGCACCTCCTCTGACATGTTTAATATCGGTCTTGTCAATAAAAATTGTTTTCCTTTTTCATGATCTTTATTCCGAATTTTATCCATCATATGTATTTTAAAAGTATCCAAAGCACATGTTAAAAAATATTTAGGGGAGAGTCTCTTTCATCCACTAGATAATGATCTCTAAGCCTACAGAGTGTATCAGATTATCTTCTCTGACTACAGTTAAGTCAAGTAAGAAGTTATTCCCCTTAACTGTTGCTGTGCATAAATATCTCCAATACGGATCATAACATCCCTTTCAATCTAAGTGCAGAGGCACAGCTGTTTCTCAAAATAATCTAAGGAAAAAAATATTAAACTCTTCTAGACCAATCAGGGTATTTTTTAGTAAACTCCATCAGAGAGTGATTAACTGCAGTCAGAGTAGGTCAGGAGGCTGGGAAGCCAGAGAGAGGAGAAAATGGCAAGCAGCTAAAAGAAAATCCTTACCCTGCCTCTCACAGGCCTTGGACACTTTATCAGAGCATAGCTATGCCATGAGCCAGAAAACATCATCCCACACCAAAATATAAACTGAGCACTTCATGCTGGCACATTTTAAAGGCCCATTAAGGACTCCAGGACAGCCTGGCAGGAGCCCATCCATGGTCATGCTCATGGGAACACAAGATCAGGATATGCTCTCGGGTGAATGCACCATAGTCAAAGTCCTTGCATTCCACTATATTCTGGGCAGCTGCCTTTGGCTCTTCAGCATTGCTTCTGTGAAGGAGAAACTTCAGGAGATGTGATCAGCCCCTGTATTTAATTTTTGTATTTACATGGGTGAAACACTAAAGGCTATAAATAACATTTTTCAATATTTATCTTTCTTCCTTTGAAGACTTCTCCAGGGACTTTAGTTATACTCTCCCTTAGCACCGTTAAGCAATTAAAATAATAATAAATCAAATGCCATCCCTTGCACACAGGGGTTATCTTCCCCAAGCTCTCCAAGTTTCCTATGTTTTTCGCTGTATGTAAATAGAAAACCATCACACTGTTTGAATTCAGCTGATTGGTGGTTCAAGTTTGCAAGGTAGTGAGCTCCTTTAACACCATGCTGATACCAAAAGAAAACTCTGCACCACACAACTCTCTAATTCCAGCAGCCAGCAAATCCCATACGACATTTATCTGAATCATTTCGATTCTTACAAATCTTGAGAGGTGCCAAAGCCTTGGAAGAACCGCCCTCCTCAGCCCCACTGTCCAGAAATACTTAATCAAGAAGGGATTCTGGCACAAACTGCTCCTGCTGACACTCACTGTAGCACCACAGTGAATTGGCTTTATTAATCAACTTCTAAATATTGATCTGAGGGAGAAAATAATGAAAAATACGGATGTATCCTTAGTTACAGATAGCTTAGACTAGAAATGGGAAAGTACCTCATTATAAGATATTTGAAGTATCAGTTTACAAAGAGAACATAATTTAAATCCCTAACTGGCTGTTTGTAGTAGTCATCCTGGTCAAAAAAACCACTGGATCAGAAACTTGACAACCTCTTGAAACTTAGATTGTTTTTAAAAATTGATCTACCTGAGGCATTTTCAATATACACAGCACAGAGCTGCAGACCCCTGCACAAAGCTAAAACTCTTCTAGACATTACAAAATATTTGTATCACAAAATCAGTTTAATTGAACCTCTTACACGACTCCTCACTTGCCTTTCTCAACAAATGAACATATCCATATGTGCCTACTGAGTTCCACATTCCTATTTCTGAACAAAATGATGGGAACTTGCAGTGAGACGCAAATCAGCTTGGGAAAAGAGTTTGCATTAGTTGACCAAGAAGCATGAGGGTTTGTCCACCAGACTTATAATACATTCTCCAAACTCCAAGAATATTTTCCCATTATCCAACAACCTTTTCCTGTCCTGAAACATACATCTGAAATGAGGGAATTCTGAGAGCCAACCTGACATCACTTGTTGTATATCCTTCCTCCCGAAGAATGCCTGGGTGGTAGCGATTTGTGTGGAACAAACAGGGAAAAAGTACATTGGAAGACAACTCAGAATCTCTCAGGCCCATATTAGCACTCCCTTTCCACGGTCTCCCAACAGTGCCTTTATTTAATACCGTGCTTTGGTTTAACTCCTGGCTTTTCTGCTCTTTGTGTTTCATGCTTTATATAAGAACACTTCGGATTCCAAGGAAGGAAGTGATTTGTGTGGATAAACATTGCCAGAGACCATCATCCCTCCACAAATCTTTCAGGTTTTATGGCATAATAGTTTCATCAACTAAACAGCATCCTAAAGAAGTACTGAAAATGAAGCTTCTATTTCTTCCTGTGAAGCAATAAAGTTTGATAAGTCATGCGGAAAAAATTCCCTGTAGTATTTACCTCTCAAACCCAATACTAAACAGACATTCTTTAAATACAGGCATGGGACACAAAAGGTGTTTTTTCTAAAATAGTCTGTTTTTACCCAGCTAGTCATTGTGCCTATAGGAGAGAACATATACACATGAAAAAAAAAGTCAACTGAAACTTCAGCTGAACTTTGTCTTCAATCTATTATTTAAAAGCACAAGATGTTAAATATGAAGCTGCTTTAGCAAAATACCTTTTCCAATTAAAAACACATCTTTTCTTTGTTTGTTAATACCTCAGACACTCATTATAAAGAGGTCACACGGTAAGTTATGCTTCATTTTACACTCAATTCAGCAAATTATTGCACCACCTGCTTTGGAGCTCATGCCTTAACGCCATCACGTGTCCTTCTGGCACAATGTCCATTGAAACGTCTGTAACATCAGCTTGTTTATTAAATCAAAACCCAGGCTGCATTAAATGGAGGTTTTTCAATTAAACACGAAACTGTGCTGGATGTGTTCCTGTTTGCCACACCTTGCCCTAACACCTGAGTGTCACCATTGTCATATCTAATGTGACAGCTGTACATCCTTGCAGGCAAGTCCATGGGGTTTATTTCAATTTCTAGCACACATTCTGCTTGTCCCTCGCTCTTTCATCCTTGTAAAATTTTCAAGTCTTTTTTTTGGAACAACGCTGAACACATGCAAGGAATGGGAACCAGGCTTGGCTTTACAGCATCCAAGGGGGATCCTAAGTGCTCTAAAAAAACCTAACACAGGTCTTCTTAAAGGGCTTGAGCCACATCCCAAGGCAGTGCAGAAGTGCTTATCCCAGTGAAAGCTGGACCATGCCAGGAGGGCACGGTGTCATGGCCATGGGAAATCCCAGACTAAACCCCCACAAGTTGCCTCTTTTGCTCTCATTTATTCACACCAGCAGGCTGCTGGATAAGAGTCGGAAACCTTACCTGTGGCCCTCTATTCAAATTACTCCTTTGAGCCTGGAAGCACCTGTAAAAACTCTTCACTTATCAGGTTAAAATAATGGAATGGAAATACATCAGCAATGTTAATAAAAATCAGCAGTCAGAGAAAGCTTTGGGAAAAACAAGAAATTTTCTACCATCCTGAAGATAAAGCAATTAATTTTCATCACCTTATTTAGCATTCTGCACAGACAGTGCTAGGAAATGCTTCCCTAATAAGCCAAGAACAGCATTTTTAACTCTTCCATGAGCTTTCTGGCTTCTACTCAGCACCAGCACACAGCCTTGAACCCAAAAGTCTGCATTTAGCCCCTTCTCCTGGGAAATGCTGGCCAAGAGAACATCAGGCACTGAAGTTGTGCTCAGAACACCAGTCAGGCCTAACCCAGTGCATTGGTTCAACATATATTAGTTCAGGTGTAGGGTTTTGGCAGCTTGGAGCACCACACAAGTTCTAAGCATCACGAGTCCTAAAATCTATGGGGAAACAGCAAGAAGCAAAGGATTTGTGGTCAAAGTCTCATGGCGATACCGTTGTCAAAACACGCATTGCAGCTTGTTTGCAGTTTCGCCAGGGGAGCCAGAGGAGGGTTGTCCAGAGAAGCTGTGGCTGCCCTGTCCCTGGCAGTGTCCAGGGCCAAGTTGGACGGGGCTTGGAGCAGCCTGGGACAGTGGAAGGTGTCCCTGCCCATGACAGGAGCTTTAAGTTCCCTTTCAACCCAGACTATTCTACGGTTCTGTGACCTTTCCCATAGACAGTTCACCAAAGCCGCCGCGAACTAAGACAATCTCAGCTAAATATTCAAGCCCATAATGTAAATGCACAGCATCAGAATTATCATTTCTTCCAGTGCTCTCAGTTACAAGACTTACCTTTTTGGTTTTCACACCAGTTAAAGCAGACATCCAGAATTTAACTAAGAGTAAAATAAAGACCAGTACCTTATTTTACTACCCCCATATATAACTTTATTTCGCTGGTTTCAACACTTTCTTTCCATGGGTTATGAATCTATCTAAAGATGAAGATGAGTGGAAAAAATATCAGATCCTTAAGTACAGAATAATTTTCTGTTTTGTCATGTTTCTAAACAGGATGTATTTTCAATATTTGGTCAATGACTTACTTTCTCTGCAATTTACTGACAACATTCAACATTGAAGAAAAAAGTATTTTGACAAAAATCAGAGAACATGGAACACGTAATTTCACTTTATGCCAACTTGTCTCAATTTTTTTCTCTAGCTTAGAGTGTGATTTACCTGGAGCTCCACGTAAGATGGATAATGTGCTGAAGTAAGAGCACGCAGCACTGATAAAACTGTAGCTCATACAATGTTACTTTCAGAGGCAACAAAAATTTTCACTGTCAAGTCATCTGCATTTTGCTGCAACCTAGAAACTCCTGAAAAACAATAAAGACGATTTATAAGGAAAGTATTTTCCTGGAAACAACAGACAGGGATGGAAACTCGTTTTTTACCTCATGCAGGAGGAGGTGAGCTCCTTCCTTAGAGTACCTGCAGGTCAGGAATTCCAATTTGGACACACACCAGAGCCAACACTTTATAGGAGCTATGCTAATACTAAAAAGGACCAACACCCCCCTCATAATTTCATTTTTCATTCCTCTACTGCAATTACAAGCACCAATAATTTTTGGGCTATTTTCCATTTGCAGTAGGTGAGTAATCAAGTGCTTATTACCTCAATAATAGCTTACACCTGCGTGTTGATGGGGGCATTCCCCTGAAGCATTCTGAGAGAATTTTTTCCCCAGTTTTGCTATTCCTATGTGGGATTTCTTCCCTCTCACCACCCCATTACCCTGTACGTAACTCACTTGCCAAACCCACCAACAAATCCCAGACAATCACCTTAAAGCTCCGGGAAAACTCCACAGCCCCCGCCCTTCCTTATCTTCACCTCAGCCGCCGCGGGGAGCGACACAACGGGCAAAAACGAGGGGAAGCGGGGAAAGCGCTACCCGGCTGTTTTTATTAAAACCGCCAGAGAAACACACCTGGAAAAGAGGCAAAAAACAGGAGTCTCAGCACCTGCCGCCTGTAGTTTCCCTCAGGAGCCCCTCGCGCCGGCCCGGAGGCGGGAACGGGCGCGCGCGCGCACCTGAGGGAAGCGCGAAAGGGAGTTATAAATGCGATAACGACAGTACAGATATTCAGGTACCTTGTACGCCGAGGGCTTAGAGGCGTTTTTTGTTTTTTTTTTTTGGAAAGCAAATTAAAATCCAATACGGTTTTGTTTTGTTTTGTTTTTTTCCGGCTTCCCTGTAACTCGCAAATTAAAACTCCCCTTCCTCGGGAGCTGCTCGCGCCGGCTCGTGACCCTCGCGCACCTGAGGGGCGGAAAGGAGCGCGAGCGCGCACCTGAGGCGGGGGCGGCGGGAAGGGAGGTCGGGGCAGTTATAAATGCTAACGATAGTACAGATATTCCGCTTCCTTGTACTGGGAAGGCTTAGAGCGAGTCTCTGAAAACAAGTTAAGAGTTCAACAAGGCTATTCCGGCTTCGCTATAACCACCAACGCTAGCTTCTCTCAGCG
>VZTD01004401.1:488482-511407 GCA_013397725.1 Rhagologus leucostigma | reverse complement strand
GGCGGGAGCGCCGGGAGGGGTGAGGGCAGCGGGAGCACCGTGCCCCGGCCCTGTCGGCCCCAGCCTCCCGCCCCGCGGGGCCGAGAGCCGCAGCCCTGCGCCCCCCTCACCTGCTCTGCGAGGGGAACTGTGCATTTAACGTGGCTATTTTCCGGTAGCTCGAGGAAACCCCCAGTCGTGAATGAACAGCCGGAGTTGGCTGTTGGGTGCAGAGGCTGCAGCGCAGCCCTGGCAGCCCTCCCTGGTTGCTCCTCTTTATCCAAACAATTTGTTAGATAAAAAGCAAAGTCCACGCGATGCGAGGACGAACAGCCTGTTCAAACCATCTCGCTGTGACCCTTCTGTGCCATAGCTGAGCCAGGGAGCCCCCACACTGCACTGCAGAGGAGGCTCGTGCCTGTGCTGTACTTTATCTGCTCCAAACTTAGTTGTGACTTTGGTTTAGATTGAGTGTTTTTATCACTGGAACACAGCGTGAGCCAGAATGTTTGCTGCTCATTTAAACAGTTGAACAGAAGATGAGCAAGCTGTGTTTCCTTATATGTAATGTTTACTCGTAGGGATTTTCTTAGTATTCCTGCTCCAGCAAGCTGAAGAATTAATAGAACCAAGTGCATCCTTAACAAGTTGTTGGTTGTCACATTAATTTTCATGGCAGGAGGGAGGTATTGAAATTTATGTATTGCAGAGACCCACCAAGCTTGTGTCGCTTTGGCTCTGTCTTTGGATTGCATAAAATTCACGTTGCTCTCTGTAAATAGGTGCAGTGTGATCTAATTCCCTGCAGCAAAAGCACTGGGTGGGGAAGGTGAAGGCTCTCCCATCCCGTGGGAAGTAGTGTTGGATTTGATAGTGTGTCCTCGTGGAAGCCTGGGTCAGGGTTGCATTGAGCTGGTGCCAGTGGGGAGTTGCTTTGCTGCACCGCACTGCATTTGCTCGTGCAGATGGAATTTCTTTGTGTCCTCACCCCGGAGAGCTCCTGGCCTGACTAAAGGAGAGGTGGAACACAAGCAAAATGCTCAGAATACCAAGTACCCATCTTATGATGTTACCTGATTTTAAGTGCTGAACTGGAAAAAACATTACACGCTCATCTGCTTTGCTTTCTGTGATGCTTTTTGTGTGTTAGTGATGTTACCTACAGTTCCTTCTTGGCTCCAGCATCTTTTTGGGATGGGCAGGAGCATCTCCAAGAACTGGTGATGTCTATATCAAAAAAAGCACCCTTGTCAGTGATGTGGAAATCCTCAGCTACCTACATGCCCTTGTAACCACCTGGGCTGGATCCCCATCCAACTTATTCTCCCTTTCTCCCACCCCTCTCAGCTTTCTTCCTGAAACAGGACCTACCTGCATGGTAGGAGGCAGCTTTTATCAGCTCATGATGTATATTTAAATCTCCTTATACTGATAAAAACAGTTAGCGGAGGAGCCCAATAAAATGCAAGTAAACCCTGGACACTGGAGTACACAGTCCTAACCTCCTATTAAATGGGAGCTGTTTTGCTTCCCAAAGAGTTTGTGTGTTGGAACTCTGTCACTTTTTGATCACACAGATGCTGCTGCTTTTGAAATCAGTTGGCTGCAGAAGCAGCCTGCTCCAGTTACTGAAGGGAGAGACGTCATCCAGGAAAACCTGGGTTTGTTTTCTGAACCTGTTTGGAGCACTGCTAATAAAAATGTCCTGATAAATCAGACCTTATTGAAAAAACAAAACCAGTTATCTTTATAAAGCCATTGTTTCCTTGGATTTTTGTTTCAGATGTCTCCTGTTCCTCAACTGGCACTTGGCCTTCTTGAATACTTTTGGTGTATAGAGAAGGGATAATTCTCAAATTCCAGGGTCATCTGCTTCAGCTTTTCATGTACAGTTCTCTTGTGAAACTCCCAAGTTGGTAGATTCAAACGCTGTGTTAGTTTCTTGCATGGGAGTTTTTATTCTTTTGACCTTGTCAGTGAGCTGCTCACTCTAACAGAGTTACTATTCTTCAGCATCCAACAGTACTAAATGTAAATTCCAAGAGTTTTCTGAGGGTATTTAGCAGGATCTTGCTTTTCCCACTTAACTTTTGCTAGCCCTTCTACCCCTGTTCATGGTAAGAGTGACCACGTAAAGCGTCTTTGTTCTGTTTTAGTCAGAGAGGATGTGTGTAAAAATGGTTGGCAAAATCTATGCTCATCTTGTCCAGGATTCTTTGAAAAAATTCTCTGTGGTATTTATTGTTTTTGAAAGCTTTTGAATTTTAGCACAGATAAATTACTATGTCCTAGTAAATGCCTTTTCTTCTGAAATTCCATTTTGATGAGTTATAAACACCTTCTTTGCTGTTTCTCCCATAGTCAGTGTGACTCTGCTTGGTGTATCCAAGTATCTCCACACAGACATTTGTAGTGAAGACTGAGTCATGCCTAGCAAAGCAAAGGCAATAACTTCCAAAAACAGAGCAGTAAACAAACTGTAACCTGGTTATAGGGTTTTATTTATCTGCTGTAATTTTTCCGTATCATTAAGTCCATGTGGATGGATGGTAATGAGGTAATGAAATAGCCATTAAACATATTTTTGTGATTAGTATCCAGCTTGTGATTCCTGCTGAATTCTGCAAACCTCCTGGTTTTGGCTAGGAGTTAACTTTTGGTATTGTATCCTGTTTTGTGTAGGAGTGCCCCAGGGACCCACAGTCCAGGTGCTGATGAAAAGCTTATTGTCATCAGCTGGGGCAGGGAGGGAAGAGCCAGTGGAGATAAGATGACATTTGATTATTATCTGGTATTGCTCCATCTTCCACGTATTTAAAATAGCAAATGACCTCAGCCTCCACTCGTTACCAAAAACTTCATTTTCCAAAACATCATCTGTGGGTAAGGACTCTCTTGGGTAGTTCTGTTGGCTTCACAGGAAAATGTCCTGAACTAGGGAGAGAAACGTTAAATATTCAAGGAGATTTCAGCTCAAGGCTCTTGAGGAATGTCATCTTTACCCTCTAATGCTGGACAAAGCTCAGCTGATACCGCGTAAAGAGCAGTGTGGGATCTGAGCTCCACTCTTCCTGAGAGGTTAAACATAACCTGGATTAGGTGTGGGGAAAGGAGCCGTGCTCAAAGGAGGTTGGGGAGCTTGACTAAACAGGTTTAACTTGTGCAGTGTAATAAGGCTGATTACTATCTATAAATACAGTAGTGGGAGAAACGAGAATGAGGTGAGGTTTAAATCAAAAGAAATAAAAAGGCAAAGCACCTGTAAATATTTCTCTTCTAGATGTGAGAAGGTGTTTCCAAAATCTTCCTGCTTTAGTTCTGGGGACAGAAAACCTGAGCTCCTGCTTTGTAAGCTAATAGACTTTATCTTGTGGTACCTGTTGCAGGTGAGGTTTGCAACTGGTGGTTCAAGATGTTCATTTCAGCCTTTAATTTGAGGGATTTATGCACTTCTCTTATTATAGCTCCGTAGGACAAGTTGTGTTCTCCCCACTCTACAGATGGGGGAAAATGAGGTGATGGGACTTGCCTGATGCCATCCAGGAAAAGAGGGAAAGAGGGACAGAACTGGCAAGTGAGGTCATCCCAGTTCTGTTCCAGCCTATAGGAAACAGTGCCTGGCTTTTAGAGGTATTTGTCATGCAGTGAGAAAAGTGCAACCGAAGGACGTGGGTGACTGATCTGAATTTCTAAATGTTACACTTTGGGCAGCTTGCACTGAGGAGTCACAGAACTGGCCCAGAAATAAATCACCACCAGCTGATGTTTTAAATGACTTAAAGGACAGCTACTGGAATTGATGTTATAGTGATTTTTAAATATACTGAATTAGAAGATTTCATAGGCCTGCTCATGCTAGATCACTAGTCTGTTGTAGGAAGTCTAATTAAGTTAATTATCTCTTGATCAATACTTCAGATATTAACTTCTTTACATTAAAGACTCTAATAACACTTCAGTACTTCTGCGAAGTTACTTGCAAAGCTGTACAACTGTATAACATCCTGCTTCTATTTTTTAATTTTATTTGGTTGTTGAATCAATCCCCTGCCCCATCTAACAGGAGTTTAATGTTTCTAAATTCTGTGGTAAATAACCACAGAATACTCTGTAAAACTTCTAGAGATATTTTAGTAAAACTGGGCTAAAGGCCATCAGTGATTCTGACTAAACATAGTATTTAAAATATAGTTAAAACATAAAGTTAAATTATTTAGCCACTCACGGGTGTCAGTGTGAGAGATCCCTTTCTGTAACTCAGGTTTCTTGGATGTGCTGCAACTGAAGGGAGTGTTTTGGTAACTGATAAAAATTTTGGGGTATTAATAATGTTTCATGACATCAGCTTTGAAATTTAACCCAAAATATATTGTGATCTTGCATTCCTAATCAGATTTACTAATCAGAAAGCACTAATTTATCTTGTTCTTTATGGAAATTGGGGTGCAATGGGAATTTTAATGACTATATGTGATCCGTGAGATAAAAGACACTACCTGTGGCTTAGGAAGTGTTTGAACTCTGAGTTGTAGAAGGTCAGAGGAGGGTTCTGGGGAACTGTTAGCACGTTTGCTCTTTTTTTCATTTCTTTTGCTGTTTCCTAAGCTTCTGTTGTCAGCCACTGTAAGAGTCAGTGTTGTGGGCAAGCTGGACCTTTGGCATGATTTAGTGGAATTGGTCTGTTGTATGGGTAGAGTAAATAAATCTTGAATTTTCCAGTAGTTCTTTTATTATGTTGTCTGATTGCTCCTACTTTGTGATCATTTCAGGTTGTTCCATTGCTGATGCACAGAAAATTCTGTGTTCCTCAAAGCAAGCTTGTGTATGTGCTTTATAATTTTAGCCTTTTTTTTTAAGGCTGAAAAGACTACTTCATTGCTCTCCAAGCTTCCTTAAAACTAAATATATAACATTACAAAACCTGGACGATTTCAGCTTAAAAAGAAAAGGTACAAAATGTGGAGGCTGACTTGCCAGATGACAAAGAGAATGGAAATGTGCTATATTAGTAACCTTTGTGCTGGCCTAAGATCTTATTGTTTTTACTGTTTGGGCTTTTTGTAATGTTTTACACAACTACTGCCCTTTAGAAGAGGCTCTAACTTAAATTATTCATTGGAGAACTGGATTGAACTTCACTAGTTTTGTTGCCAAACATTTCAATTACTGGATTTCTAGAGACAGCACAAGTTCTTCTGTTCTGCCTCTCTCTCCTTTAAGGTTGATTTGACTTTTTTGCGTACTTCTGAATGATTTCCACTGTCAGTTTTGGATATCTGGGTTATTACACAGTGCACAGGAGTGTGTCTGGGTGGTGTAATGATGGGCACTGATGTCCAGGGGAAGGTGTTGGAACCAGATGATCTTTAAGGTCTCTTCCCACCCGAACCATTCCACAATTCTGTGATATTTCAGCAATGCTGATACTGGTACACAGGACCAGTTTGGAGTATGGCAGGTGTCAGTTTGACTCAAAGCAAAAGTTTTGTTTCTTCAATAACTCCTACAATACCAAATGTATTTGTGCTCCTCTTTTTGGCAGTGATTCTTTTGGGTATATTGATACTTTTGAACACCAGTACTCAGGAGATAGTTTAGCAGAGCTGACTTGATGTACAATATATTTAACTTTCATCAAACATACAGATTGTAGCTGAGGGCCAGCTGCTGCCGTATTTTGTTAAATTACTGAATTTTAAAGGTTCAGGAGTTTTGGAATTAGTGGTAATGGGTTTACAAGCTAAATCCGGCTCCCTGTAGCTTTCCCTGGTTGTAATGAAAACCTTTGCTCAAACCCCAGAACACTTCAGTGAAGAATAGACACAGTGATACCCAAAACTTAGTTTTCTTGAAGTTCATAGTTGTTGTAGAACTTTGTGTAGGCTCTTACATGTTTTGCATGAGGTAGTTTAACTCAGCCCAAAGCAAGTTTTTAAAAGCACGTGGTTATGAATTTCTAAGATGATGATGAATGGGTTCCTTAAAACAAACTTCATCTGTTGCATGTGGAACAATTGCATGTGTAAGAAAGTAAAAGGATTCTTGAACCTAGTAAAACTGGGATTTCATAGCTGGAGGGTTTTTTCTTCCAGAAATCAAAGATTGAAACTTACTGCCATCCGATTGGAAAAGAATTTTTGCACTTTTGGAGGTATCAAAGTAAAGCTGTGTTTCTGTCTGTAAATGACCTTATGAATGGTACACGAGACCTTAAATAAGCTTAGATCAAAAGCTCGTGAAATAATGTAAATGTAAGAGCAAAAGAAATTAATAGTGGTTTCTTTTTAAAGTAAAAACTCTTATTACAATTTTTTTATTAAGGGAAACAAAATAAGTTAGGTGGAATATATTTTGTTTGTCTCTTTTGTTTTCAAGGTTTGGCTTGAGCAACAAGTTTGATACAGAATTTCCTTCTGTTCTGACAGGGAAGGTAAGTGTGAGATTAAACTGTTCTTTTCCATGGGAACACCGGTGCATCCAGTGGTTTCTGTGTTGGATACCTGAGCATGAACCCACTAAAGACTGTTAACTGTGGCCTGTGTGACCCAGCTGCTTGCTGCCCGGTCCCTCAGTGTAGCTGGAAATGAGAAGGAAGGATTTGCAGTGATTGTTATCATTATTGACATTCCAAACGCAGCAAAGCTCACCATGGATCCCACTGTGTCCATGCAGACGTGAACACAAGACTCACTTAACCTTGCTTTTTAAATACCTGCAGTTTGTGCTCCCTCCTGGGTGAATTAAATCAGTTCAAATACTAGACCTCTCTTTTGAGTATGCCTGACAAGCCTTGAGTTTGTTTAGACAGATCTCTGGAAGTGAATCTCTTTTGTCTGAAGCTTTACAGAACAAAACATAGTGTTAAATCTACAAATTAAGTAGGTTTTTAGTAGTTTTCACAAATACCGTTTCGTTTTGAAAACTAATGGTGACAAGTCCCTTGCTTTCTCTGGAGCCCTGTTATCTTACTAAATGCAAGTGTAAGAAACTGTAATTTGTAGCTATTAATTCAATTTTTACAAAATTCTTAGTTTTAAATTGTTTTCATGACTGTATTTTTTAATCTTTTAATTGTTTCATTCTTTTTCTCTTGAATTTTTTTCTTCCTGCTGTTTCACTCTCTAGTGCTTTGTTTTGGCTTCGATTTATATCCCCCTTGTGTATCTTTTCCAGAAGTTGTGAAAAAAAAAGTTTATTTGGCTCTTTCTACTTTGTCTGGTGTCATTCCATGGAGCTCCACTCCCTCTGCAGCCTCTTGCAGAGGTTGACTCATACCAACGATACGCTAAACACAGCTGGATGGTTGCTCCTGCTTCTGCCAAATCCATCTGGCCTTTTTCCTCCTTCATTTTCACCCCAGAGTACAATGAATAAAATCCTTGTGCTGAAGTTGTCCGGCTGCTCTGACAGCAGCACCCCTGAGAAGCAGGTTCTGCTTGGAGTTTTTGGGTGCTGAAAGTCAGCCTGGGAGTTGTGGCCTTGCTTTAGGGTCTCGCTGAGCTCAGAAGGACAAATCCTACTGATTCCAGTGTGAGGGCTGGTGACAACACTCTGCATTTCACCACCTTGTGTGAGGCTTGTTCTTTTCTGGGAAGCTCTTTCTGATCACTGAACGGCCACAATACATTTTGGAAAAAACAATTTTCAGTTCTTTTACTCACGCTGTAGTTTATTATAAATAAGCCTGTAGAAAATCCCAGGCAATAAATATTAACACTAAATTTAATTATATAATTTCATCTCTCTCTGTCTCTCTGAAATATATTTGGGTTATTAAAAAAACAAACCAAACCTACAACCATGTCTACACTTTTTAATACCAGCATTGACGGCTGTTACATTTTCCACTTGATTGTCCTCCTCTTGTTAAATAGACAGTGAACAGAAGCTTAAATTAAAGTTCAGTTGAGTGCTTGGACTTAATTTAGCAAAGAAAGGCAAGAGGAAGTTCTTCTGCCTGGCATTTACCCTTCTTGTTCTGCAGATGTGATCAGTGCTCCAGGAGTGACATGGGCAGGAATTTGCTGTATACAGGGATGCTTCTCTGTTGAGAATCTTGATATTCTGTTATCTTGTGGATTTGAGGGGCTTTCTGAGCAAGGAGACCTTGGAAGGAAATGAATTCCCTTTTGTCAGGGGAGAACACCAATCAAACAAGACAGTAAACACATTTTTCTTCCTGCCTGCCGCACAGTGCAGTGAAAGACATTAAAAACCACAGTTGTGGGTCTTTTGGTTGTTAATGCTTTCATCAATTGCAAGAAATAAATAATCTGCTTCTTCCTCTGGTTGAGGCAGTCAATCATCTTAATCCCTATTGAAAATGAAAATTCAGTCATTTTTTCCAGTAAGAAGGTTTTCTTCAAATACCCTGTTAAATAATTCACAGTAATCAGTATCGTAGTCAACTGAGACACCGCTTTAGGATCTTCTGTTGTTAAAATGTAATTTTTTTGCTTTTTGTGAAATCAAAATTTATGAATAACAGCAACTGTTTATATTTACAAATTGGGATTAAAATGTTTACTCTGAACTTGCATTAGTCCTCAGCTACCCTAAGACAATGCCATAGTTTATTCATATTGCCTGTGTAACATTAAGTTTGATGGCTTTGCTGTCCACTGTGAATTGATATTAATGATATATCCCATCTGCTAATGGAGTGTAAGAGATGAAGCCATTAGATGGGCTTGATGGATTTCCCAGTGGTACTGGTTTTCCTTTGAATAAATACAGATGTAAAAGATGTAGGTTTTTAAAGCAGGATGAAAATCCTAATTAGGGAAAACTTTGTAGCTACACCTTTCTCCCAGAAGCGCAAACTTTTGGGATTTATGCCACACTCTTGTGTTAGTAATTTACTTAAGCTCCCTGCTCTCAGTTTGCCCATCCACATAATGATGGCAGCAAGCCTGCTAATTTTCTTTTTCTGAAATCTGGAATGCCCCTCCTCCTTCACCCATTTTCCCAGTCTCCCAGTTTTTACAGAGCCTGCATGGCTGTTGCAGGTTAGCCTAGAGCTACATGCTTGTAATTACATCTGCGGTGTTTAATTGAGACTTAATTTGTTTCTTTCCTTGGAAGAGGTGAATGTGTACATTTGAGGGTAAAGCATAGACAATAAAATAATAAAGGAAAGGCAAATCCCAGGTAGGTCAGATGTTGGGCCTAGCTAATAGAGCTGGAGTAATATTTGTCTTGCAGGATGAGACGTAAACTGGCCTGGTTTGTAAATCCCAAGACAGGCTTCTTTTCAATGGAACATGATAAGAAAAGATGTGACTACACTTAATACAGAGGCAATATTTAACTTTTAATAATGTAATTGGACCTTGGCCTAAATTGAAATGGTGGTTAAATTTAAATTCTGTGTGCTTCAGGTTTACAGGATTATTAATTCTCTTAAACAAGCTTTGAACAAAATACTCTCCATGATATGGAGCACAGTAGCACACACTGCTCCAGGTGACCAGAAGATGATGGAGGCAGTGATCCTTAAGGGGAAAAGTGGAATTTCCTGCTCTGATGTTGGAACAAAAGGGGTCCTGCCCAGAGAGGAGTGTGCGGCGCAGGGCAATGTGAGCCATAAAGTGAGGGCTGGGCATTGTGGTCCCGTTGCGCCGTGTGATTGATAGGGCTGGTGATCCTGATGATTGAAGGAGAAAGATCAGGCCTGCTGGGCTTTACTTGCTCCCTTCCTGTGTTTGGAGATCCTCTGCATCCTGTTGTAAAATATTATGACACCCCCTCCTTTCCTTTTATGTTTTTTTGTTTTTTTCCCTCCTAAAAGGAGCTAATGTCCCTTCCCAAGGTGTACAGCACAGCCAGGAGCAAAGTGCTTATCTCCTTCTTTTCAAGAGCCAGACACAAACTCGCCAAGAGATTTCCAGAATTGCTCAAAACTAGGCTTTCTTAGGGAGCTGTCTTTGTGCAGGAGGAGCTGTTAATTCTCTGTTTGAGATACATCAGTCACTTCACATACACCTTTCAATAGCTGTACCTGCAAGAAAGGCAGGAGTTAAAATTGTGCCACAAAATCAACAATTCTATGGTGACTTTCATTTGGATTCCAGTTCATTATTAGATTGGAACAGTTATTTACAGGTATTTTGTTCTTAATCACTGTGTAACAATGCTTAACTGTTACTGAGCTGTAAACTGAGCAACAAAATTGTGCTTTCTTCTGTTTATTACAACATGAGGCTTATCTTGATCTCCAGTTCCTTTAGTTTCAGATGAAGAAGTGTCATTAGTGACAGAAATATTTGTTGTAATTCCATTTCCTAAAGGCAGAAACAATCTAATAGTTTGGGTTAGTCAAAACCATGTTAAGTAATTTCATCTTATGTTGTATCCAAGAGATTCACCTTCACATGAAAATACTTGGTGAGTTAGCAGGTAGTGCTGCTTTCATAATATTATATTAAGGTAAACATCAGCACAAAATTCTTGAAATGGAAGTTTTCTGTTGCTTCGTGGCATCCAAAGTTGGTTTCTGGTTTAGCCATTTGCTCTGCAGGAAGGAGGGTCCTTCAACTTTGGTCTCACAACTTAGGATCAAACTGTTAACCTGATGTGAACAGTGACTCCCTAAAAGTTATGACAGGGTCAGGGAATCTCCCTGTGCTTTCTTTTTAGGTCCCAAATTTTTCTGCCAGCTGTGATCTCAAAATCTGGTTGAGTTCTCTTCATATTGGGTGTTACCACTGATGAGGGTTATTCTTGTTAAACTAAATCCTGGGCTGTGCCATTCCATTGTCTTTGGCTGGTTTGTTCAGCTGGATTTGGAGGTTGGGCTGTGTTGTCAAGGTCCAGTAAACTTTGTGTCTGAAGGAAAAGGAAACATTCTCTTTTCTTAGGGAGTCTCATTACAAAAGTATAAATGGGGTCAAGGAAAAAAAACTACTTTTTTTTGTATTTCAAATAAGCAGAATGTAAGATTGGAAAAGATTTACCAAAGAAAGTGCCATTTGTAGATATCTAAATGTGAGGCCCACGGAAACTTCCTTAAGAGTTGAGAATGCCAATTAATGTAGGAATCAGTTTACTTTGAGGCAGTGTGACTGCAGCAGCTGTCGGAGGTTACTGCAAACAACCAGCCCAGATGTTCTTTCCTGCAAAACACTCTCCCACGTTGAAGATGAAATGGTTTTGCTCATGTGCATCTGGTATTTGTTATATCCCAGTACAAGATCTGACACTGGCAAAGAAATCCATAAAACCTTGTTCCAGAGGCGTGCAAGTACAGGATACTTTGCCACATTACAGTGGGATTTTTTTTCATTGCAGATGTCCCAGTACAATAGATCTCAGGGGGTTTCTTTGGCCATTTTCTTTCTTTTTTTTCCCTAAACTAAGGTGTCTGTTGTAAAACAGACAAATTTTTTTAGTTGCTCCATTTGTAGATGTAAAACAAAACAGCCTATTTAATGTAGGAGGGGGGCAAAAGAATTACTTTCTGTGTATTTATTAATTCCTGCTGTAAAATAATCACACTTAAATTATGTTCTGATGTTATTAACTGTAGGCCTGGCTTGTGTGCAAGCCCAGCTGCCCCCTGACTCTGCAGTGCCTGGTGACCTGAATGGCCAGGAAACAGATGTTGTATTTATTTACTCCCTTTCCTGCAGTGCTTTAAAGAATTCAGCTCTTGTCAATAGGCAGAGGCAGCAGCATCAGGTCCTCTCCATTTCCTGCCCCGTGGCTTTGCCCCTGGTGAAAAGGGTCTTTGTCATTAAATGAACTTTTGTTGGTGTTGCTGCCCTTGTTTGCAGAGTCAGATGAGCAGAGCCGGGCTTGCTTGGCTGGGGGGTTGTGGAGCAGTTGCACAGCTTTGTGTACAGACTCATTCTAGGGGGTTTCCATCAGCATGGCAAATAGTTAGGAAAGATGGGAGTTTTTAATTGTTTTGAGTTGTGCCTGCCTGGTCAAGTCTCTTGAAGTTGGTTCTGATTATTCTGCTTTGTGCATTCAGATGCTGGATTGTGTTAGAGTCAAGGGTGTCATCTTGGAGTCAGTGCCTCAAATCCATATTTGACTTGTCAGATAGAAGTGACTTGGGTTCTGTAGGGACATGAGGGCTTTGGGGTGTGTGAGTAGGTGAGAAACGCAGCTATTGGAGAAAAGAGCTTCCTTCTGATACAGAATGGGGTTTCCACTGTGACTCGCAGTGGCAATATAGGTATAAAATACTTACTCCTTATTTTCAAACAGCTGGTTTTCAGCAAGTAGGCTTTATTCCTAACCCTGTACAAGCTGCATTGCTCTGCCTTAAATGCAATCCAGCGTATGGCTTTCTAGGCTTCCCTATTTTAGGAAGCAGCCACAGGAGAAGTTGTGGCTTCTGTATGGGGCACTTCGGGAAGTTATTTGTGGACAGAGCCTTCACCCAGGCACAGCGTAGGCTTAGATTGGTATGACATTATTTTGGACAATATTCTCCCTTTCTGTGATACGTATTTTTACTGCAAAGCTCCCACATTCCCTTGGAAAGCAAAGATCTGTCATTCTTCCATGGTTTTTGCTCAGTGTAGCCAGTGCATGTATTGCCCAGCTGTGTCCCAATTCTGATTTTGTCTGGGCCCACTGTGTTTTCAGGCTAATTGATTAATTACTGGTGCAATAAATATGGATGAGGCTGTTCATCTAAAAGATGTTTGGCTTTTTAATTCGAGTTTGTGCCGCGCACGCACCAGAAATGAATTTGTTACAGGAAAATGACTTTTCATGCTCACTGGGTGACCAGTGCTTTAGAAGATTGTGTAATTCTATGTTTCATTTGAACCTGTAGAGGCAATTTCTGAGAAAATACACCTGTGCTGGCTGTCCCTGAAGTTGAGCCCTTCTGTTGCAGGTGGCCCCCGAGGAATTCAAGACCAGCATCAGCCGAGTGAACGCCTGCCTGAGGAAGAACCTCCCTGTCAATGTGAAGTGGCTGCTCTGTGGCTGCCTGTGCTGCTGCTGCACTCTGGGCTGCAGCCTGTGGCCCGTGGTCTGTCTTAACAAAAGAGTGAGTCCATGTTTCATCTTACTCTATACAATTTTTAATTACTGGTAGGATTAAATAACTTTTCGTGACATCATCCCCATTTCAGAACCCTGGTTTGGTCTCACGTTCAAAAGGTTATTCTGGTTTCCACCGTAGAAAATAGAAAAAAATATGAAATGACACCAAATTACCAATTGAATCAATAGTTTTAAGAATAGCTGATCCCATCTCAGTTCAAACAGGATGGAATATATGATACCTTAAATTTCCAGGATTTCTTAAGGTCTAAGAATTGAGTTAAATGCAGAACTGGACATTGACCTTCAAAGAGTGGCAGAGTTAGACTGAAAAATCACTTTTCCTCTTCACCTCCCCCATCCCCACTAGCCCTACCCCAGCCCTGAATAAATATTTTTCAAACTTAAAAATCACTTTTTTGTATGCAACAGATACAACAACATTTCAGAGCTGTGGTTTATTTGCTGTATTTTACTGTGCTGTTTCTGTTAAGAACAAGCACCAATTTATTTTCTAGAGACTTCCCCCCCAACAGAGAGTTGACCACTCCTGTAATCAGGTCCAAAGTAATAATTCTGGAAAGCGCTTTAGCAATATCAGGTAAACATGATTTCAGTTACCTCTGTGATTTACATTTAGAATTGATTAATCACAGCAGTAAATGTTCAGGAAGTGCATCAATGTGTTAACTTGAAGTGCTCATCACTGAAGCTGCATCATGGAAAAGTTACAGGACTTGTTTTAGCTCATTTTAACTGCCTTTATAAATGTAATTATTGCAGAGGAATGTGCCTGACAGATACAAATGGAGTATTTGCAGGTTTAAAACCATATTTAATATTCTTGTACCAGTGAAAGTCTTAATAAATGTCCACATGGTGTTGCAGTATTAATGAAATTCTCAAGGCTATGAGGAAAATGCACCAATTTGGGAAAATGATTGCACTTCTGGGGGGTGTGAGGGTGATAACAATCATGCAGTGATTAAAGTTAAATGTGTACCATGCTGGATCATCACAGTTGTCTTCCTGTGACCTTAAAAATCACTGAAACTTGAGAAATCATCTCCTCTCCACAGTTGTGGAAAGAGCAGGACATGAAGGACACATTTGGTAGCCAAGAGTTGAAAGTAATTTGTTGTGAGCTGGAGTTTGGTGGTGGTGAGATTTTTTTTCAAGGTCGAGATCACAATTCCATTAGCAAAATCTGGAAATGACATGTATGGAAATGTGCTGTCAGCAGAACATCTGCAGTGAGTGCAGGATTTGGCCAAGAGAATGTGGGAGAATCTGTTTTGTTGTTGGCTGTGGTAGGTAAAAACACCAAATTCAAAAGGATCTCTTACTAACTAAATGAATTCTGGAAAGTCACAGGCCTAAGCTGGACTTGATTTTAAAAAATTTTCCATCCTTAATGATTCTAAGTTAACAAAAAACCCATGCGTGTTTCCTTTTTTGAAAAAAAGGGAGAGTGGGGAGTTGAAGTGATAAGATTTCCATTTATAATTTCTTCTTTGCTTGGTTCTACTTTTATAAAACTTAACTTATTATAAATAAAACTTAACTTACTATAAATTAACCTTAGCCAGAAATGCAGTAGTGAGATTCTGCTGGATGAGACTGGCTGCTGAACCATTTCTGATACAGTTCTGTCTTCCTTCCTTTCTAGACTAGAAGATCAATTCAGAAGTTATTAGAATGGGAAAATAACAGACTATATCATAAGGTAAGAAAAGAGTGCTTGTTGTTTTCAGCTTTAAGGATACGGGCATGAAGGATTTTAGAGTCTTGTCATAATTCCATACTGATCCTAAATAATAGATCCTTATAATTCAGAATTGCTAATGCTTGTTGCATTACCCATCCAAACAAGGCTGTGCTAATCCTTTGTTAATTATTTCCCTAGCTTGGTTTGCACTGGAAGCTGAGTAAAAGGAAATGTGAAACTAGCAATATGATGGAATATGTGAGTATTGCTTCTGTTCTCACTGCTATTCAACAGAACTATGGTTTAAGAGAGAAAATCCTTCACTTAGTGACCCTGTGCAAAAAGAGCTCCCAGACAAATGTGCAGTTTGGTCTGTAATTTGGAATGAGGGAGACCCACTGGGACTCTCTGCACTGGGGTGATTCCCACACCAGCACCGGTCCATAGTTCTTTAACTTACCCACCTTTTCCAGTGGTACTCATAATTCCTTTGATTCAAATAATTTTGCAGAAATATTGCGTTTTTATAGTAATGTGGTTTTCGGTTGGACCTTTTCTTTTGTGTTGTTGGTTTTGGTTTGTTTTGGTGGGGTTTTTTGCCAGCTCTAAATTTCACGTGGTTGTAAACAGGACAGACTTTTTAGGAAAACAGAATTTCAAATACTTCTGTGGTTCTACCACTCCCCTATCCACTTTAACATATAGCTCTGAATATTGTGTAGACTTTAGGGAAAGAGATCCACCCCAAAAAAAGCCAAGCAGCCAGAATCCCTGTATTTCAGAATGGCTGGAATCTCTGCTTTGTTACCTGGGGGAACATTCCCTCCTCACAGACTACCTCAGATATATTTAGCCTTATGAATTAGCTAATATTGCATGGAAATTGTGCTGAAGCTTTGAACTTTTTGGTTACTGTGTTCTGTTCTTGTCTTTTTCCCTTCTTCAACAGGTAATATTAATAGAGTTCTTACCAAAATACCCCATATTTCGACCTGACTGAGGAACAGCATTGGTCTTTCATGTTACCTGTCATTTTCTACCCTTAGTGCCTTGTAGATGATTTTGGAAAGAAGATGGTCTACTTTGCTGTGACTTAAAAATGTTCTTCAGTAGAAATCTTCCTCGCTGTTACTTTCTTTTGTTAAGAAGAGAACAATTTGCACATTTTTTTATGTTAAACGAGGCTTCTATGTTGCACTCTGAATTTTTAACGTTACCAATAACCGATAGAGTTGCCACTAGGGATCTTAACATCAGTGCTGCTTAAACTTGTTCTGAGCATGCTGCCTTATTAATTTCTCTCTTTGCTGTCCTCCAACGTGCATCCTAAAGCTGTGTCATCCTATATTTCATCCTAAGTGTTGCAATCCTAGAAACCCTCCGTAGGAATGTCCAGGTAAACTCCAGTAGTAATGATTTTAGTAGAACCTGCTTGCATAGGACTTGCAATCAACAGCACTGGTTTTGTCCTGCACTTTGCAAAATCATCACTTACATTAGGGGGGGTTCATTAGTTTACCCACTATGGATTTGTAAATATTGACTCTTTGCATAATGTAAAGTGTGGTATGCCAAGGTTTACAGAATGTATTATAGCTCTTATTCTATTGCCAACAGTCCCCCAGCATCTGTTCCACGTGCTCGTTCCCCTGGGATTGTACAGACCCATCCATGCTGGTTTTATGGGAAAGCCATAAAGAGTTTGTACATATGGCAGATGTGTAGGGCTCAGTTGCACTTTGTTTAGTAAATGGATGAAAAATGCATAGCATTTCTGTCTTTCTTTTGAAGAGTATTTCGGGTGGTGTTTGCAGCACCCGAAATACGAAGCTGAAATCTTCACCTCTGAAAAAGCTGCATTTGTGGGGTAGATGGCAGCTGCTATTAACAAAATACCCTAAAGTCTCTTTTTAAGTGAGGAATATATGGATGTTAAGTTCTATTTTGTTTTGAAGTCAGGAAAAATTAACCTCGAATCGGAGATCTTCATTACAAAGGAGAGAAGTTAGGAACAGCCAAATCAAAGCTGAAGTAGCACCTTTGTTACTGTTGTGGTGTGGTTGTACTTCAGCATTTTCACAGTTAAGTGACATGATGTCCCTTCCAGAGGAAATAAGTTTTATCTCAGTCAAAGTGGAGTTTCAAAACATGCTGTGAGGGGAGGACGTGGAGCAGTTGAAAGGGCTCCTGAATATGTTTTGGCAGTCAGGCACTGTCTGGAGAGCCACGAATGCCTTGTGGGATTCAGTATTATTTTGGATTCTTCCCTGTTTGCCTGGTCTCAGGAAGGGAAGTAATTGTAGAAAAACTTCCTCTAATGGCTGACCTGAGCAAGACCACTCGATAAAAGAAAGCAGATGGAAATTGTTGCAAGTTCCCTGCCTTTCCTAACTAGGAATAACAAAACCCAGCAGATAACTGAGTATCTGCAAGTTGTGGTGGATTTCATTATCAGTGTCCAGGCATTTCTTTGCAGCATCTTGACTCCCTGCAACATCATCCCAAGTTGCTTTTTAGTTTCAGGGTGACTTGGGGTTTCCTCTGAATGTATTTGCATCTCTCCAGTTTGCAATACGCTATTAAAATACAGTATTTGTTAAGACCATTGCATCCTAATACCTGTAGTAGGTCAGATTTCTTGTACACAGTGTTTACAGAAGGCCAGTTTTATGCAAGTTGTTACTCAAAGGGAAGTTGGTGCTGTTTCCAGTCCCAGACTGATGGTTCAGAGTCTGAAATCTGCACATTCCGTGCAGAGATTTTGTTTGACTGGTAGATTGGCGACAACTAAATGTGTAATTGCATTTGTAACATGAATAAAAACCTCCTGTGTTGTTTGAAATTGTCATTAGCTGCACCTTGCAACTCTGATTTCCATTGCAGAACCAAGCAAAGTGTTGTCTCCAATTTATTTCTTTTTTGGGGGGGATGAGTGTTAACTGGAAGCAGAGAAAATAATGGCAGAAAAAGGCAGGGTAAACCACAACTGAAATGGCACACCCAGTTCTTTAGGTTTCCCTGACAAATGAGTTTCTGGAGTCATTAACAGAACAATGGGAGTTTCTTACTGTTCTGCCAGAACTTTGTTGTGCAAAAAACTCAAGAAATCTCAGCAGGTTCTGATTTTCTTCTTCACGTAGTTCTATTTTCTCACTGTACTTTTCCAGCTGGGAGAACAGGCACTTCCCATGGGATCACAGGATGGGTTGGGTGGAAGGGGACCCTAAAGCTCTGTCATTCCACCCCTGCCACGGGCAGGGACACCTTCCACTAGCCCAGGCTGCTCAGAGCTCCATCCAAACTGGCCTTGAACACTTAAGCACATAATATTAGTTTTTAAGGTTTACATTTTAAGTACATAAATCCTATACATTTTAATTTGTTCTTAATTATTAATTGTGCAGTCTTCAAACCATGTCTTTGTGTTTTAATTGACATTTAATTATGTGGCCATAAAGGAACTGGTAAAGAACCAGAGCCAAACCTGTCATTTACAGTAAGCTCCATGTTTTAATAAGTAGATAAATTTGCATTAAAATGCAAAACCAGCAGCAGTATTATATTTGCATGTGAAAGACACAGGATCCATAGCTCATTGAAAGGTGAAGGCGGCTGGCAGTACTGCTGTGAACTCTGTACACAGGTTCTTTTTGCTTGGGCTGTGCTTTAATACAAAAGCATCACAGGTAATTCTGTCTCACAAGGCTGGAAATCTCATTTTTGACAGTAAATGATCAGCATGAGTTGGCAAAGTGTTCATGGAGGATATTTGTCAGGATTTGTAGCAATGTAACAGAGATTAATGTGAGCAGAGTGAGTGGACGTGGTAAAGAAAGTGCCTTGGCTGGTTCCAACACCATTGTGCAGAGAAGGAGAAAAGGGAACTGGTCCCTCTCGAGACTGGGAGTTTGCAGCAGATTTTTAAAAGCAGCCACTGTCTACCAAATCAGTGTTTATTTCCTCACAGAAACATGTTGACACTGATTTTGTTTCTAGATTTTATCCAGGAAATCTTTGGGTTTGTATCTAGAAAGTTTTGTATCTGGAGAGTGTTGAAGGAGTACAGAACACTGGCAGAGCATCAAAGCTCTTCCTTGCTGATTCCCCACCTGCACCTGCAAAGGTGTTTTCCCAGAGGAGGAGCACAAAAGTGTTCGAACAGGCACGCCCAAGTCTAGGGAGCGTGGGTTCAGATGTAAATGGGTGACTTTAAAACAGAAAAAAAAAAAATTAAATCTGGTGTGGTTTTGATAAATACACAAAAAAAGTTCCTATGCTTTGCTTCATAGGTACAAAACTCCATATGCAAAACCATAAATTGATGTTTATTATTGTCCCACTGACAGTTTACTACATTTTCTTGTCAACACACTACCATTGGAGCAATAAAAATGTCAAGCTATTAACGTTCACCATAAATTATTTATCACTTTAGTAAGCAATGTTATGTGATTCTTCTGCCATTCTTTTGTTTTCTGCTTTTGGTGTTCTTACAGTGTTGTAACATACTTGTATTGCTTCAGAAAAGTGGTTTTGTTTAAGCTGTATGAGACTGTGTTCTTAACACTTTTATTCTGTTTACAAGTGAACAGCCACTTTTTTAACAGGACCTCACATCTGGAGAGTTTTCTCTCTATTTTTTATTTTGAATGAAAATAAAATTCTAACTGAGCTTGCTTTCTACAGTTTACTGCACTGGCTTGTGCCATTGAAAGAAGCTGGAAGTCAGACATGCTTCATCACTTTGAGACATTTTTCTTTAATTAAATTCAAAGATGAAAACCTTGAATAGTGCAATGTGTTTATGGAAAAAGAAATAATGGGAATCCTTTGCAACTCCCCTGTAGAGGTGTTTTAGTGGGATGGCAGCAGTGGTGGGGTGTGTTTAAATGAGACACACCTGATACAGCCAGGCCAGGGGCTTGGCTGGTTTAAAGAACACCACTTGAAAAGCTTAGGAAGGATTTCCAAAGGAGAAAACTGCAGAATGATCATCATATCTGGTTTTCCTGGTGATCCACCTTCCACCCAGGGCAGTGGTGGAGTCCCCATCCCTGGAAGTGTTGAAAAATGTGTGGATGTGGCCCTGGAGGACGTGGTTTAGTGGTGACCACGGTGGTGGTGCTGGTTGATGGTTGCACTTAGTGATCTCCGAGGTCTTTTCCAACTTTAACAATTCCATGAGTTGGTTGGTGGGCTCACAGACCCTCCCTCGTAAGGACTTCCTGAAGGGATCTCTCCCTGCAGCATTCCTCTCCAAAAGCAGAGGTTTTCTCACACCTCAGAGGGAGCCAGCCTGAGCACGGCCGGTGTGTGAGGGTGAACACATCCCTGGCTCACAGAGGGGTTTGTGCCCAGCACAACGCAGCCCTTTGTGTGTGTGACCAGCCCAGCTTTGGAGCTGTGAAAGCAGGACTTAGAGCTAAAGCCTTTGGCTCATCCCTGAGGGACAGGCACGCATTCCTGAAAGGGGCACGTGCCATGTTTTTGTTGGAAGTTGTTTTGGGCAAACCCAGGAGTGGCTGACGGGCTGCTGGAGCACGGAACTGATACTGGATGTTGGCTGAGAAATGCAGGGAATGTTACTGGGGTGTTCAGCCAAAACGGGGATGAGGGGCTGAGTCAGGAGTTAATCCCCTCGGGGGCTTTAGGAGATGTAATTGCCCAGACTTAGCAGCAAAGGCCTGTGTTAAGGATATTTGGGATTTGGCCCTGACTCCTCTTGGAAGGCAGTCTCAGACCTGTTGGTAGTGCAGCTTTGCTGTGGTGTCTGTGCCAGTGTATTTACAATGCTGTGTCTGTCATCAGTTGAACTGTTCCGGCTGAGTTTATTTTTCTAGTGAAGGTTAGAGAGACTTAAACCCTTCATTTCTTAGACCAAATTAAATGTTAGCCTCCTCTCCAAAGCAATGTTGTGTTTCTGTTCATCCTGCTTGCATTTATTTGAATTAATTTTCCTTTAATAGGAGTGGCCAGGAACAATATTCCAGTTAGTGGCTCATGGCCAAGGCACCAGGTATTTATTTCAGTGTTGATAGTTCCCTCTCTTGTGCGAAAAGAATGTGATCCATTAAATTTAAAGGGTCACATTTGTCTCCCTAGTGGCTGTATTGTATTTCTGATCCATAGCTGTTCTGTGATAAATTTGGGACTATTTCTCTTCAGCCCCTTGTAGTTTATACAAGTTCCCTGCAGACACTCTCATTATCGGTCCAGACTCAGCATCTGACACTTTGTACTGGTGAATCTCTCAATATTTCCATTACTGTGTCCTCCCAGTCCTCCAATTCTCCTTGTATTTGTGCTCCCAGTCTTCCTGTAAAGAGTCTGTGTCATGGACTGATTCAATCTGCAAAATTAACAAAAATGGGTTTACTAAAAAGATTCATTCCCAGATTGATGCCTGAATTTTGCTCATGATTTTCTGAATACCCTTTTACTTAGTCCCTGACCTGATTTAAATATTTCTATTATTTCTGCATCTGACTGAATCCATAATTTCCTTTTTGTGGTTTATCTGGGAGATCAAATCTAGCTGGACTTGGTTGATTTACATCTGTTTATTTTATAAACATGGAAACAGCAGATTTGGGTCTGGACTAAAGTGCTGAATTCTGCATTTTCTCTAATCACCAAATGTGTTTAGATAATGATCCTTTCAATATATTCGTATTGTATTTCATGTTCTTTATGTAAACCTTAAGATCCATAGTAGCCTTTCTTGAGCAGTAAATTAAAATTTCTGCAGGAAATAAATTTGTATTCAGTGATAACAAGTATAACCTGAGATTTTGGCTAGAAAAGAAACACTTAACAACAGTGCTGGTCCCATGGGATAGGTAATAAAATTGGAAAGAGGAATTACAGTAGCTCTCAGACTAGTAAAAATTTAAAATTAAAAGGCAAATATTAATCAAAAGGTGATGACTGATCTGTATTTACTGTAAATTATACAGTGTGCAAACCTGGAGGAGTAATTGAAAACTACTGGTTCTCCAGACAGTTTCTACAGGGATCTCCTTGGACATTCTTGACCGTGAGGTGTCTGAATAGAGCAGCAAAAGTCAAAAGGAATTCTGGGTTTTGTTGTAAATGGAAAACGGTGGAAAATGGAAAGCCCCTGTTGAGGCTTGTTGGTGAGCAGCACTTTCCCACCTCTGTAGAGTTAACCTGGATCCATGGGTATAACCCGGGGAGGTCTTAGCTCTCGGTGATCCTTGGGGGTCCCGTGGATGTCCAATTCCTGTTCCAGTTCCCACGGTGAGTACTCATTCAGCATTCCCAATGCAGGATCCAGCAGGGTACAAGGAGCAGGAATGGACCACACCGGAACCACAGGGAGGAGAGAGGGAACGTTGTAATCCGGGATTTTTCTGGCACTGTTTAGCGCATGGAAAAGGTAATTTGCCTCAGGATTCTCTACAGTTTTTGTCAGCATTAGTGCTGAAAATCAGCTTGCTCCAAGTTTCCCCGTGGTACTGATGGAGTTAAGGGCTCTGAAAGGCGGAGAGGGTGCTGCTCCAACCAGGAGCTCCCAGATGGAGTTGCAGAAGGAGCCTCAGGCGCTGCATCCCCAGGGTGTGAAGTTTACCATTCACCGAGGAGCCGCACAGCCTGACCTGGGAGGTGCAAACCCCACCCAAACAGTCCCGAATGTGTCCCCAGCTGTTCGGGAGCACCGCTGTACTGACAGCAGTGACACGGAGCGGCGTTCTGTGCTCCCGTCCCTTCCCAGCGCCTCCTCGGGAATCCTGCGGGACTCCTCACGCCCTTCCCAGGGAGCTCCGAGCGGGAGGCGCCACAGCGGCCGTTTGGGCTCTTCTCTGCACGCCGCGCTCCTTTCCGCGGCCGCAACTGCGGCGCCTCAGCCTTGCGAGACTCACGGCGAGGGCCCGAAAGGTCAAAATTCCGCTATTTTGGAGACATCCACGCAGCGGTGCCGCGGGCAGGGCCGAGCTCCCGCCCTTACCGCGCATGCGCGCGCGGGATTGGCGGGGCGGGTTTGGCGGGCGAGCGGCACCGAGGGGCGGCCGGCACCGGAGCCCCGCGGGGCGCTGAGGGCGGCGTTAGGGCCCGGCGGGGCCGTGAGGGCGGCTCTAGAACTCTGTGAAGAGGGCGGCACTAGGGCCCTGCGGGGCCGGCGGGAGGCATTAGGGCCCGGCGGGACGCTGCGGGCGGCGCTAGGGCCCCGCAGCGCGGGGCGGGCGGCTCTAGGGCCCTGCGCGCCCACGCC
>VZTD01004401.1:468526-488376 GCA_013397725.1 Rhagologus leucostigma | reverse complement strand
GCCGGCAGCGGGCCCGGCCCCGCCTCAGGGCCGCCCCCGGCTGCGGGGCCGTGCGGGACCGGGGGCGGCCCCGCGGGAGGGAGGGACCGGCATCTCTCCCTGGGCCCCCTCAGAGGGACCGGCCTCTGCCCCCGGGCCCCGGAGAGGGACGGGCGTCCACCCCCGGCCTCCCCTCAGGAGCCCTCGAGCGGCTCTTTCTGGGCGGGTGGCGGTGTGTTATTGTCCTTTTATCAATAACACTGATGCAGGGAGGTTAACGCGATGCTTTGTTGAGAGTTTCAGTTCCCCCATCACCCAAAGCTTGTGAACCCCTGGGTTAACGGGGCTGAGTTGTGGCCGGGATAAACCACAGGACTTTATTGAAACGTCTTTGTCCTCCCCATAGGCTTTCCACGTGAATGCTTTTATGTTTCTTCTTCCCTGGCACGTTAAAATTCTATATAAAGACCTTCACAGCTGACTTCAGTTCCTGTCTGATAGTTGTCTCTATTCTCTGAGACTTAGGATATATATTTTGAATTTGGTTTGGTGTGAGACATCACATCTGTGGATGGGTGGTGTTTGTTGTGTTGGGTTTATTTTTAGTTGTTCCATTTCTAGGTGAACTTTGTTGAAAAGAGAGCATTGGGGTTATGGTGCCTTGGCACCACTGGGTATTTCTGTACCTGTGATGCCTTTTATGCTTGAATTTAGCTTTTTTCCGTTCACTTGAATAATTCCTTTGTTCTTACTGTTGTTTTTGCAGATGACACCACTGGTAAGCAAGAAGATGGACCAATTTCTGGGTGAGTCCTGAGGCTGTTGATTCATTATAACAATACTTGCTGTAAAGATTGAGCCTTGTTGAGCAGAGCTTCATGAGTGCTTTAGAGCAGTGCTGTTGCCAGGAAGAGCAGCCTGTCCTTTCCCCATCCCGTGGGATCATCCCCAGCCACCACACTGGGGCTGGCAGGCATTTATGGATGTGGAAGCTGAACTGGATGAGTGGACTGGTTTGATTTAAAACTAATTTTTAGCCCTTTTTTTTCTCTCAGCAATTAGTTTTAAATCAGATCTATTTTCCAGTTTAACTCCCTGGGAAAAATGATGCCCTGAGGATTGACTTTGTGTTGGTAAAACTGGCCTGTGCTTTAGTCTGGGAAAGGGTAAAACCTTGAGCTTGGGTTAAAATCTTGACGTGATCAAACCAGCACATTCTGTGAGATCTCTCAAGTGGTGTGGGTAAGACTTGGAGATAAAACCAATGATCAGTTTGGCTTTCTGTGCATGGAAGGGATTGTCTGTCCTGGGTTTTTCTTCCTCTCTGTTTGTAGCTGTTTTGCTGGTTTTGCACCAGCAGAGCTTGGTCTCAGCACAGTATTACCTGTCTGCCATTTTAAATGTAACATTTTTCAGGAGGCTTGGTCTTCACTGGGCTTGTGTGCCCCTTCTAAAGTTCAGTTTAGAGTTTATTGTCATTTTGGTTCAGTGTCTGGAATGTTGAGGTTGTTCCAGATACTGTCCTACTTCTGTGCTTAAGGAATATGAAAACTTGTTCAAATAAACGAGTGGTAAGAAACATGGTAAATTGTTACCTAAAAACATCAAATGAGCTTGGTGAGAAGGAACAACTTTTAGACAGAATTTACAGCCAATTTGCATAAATCTGCTGTTCCTTGTCACGTTCATCTGAATGTAATTTTACTTTACAAGCAGGACTAAAAATCTGAATTTCCAGCAGCTGTCTCCAATAACTGCAAAATGCAGGAAGGAAGAATATTAGTGACCATGCTGGCTCTCCTTTTTCTTTTTTGCCTCATTTTACTTTTTTTCCCATATTTCTTTGTTGCACAATGAGAATCTCCCTAAATGAAGAGCTGTGGGGTGTTCTGAGAAAAATGACTCTTTGTTTGCTCTGTTGTCAGCGACTGCAGCTCCAGGGCTGCACTGCTGGCTTGTCTGGAGTGTTTGTCCCTAGCCAGGAAGCAGAGATCAGCAGAGTTTGGGATGCAGCATCCACTGACATTCCCTAGCCTAAGGGATGTGTTAAATGCCAGCAGGATGCTGTGCTGTCAGCAGTGCCTAGGACTGTGTTGGTATTCTGGGGAAGTGAAATCTCTGCCACATTTTTCTGTGCCCAGATGATGCTGGGGACCTGTCAGATGGTTCATTCTTGGGAAGCAGAGAGGTTAGGGAGAGGCTCCTGGTTACCAAGTGTCTCTCTGAACTCTGGTTCATGCATTTTAATGCACACCCACAGATGCTTCATGTGACTTGAAGCTGAAGGTAACACTTGTCACTCTTCCTGAACACAGTCATCTTCAGAGATTTAAGGAGATTCAGGGGTGGAGGTCAATGCTGAGTTGCTTGGATTGGGCAAAAAGTTTTGGATCCATCAGAGATTTTCTCCAGTGGTCCGTGCTGTGGTCCTCATGTCACAGCCTGTGTCTGCAGTGTGGAAATACCTGGAGGCTGATTTTCCCTTTGCCTTTTATACCTGAAAGTCTGTGCAGGTGTCACACAAGGAACCTGGCACCCATGGCACCTGTGCTTGGTCAGCTGCCCAACCTTCAGCCCTCTTTTTGATCTTGGCTTGAGGAATTTCTTTGTGCATGGGACTTTCCCAAAACGGGGCTTCAGTTACTGCTCAGATTGTTCTTTGTTTTACACTCAATAACTCTCTGAGTTGTGTTACTTTGCCTTTCTTGTGTAGTGTCCCCTGTCACTCTGAAGTGGCTTTAATGTGACCAGTGTTTGGATTCTGTGAGATGTTGCCTGTTCCTTTTTTAAGACAATCCTGTGGATATTTATTGTCCAACGCAGGGTTTTAAATTAATAACAACATCTTCACAAAGCACTGGTGGAAAATTGGGTTTCCTTGGCCTGGGCTGTTCTAATTGTCTCTCTTGAAAAAACTCAGAATTATTTTGAAGTTCTGCTAAGTTTTACCTATGACATTAGAGACCAATGACCTCTCTGTATTTCAGTTCTGTAACACTTGGCACACTCTTTTCTAGCATGTGTACACCCATTCCACTTTCTTGCTTGGCCCGTACAATAAACAGTGTTAACATTGGTACAAACTCTTAAACTGGAGGTAAATCCAAACCTGACCATTGTTGCATGAGGACTAATTTGTAATGAGTGAGAAGAATGGGTGCATAATTATCTGACTTTTCCTCTTGGAATTTTAACTTCTTGTTACTGTAAACTATTTGTAGAAAAACTAAAATCACTTTTTCCTTAATTTCTCTGGGACAGATGCCTTTGCTGCTGACTAAATGCATGTGTAATTATTAGCATCCTTAAGGAGGAGGTGAAATATTGCTTATTATGGTCTTATTCTTATCAGTTGTGATTGTGCCAAATCCGAGCTGAGCCAGCTGCCGCTGAGCTGTTGAGTGCTGTCAGGTGCTCTCTGGATGTGTGAAACTGATTCTTCCCAGCAAAAGCAAAGCCAAGCCAGGAGGATGGATTTTTTTGTCAGGTAGTTGAGCAAATGCCAGCAGAACAAACACACAAGAAGAATAAAGCATTGTGTGAAAGTCACCTGGGCAAAGGCTTTAGAACTCTTTGTAGGTGACCCTCTAGGCTGGGCTCGTCCACTTTTTTTCCTGTGTCATGGTCACTTTGTTTTCTCTGTCACCTTCTCCAGACACACAGAATCTGCTCATCCTCTGCAAGATGCTCCCCAGGAGAGCCGGCCCGTCAACAGCGAGGACAGAGAGATGTCCCAGCACGTACGTGTCCCACTGCCCACGGTGCACGTGGGGATTTCTGTGCTGCTCGGCACTCCTGGGGAAAAACAGGAAGTGTCAAGATCCTGGTAGTGCCTCCTAGCTTATGTCTGCAGTGTTGGGATGTGCTGCCAGCCATTCCCAAAGGCAGCTCTGGCAACAGCCTTGTCTTGTCATCCTGTCTTGAGTGGTGGGGAGGGAACCCCGGTGCAGGCACTGCTCGTGCCCTCTCAGGAGGCAGATCAGGGTCTCTGATGCTGCGGTCTGGTAGGAAAAGCAGAACACGATGTGTTCCAGCTCAGTGTTCAGTGTGAGTTCTCGAGGACCTGTAAAATATGGGAAACACTGGGCTAGAAAGCCCAAAGTGCTGGGAATCAGTTTTGATTCAGGCTCAGACCTCTTAGAATGGAATCTGGTGGCTCGGTGCTGAAAGAGCCAGGAGGAGGGTTGCTCCTCCCCTCCCACCTCTCCTGGTCTCTTTGATGGGTTTATTTTCTGCCACTGTTCCGCCACATCAAGAGGGTTCGTGCAGGGTTCTGACAGACCCACGTGCTGTGGAGAAGGAGGGAGGGTGAGGCACACCTTCCTCATGTGGAGAGGTGTTAATTCAGCTCGTGCTTCTCAGAAAACTGCATTTGCTGGGTATCTGGAAGATTTCTTTTTCTATTCCTTTACTTTTGTGCCCAGCACTGGGGTTGCACTGGAGTCAAATCTGTAAAGTGAAGTGACCTGGGGGCTGATTGTGCTAAATCAGCCAAACCAAACTCTTCAGCAGTTCCCTACCACAGAAGTTGTGGTGAGAGAAAATTTGCCTTGAGGTTCTTAGGTGAAGCCTGGTGAATGTATTTTGGTGGTTTTCATTTGTGGTTGTGTACTTTGACCATGGCTCTGTGAAGGAGGTGTGTCAGAAAAGCCCCAACTCTTTCAAAAAGAGTAGGGCAGAGGAACTAAGGGATGTGGTGAACTTCTTAGGACTGAGCTAACCTTCCCCACATTCACAAATATTACCCAAATCTCATGTAGGGCCAAATCTTCAAAGGACACTGGAGTTTCTCTGTGGGCAGCTGCCTACTGTTGAAGGCTGTTCAAGAAGCTTCCTGAGATTTGGCTGTGCTGGAGAATTCTCAGTTGTGTGTATTGATGAGCTGCTGTGTGATTCTGCTGTTGCAGGCCCTGCCCAGTGGTGAGGATGATGAGGATGACAGTGACAGTGACAGCGATGACGATGACGTGAAGGTTACAATTGGCAACATCAAAACGGGAGCGCCGTCCTACATGTGGGTACTGCTGGGTGTGGGGGGATTTGGGGCTGAGGGATCCCAGCACGTTGGGATGGAAAGTGGGGATGAGCTGAGAGCTGCTCTGGCTCCTGGGAGCAATGGCCAGAACACCAGAATGGGCCTAGGAGCTGATGGGCAGCTCTGCCCTGCAATTGCTTGTTGGAGAAGCCATCTGTAAAATGGGAATGATAATCCGTGGGGCTGCTGCTGGAAAATTAACTTACTAATTACTGGGCTCACTGGGGCAGAATCAAAGGTGGGAAGTTTCATTTGACTCTTCTGCGAAAACTTCCAGAACCAAAATCTGTATTGCTAAGAATTTGCATAAGCTGTGAGTTTACTAATTTCCAGCTGTCTGATTTTTCGTGGCTCAGAAATGGCGAGGCTGGATTTGAGAAGCAGGAAATTACACCTTTTACAGCTCTGCCTAATGTGCATTGAATAAAAATAATAAGACAGCACTTTTGCTTGCTGCTAGCAGCCTTCCTCTTACACAAACGACTTACCTGTGCTTTGCTGCATATTCTAATTTTTCCACTTTATGGATAATTTCCTTCTCTTGTTGTAGAGGTGGTTTCACTCTGATGGATGACTCTGAATAGCAAACCCAGGTGAACTAAAGCATCTCCTGAAGGGTGTCAGGGCTTGAATATATTTTGCATGAGAATCTTTAGCCAAGTAATTTGTTCAAATGCCAACGTAGTGATTCTTTTCCAATAGGGGAACTCCTATGAATCTAAACTTAAAAACGGGTAGAGGCTATGGAGCATCAGCTTCAGGTATTGCTGTTATTTTTATCCTTCACCTTTGCAATATTTCACCTACCTGGCACTGACAGCTGCAGCAGCTGCAAATTTTGCTCTGTTTGGAAGGATATAGAATTAGTGTAAACCAGAAATAGGAAGTGCATTTCCTAAAAATCAGTGCTCCCAGCACAGTCTGAGGGGCCAGGATGCAATGGAGTGATTTAATTACCCATCACTGAGCGAAGTGATTATAGTTCTGTTTAAACTAGGAAAAAATACATTGATTGATACTTTTATAGTAAAACCCCAGAATATTTCTAATTGTTGGACTGGGGCTGAGCATTCCAGCCCTGGAGAAGGGCTGTAACTCAGTGTCCTGAGCTACTTGCAGTGTAAGATGCTAAAAGAAACAAACTCTGGCCTTGAGTATCAGCTGTGCATATTTGGCTGCTAAAATTTTCTCTACCATTCAGTTTAGTGTCTGCTGTAAATTGGGTCTTGGATTCTGTCCTTCCACGTGTGTGAGACTGTCCTTTTGTGGGCTTCATCTACTTCCTTCCACTAATTGCTTTATCCAAATGAATTGTCTTCTGATTGAGAAAATAAGAACAAATTCCCCTTGTAGGTTCTGTACCTGACAGGTTTTTGCAGACTCCTCTAAAGACTGATCCTGAAAAAGTCTCTTGTTGTGAGAAAATGTGTCTGTCTTGGGAGGGGAAAATAAATACTTTGCCTGGGAAGAAAAATAATTTATTTTATTTTCATTTGGGGTAAATTTCATGCATGTCCTATTGATTTACTCTGTCTGTAGTACCAATCTGGGTTGAATTTGCTTCTCTGCTGTTCAGCTGCAAGTGCTGCACACCCTGTTTGTTCATGGAGTGATTGGAGTCCTTCTATTAAAAAGCTGGTTGTGGTTACCTACGTGCTGTAAAGCCGGTGATTAATTCACTGCAGTGCTTTGTTTTTTGCTGGAATAATTTGCTGAGCAAATGAGTGGATTAAAGGCGTTGCATTAAAAGTTGTAACAGTCCCTCTCTCCCCAAAGCCAAGTTGCAGCCCAAAGGTATTGACTTGGATGCCGCAGGGAATATAAATGGATTGCCTGTGATAGAAGTGGATTTGGATTCATTTGAAGACAAACCGTGGAGGAAACCAGGTGGGGCCTCACAGTTCCTTGTGGTAAATATTTTCTGCAGTTCCAGTTGTCTCTCTTTATTTTCACATGTAATTTCTGTCCATTTATTGTTGCCAGGGAACGGGGAAGCTGGAACAATGTGTGTTGCTCAGGCTCTGATGCCTGGCTAGACAATCAATGGCATTTACTGATTGAACTAGCCATGCTCTACCTAAAATTGGGTTGCATTTATTCTAGTAATTGAACTTCCCTAAAGGGAACAGCTGTTTTTTTTAAATGGTCTGTTTTATTAATTCCCTGCTTCCCGAGAACATTGCACTGATACCAATCCAATAATGTTTGGCCTTAAAGGCAGCTGAGTGGGGTCAGGATTCGGGTGTTGATGTTGTTTGTTCTCCTCTTCCTGTGCAGGAGCTTGTTCTGTGTGCCCTGGCCAAGCCCAGAGTTGTCCCTGTGGTACCTCTTCATTTGGGTCCTGGGGCTGCCCACACTTATTTGTATGAGGGAGATTTGTCCTCTTAGAGCTGTAGGATGCTACAAATCAGCTGCTGTTTTTCTTCTGATATGAAAGTAACTGAAGGAATAAGACATCCAGATTTTTGCTGTGCTACTCTCATGAAATGTTCTCTGATGAAATGTCAACTGAAACAAAAAGTCCACTTGCCTTTTCTCAGCAATCATTATTCTCCCTGCCAGCCCCTGTATTTCATTTATCTTGCAGCAGTGTTGCTGTGATGAGTAAGTAGTGCTTTCCTGAGGCTGCCTGTGGTGTGGTCTGGGTATCTCCTGCCCACATGAAGGGCAGTCCAGTGCTAATTACTCCATGGGCATGTCCAGGTATTGAAGCAGCCCTGAAGCACCCTGCAGGTGGTGCAGGCAGAATGGAACAGAAGCTTTTCTTCTGCAGGGATTTCTCCTTGAGTGCGAAGTGAGAAAAAGGGGAATGGGAAGAAAATGAGTTAGAAAGAATACAATGAAGTTCAAAGATAAAGCATGGACATGGTTGTGGCCATGCTGACACCCCTGGACCAAAATAGAGCCAGCTGGCCCTAAAACAGTGTTGGAGTGCAATAGAGGGAAGATTTCTGCAGAGCTGTGTGGTCTGTAAGTTTATTTTAGATAGCAAGTAGCTCATTACTCAACAGCCTTTCAAGTTTATATCCTTTACAGTTAATTGTTCAGCAGCTTGGTATCTCTTTGAGTGAGGGAGAGGAAGAAGAAATCCTGTGTGGAAGAACTGATAGAGGTCTGAAATAGAGGCTGATAAAATCGATAAGTAAATGTCGTGTTGCTGAGTCGGTGTGGATGCAGTTTGCATGTTTGGGTGGTGCAACAGGAAGAGTGGCCAGCCCAGGAGATAAACCTCACTGCTTAGACCTCACAGTTAAACCCAGCTCAGCCTGGGCAGAGTATTGCTTAGCTCTTGTAGCAGCTCTTTGTTCTGGAGTTGGTCTGTGTAGGAATATCTGCGTGGGGGATGTTTGAGGGACACCTCGGCGGGGCAGGAGGTGCTTTGTAGTGCTTCCTGCTGGGATCTGGGAGGTGGGAGGGGTGCTCCTGGAATTACTGCAGCTGGGGTTGTCCCTCTGCATCTCTCTTTTCTTGGCAAGCAGTTTGTGGTCACCTCTGTTGTTCAGAAGTGCTCGTGCTGAATTGGCACATTGCACAGGAGACTGGCAGTGTGAGATAACACTCTGGGATCACTAATTAGGGTTGTGACTGAACTGTAATTACTTGTGTAGTCTGGGATGCATCAATAAAAACCTTCCACTTTAGCTGCCTTTCATGAAATGGGTGAGCCCCAGAATCTGCTCCCAAAACAGCAAAGGCAGTGCTGGGCAGGAGGGGAATATGTGGGCTTAGCTCTGCCAGGAAAAAGGTTCTGTGACCCCACCCCATTTTTGTGGTGGGGGCTGGAGCTGTCACTCCTGTGCTGTGCCCAGCACTCAGCTCATGTGGACAACTGGAAGAAACCAGTCTGAAAAAATCAGGCTGGTGAATAAGTGATTGCTGGGAGCTCCCAATGGCCCATGGAGGTGCTGTCCTGTGTCTCCCAGGGGGTCTCACTGCTGTGTTGGGTGTCCCAAGGGTCCCACTGCTGCTCAGGTCATGTCCCCCTCCCACCCAAGGTGCAGCCACTGTCCCCTCTGTGGCACCCACAGCTTTCTGACAGGGAAAGGCACAAGCTGGGCTTGCTGGAAAACTTTTGTTACCTTAACCCTTTATTTAAGCAGTTAAAGGACAGCTTGAGAATGCAAGTGTGCAGAACCCCTGTGCTAACTCCTGCTCCCTCTGCCAGGTGCTGATCTTTCTGATTACTTTAATTATGGATTCAATGAAGAAACATGGAAAGCTTATTGTGAAAAGCAGCGGCGGCTTCAGCTGGGGCTGGACCCTGCTCCTCCCATCAGCACTGAGAACAAGATCACGGTGGGTGATGTGTGACTCCTGCTCCTGGCTCCAGGAAAACTGGGATTGTGTTTGTAATCACAGACATGAGGGTGTAAGAGCAGGAGATACCTGGGTTCTGAACTGTTCTGTGTCCTTTCAGTGAGGAGAAACACAAAAAGGAATCTTTAAAGTTTAAATCTCTGTTGAAAATCTTTTCTGTATGGAAGGAATAGTTCATCAGCCTGGCAGGTTTGAACCATTACAGCAGCAAGACTGCAGTGAATTTCCGGTTGACTTTGAGGGTACCCAGCTGTAGGGGTGTCTGCTTGGAAAACCCTCTGGATGAGAGGAATGCAGGAAGGGGAGCTGGGCCCCCAGGGCTGTGTTGCTCACTGCTGGTGCCTGCTGCAGTGGTGTGGTGCCTTTTGTGTTTGCAGACTGCTTTGGCCATCAACCTTTGCAGGAGTCCACGGTGGCCATCAGAACTTCAGCCAAATTGTCAGTACAGCAGGTGTTGCTCATTTGACTTAGTGACTCCATGGAAAATGACATGAGTTTGATAAACTCATAACAGGACTTCTAAGGGCAGACAGGGGACAGCAGGATGAGGCTGGGATGGCCACTAGCTGACAGAAATGGCTGTGCCTTGACTGAAGAATAGGTTTCTTGTTGACAAGAGCCCTGGGATTGTTCCTTTGCTTTTGCTGAGGGTTGATCTCTGGTGCTCCATTCAGTTGAAAGGAGAGCATTAAACCTGTGTGTTACCTGTTACCTTCCATAGGTTCAGCAGGGAAGAACAGGAAATGCTGAAAAAGAAGTGGAAAACAACATCATCAAAACAGAGTTCAAAACAGATTTCCTGGCCCTGGTGGGAGGACGAATGAAGGCTGGGCCTCCTCCCAACAGGTAGGAGAGTTTCATGTTCTTCGTGGGGGCACCTGGGAACCACCTGGGCCGTGCCTGAGTCTCCTCAAACCTCAAAGAGAAGCTTTTAAGCTTGGCAGGAAGCTGCTGTGGTCACTCATTCAGTGTCCCCTCCAGCAGTGCAAGCCCTGCCCGCCCGTTCCCCCTCCTTGGCGCAGGGAGGGAATCCTGTATCCCAGCTGATGGGACACATCTCTGGGAGCGGAAGGAGCCAGGCAAACACCTCAGCTTTGAGGGCTCACACTGCTGACATTGCTTGTGCTTGCTTGGCTTATTCCTACTCCCACGATGTTAATCTTTGCCTCCTCAAGTGGAAGTGGATTACGAGTTTGGCAGAGGATAAGAGGAGCTGTTGGTTCCTGAGCCTGTGTGCGACGCTGCTGGATGTGTGGTAAAACAACTGAGTCACTCTGAGGGGCAGCCTCTGCTGGGGAAGCCACTTGGCCCTTAGGAGATCGATGGGGTTTTATCAAAAGCTTCAGAAAAACGCACCAGACCAGCCAGAGCTTTGGGCTCGGGGTGTTTCTGTTGCTTCAATCACAAAACAGCTTTTGCACACCTGCCTTGCAGAAAGCAGCCCTGCGTCCCAGCTTTACTTCTTGTCTGGGAAGCAGCTCTGTGCTTCAAGGATGAGCATTAAAGCTCTGCTCAGTCTGTTGGATTTGAGCACTTTGGGGGCATTCTGTCCCAGTGTGTAATCCCTGTTTTTACACCTGTTTGTGGTGGTCCTTTGGATCACATTTCTGGGTGTTCAGAGAGCCCAAACTCAGCCCTGCTCAGAGGGAAATTGTTTGGGAATGAAGACAGCCTTTTCCTTGGCCTCTTGTCCAATTTGAGAGATGTTTCCCTGGTGGGAAAGAAAGCATGAAAGAAATCTGCTGACAGCAAGGAAAATTGCTCCTTCTGGTGCTTCTGAGCCTGAAAAGATGCCTGTGCTTTGTACCAGGAAGCTGGGTGGGACCATTGATGTGATCGGGGGCCAGGCAGGCACGATCCGGAGGGTGGAAGGAAGGCGCCGGGATAAACACGCCTCGGAGGAAAACCCCATTCAGGTAAAGCTGCTGTGCTGCCTTGACAAACTGCTGATTTTATTGCACTTCTAGTGAACCCTGGGCAAACGTCTGTGTGTTGCTGACCTCCTGTGTCCCAGTTCATACCTGCAAAGCAGCAGGTAATACATTCACCCTGTTGAGGTGTGTGTATGGATCGTTCCATTCCAGGAGGCTCAGTTAACTTCTGGCTTAAGAACTTGGTCTTGCTAGGAGGCAGATTTGTCTTTTAAAGACCAGTCTTCCTTTTGGAATGGTAAGGCCTGAGTTCTTTCCTCATCAGCTCTCCCAAAGTATTCCTAGCACTGTGCAGCTGGGAATCTCTTACGTGGATTATTCCCTTCCCCTCCACTGTGGGGTTGGAATCTTCAGTTGTGCAGTGAAGGGTTTGCACTTGGGACTGATGGGTTGTTTTGCTTTGAAGTAACATTTAGTCTCAAATCAGATGGTGCAGCCCACACCTCAGACTGAGCCTGGGCCTGTGTTACTGGGTCTTGTTCCTTGTCAGAGATGAAAGCCTGGGTTTAAAGCTGGTCTCAGTTCTGGGCGTGCCTGCCCAGTGTGTGACCCTGATGTTCGGGTTGGCTCCTAGGCAGGAAGCTGCAGGGTCTGAGGACCATCTGCCAAACCCACTTCTCTTAACCACCTTCCTCCTGCCAACCACTGCTAACGTGCCAGAAAAACCCAAATATGGAACCTTTCCTTTCCTAGGTCCAATTGCTGGGGTATTCTCCAAGCTTTTGAAGTCTGTTTATTTTCTAAGTGATCAGTTTTCCAGATTTTGCCGACAAGAAGAGTTTGCCTAAGAGACAGAATTTGCTGGGAAAGAGTTGTTGTTCCTCCCCCTCACGAGCACTGCCAGCTGCACTTCCAGGTCACTCTGGTGCCTCTGCATATTGGTCGCTCTTCCAGGCATGGCCACACTCGTGTTGTGGTGATGCTGCCAGCACTGTGAGGTCCCTGCTGCAGGAGCAAAGGGATTAAAACGCTGTCTTCTCATTCCTCTGCCCCCTAAGGTCCTGGGAGACCATGGAAGCAAGCCACAACCCCCACAGCAGCCCCAGCAGCCTTCCCAGCCCCAGCAGCCTCCTCAGCAGCAGCCGTTCGCTCCACCAGCAGGGCCTCCGCCTCCCCCGCTCGCTGGGCCTCCTCCTCCACATTTCCTTCACCCTCCTCCTCCGGTGACTTCTGTTCCACCTCCCCTGCATCCTCCAGGTACGTGTTCACTCCATGAAACGTGAGTTGGGATGTCCCAGGCTTGGAGCAAATCGAAGGTTTATTGGTTCAGTGCCATGAGCAGGCAGGGGACAGGTCCTTACCCCTGGCCAGGCTTTGTTTAGTCTCCATCAGCCTATTTAATATTTGCCTTGAATACTTAAAAATGGCAGGTGGTCCTTGAAAAAAAACCTCTGGGCTTTGTTTCCATGAGGGAACCTTCCAGTGCTACTGATGCATTTGCTTTATTGATAAATGTCAAGAAGCAGGTTCCTGTTTCTCTGTGGAGGAAACTGAGGACTCTTGCTTCTGGCTTAAATATGCCAGGCTGAAGTGAGGGGGCCTCACTCTGGGCTTCCCCTGGTCCTGGAGCAGCAGCCAAGCTCTGGAGGAGGCACCAGGAGCACTTCATGCAGTAACTCCTGCCTGAGGAGGAGTCGCTGCAGCACTCACTGGTTCTTTCCATGGGAGCTTTTCCTACTGCCTCACATTAAAATGCTTGGCAAAGTCAGGATGGACGCACTGGAGTGGAACCTGCAGCAGGTTTTCCTCTCCAGCTCCTTCAGTTGTTCTGAAGACCAAATCAGTTGTTCATGTGTTGACACTTAGAAAAGGAATTCTCCAGTGTAAGGGAACAGCAGCACTTTAAGTTATAACATAAGGGTAAAGAGATCATCATTTGGGAAAATTATGTAATTTACAGGCTAATTCCTGCTTAGGAGCACCAATTTTTCTGCTGCTCTGTTTGCTCCAATATGTGAGATTTATTCAAGTGTGTGCTTTGAGGTTTAGCTTAAGGTACAGAGATGCCATAAGGTACAGAGAGGCCACGGTTTCCCTGCTGTCCTCACTTGTTTTCCCTGCTTATTTCCACAGGCCTGCCACCTCCAGGTCCAATTCCAGGTAGGTGTTGCCTTGTTCTTAATAACAGCAGCAATTTTGATCACACAGGTTCAGAGCACTTGGGCTAAGTAACATGAGATAGGACAGCAGCAGTTTAGAGCACAGTTAATTTAAGACTTAAAAACTCCAACTGAGCATTGAATTTGAGCTGCTTATTTTATATTCTGACATAAATCTGTAGGTCAGAATAACTTGATTGTTATATTCTGATCAGAATGCGACGTGTCTGCATCCCAAGAACCACTTTTCCTCCATAGGGCTGCAAGGGTTAATTGTTACCCCTTGATGAATCTTATGTTCAATATTTATAAGCCAAAATAGAAAGTAGTTTTTGCTTTGTTTTTCTTCCCATACCCCTACAGAACTAACAGAGCTTTAAGGTGTGAATCTGGGGAGGAGATACTACCCTGAAGGAAAATTATTCCATTTCAAACAGGGCCTTGTTTAAAGTAAAAAGATGCTTTAATGGCTTTTAACTGTGAAAGCACTTGTGAGGCTGGGAGATCTTGGTGCTGATTTACCCTTCTGTGTCTAGGGTTGTTCCCACCACCTCTGGCACCACCACCAGCTCTCCTCATCCCAACCTTGGATGGGTAAGACCACACCTGGGTAAGACCATGCCATGGGGGCAGCTCCCCTGGAGGGAGGAAGGGAGAACAGGTCCAAAATCAGTGCTGGGGATGCATGGTCTGGTTTTGGGTTGGGGTGGGGGATGAGAGCAGAGTCTGCCAGGAATCCTGTGTGCATTCAGCTGGATGTGTCGGATTCAAGGCACAGGAAGGAGCCAATAAAGTGTAAGCAAAGCCTAGAGTAGGTGATGGCATGATCTGTTACTGCAGATGCTTCCTCTGAAGATTTTCCAGGTAGTTGTGAGCAGTGGTGCTTTCCCAGGGCAGGCAGTGGGACTGTGGCAGGTTTGGAAGCTGTGGCAAAACCCCTGAGCATTTCTGGTAGTGGGATTCCCATAAGGATGTTCCACAGACCTCCAGGAAAAATGGGGTGAAGCTGCAGCACAGCCAGACCTGCGGGGGTCCCTGATGTCAGTAACTCACCCCCTTTTCTCTCCCAAAGGCAGCCAGCCAGCTACAACAACAGGCAGCCACCTCCCTTTGGCTACAACTCTGCAGGTGAGTGCTGGGCAGACACATCCAACTGCTGCTCTCTCTCCCCTCTGGTTCTTGGCAGCCCAGGCTTTTCTGAGGCTGACAGATGTCGTGTCTCCGACGTCTCTAACTCCGGGGTCTTGCTGTGGCCCACAGGATCCCAGTCAGGAGCACGCTGGGTTTGCTGCACTGAGGGTTGTGCAGGTGTGGTGATGCAGTTTTGTGGCCGAGTGCTGAGGCTCAGGAGGTTCCCACTGCAGACCCAGCACAGAGCAGCTTCCCCAGTGCCTCAGCAGTGTGTTCTCCTGCCTGTTTGCACACACACGTGCTCACCCTCACTCACACTCTCTCCCTTTTCCCCACCCTCAGGGATGAGCACAACCATCCACAACTACTGAGCTTTTGAATCCCTCCTCCCCCAGTTCACCCTCTCCCTTGCCTACAGGCACCGTCTCCTGTGGTTTTGTAATGGGAGAGGCGGTGCCAGGATTTCAGCAGATTCCCTTTCCTGGTGCAGCCCTGGCAGTGCCGTGTTCTCTGCCAGTCCTGTAGTGACCAGCTTGGAGTGGCTCCTCGTGGCCGTGCTGAGCAGGGGGAAGCACAGGCAGCTCTGCAGTGTCTCCCTGCCGGGCAGGGCTGGAGGAGTGGCAGTGCCAGCCCTTCCCAAGGAGAGGAGCCTCCAGTGCTGCCAGATGTGGCACTGCTTTGGGATATGACCTCGCTGGTCCAGCTGGCCACATCTGCCTGGGAAGTGCTGGTGGCTCTGGGCTCCCCAGGTGACATCCTTCGCTACCAGCTGGTGCCTCTGGCCCTCCCCAGGTGCCACCATAGACCTGGTGGGAGGTGGGACCTTGTACAGGTGACCAAGAGCCCGGGGCTGACAGAGACTGCAGTGGTGCCTGTAAGTGCCTGCTCTTGTGCCTTCCTCGGGTAGAAGGCATTCCCTGTTCTCAGCAAACTAAGGGAAGGGAAGGGAATGGAAGGAAAGGGCAGGCAGGAGCAGGGCCGTTGTCTCCTTGGATCCAGCTGCACTGCCAGAGGGGATCTGTGGAAAGGGAGGGACAGAGGGGATGCTGTGGGTGCTCTGGATGATGAAGGGTTCTGCTCTCTGGCTGCAGATTCAGGTTTCATCAGCTACCCGCCCATCTCCACGTCCCACACGCCCTGGGTGACCACGGTGGACAAGGGCACGAGCAGCTCCAGCAGCAGCCACTGGGAATACTCGGGCTCCAGGCGGGAGAGGGAGCGGGAGCGCGAGCGGGAGCGGGAGAGGGAGCGAGACCGGGACCGCGACCGCACCCCGACCACCAGTGAATACAACAAGTGAGTGCTGCCCTCCTGCTGCTCACCCCGGGCTGTCTGGCCAAGGGTTGGGTTATAGAGGATGCCAGCTGAATTCTCTGAAATGTCTGGAGAAGAGCTCCTTTGGGTCAATAACTACAGCACAGACCAGGAGCTGTGTCACTGGCTGATTTCCTGTCTCTGGGTCTGGGGTTTTTGTTTAAATCCAGCAGAACCAGTTCCTCTTGCTCTCCCACGAGGCCAGTCAGTGAAATAGCCCCTCTGTGTTTACTCACTGTTTCACAGCTCAGTGTGAAGCACTGGCTGCAGGAGCTGCTGCTTCTTGTCTTCTGAATGTCACTATCAGATCAAAGGACAAACAGCCTGTGCTGCTCCGCTCTCCTGTGGGGCTGGGAGTGCCATTCCCTGGGAGTCAGCCAGGAAATGGGAGCCGAACTGGTGAGACCACCTTGGTGGGAGCTGCTGTGACCTCGGCTGACAGCAGTGCCAGGAGCACTTGGGAAAGGAAAGGAGGCCTGGAGCCTCCCTGTGTTGATCTTAGGTGGAGGCTGGGCTGCAGAGACTTCCCAAACCCATCCCTTTGGTGTTCAGTCAGCTGCAGCGTCTGTGTTTTGCAGGCTCCAGGCTCAGAAATGCCAATAATCATTCAAAACATGATCAGAATGTGCATTCCTGGCACAGGGTGCTTCCTGCCGGGGAGCTTCCCAGCCCAGGGAGGGAGCAAACAGGGCAATGTGCTCCTAAAACTTTTTTTTCCTTTACAAGCTTGTGGGCACTGTGGATGGGAGTGGAGGAAAGAGAACAGAAGACAAACTTGATAAAAACTGGGAGAGCTCAGACTCCCCCACTTCCTGATCCATGCTAGAGCCAAGGCCTCTGGGATCAGCACTCCTGAGCACATTGTTGGCATTTCTGGGTGGTGTGGAGCACCCTGGTGCAGGTCAGAGCAGGGCAAGTGGCTGTGCAGTCCTCTGGAGCACTCCCAGCTGATTGATCCTGGACATTTATTTGTCCAGCTTGTTTCCAGGAGTGTCAGAACAATGTTTCTGACTTCCTTTCTCCCAAGTCTGAGTATTGTTCCCACAGAGGGACTTGTTAACCCTTCAGATTGTGGCTCTCAGGAGTTGAACAGGGAGGTGTAGAGGGGAGTGTGGGGTGTGTCTCAATCTGGGGTACACCATGCCCACTCCTGGGGATTGAATGAGGTGCTTTGCGCAGGTACAGAGGTGCAGACAGAAAGCTGTGCTCACAGTTGGAGGGTTTGAGCTTGCGGGGAAGAAAACAGCCTCGTACACAAAAGGATGAGAGGTTCTCTGGGGTGTCTGCGCTGAGGGAAGCCCAGCAGCGGGGAGGGAGAGCGATGAGGGCAGCGTGTGCGCGCTGCGTTCCCGCTGCAGGCGTTTCAGGAGCACTCCCGCTCGGTCACAGGTGCCGGATGTTGTTGGCGAGAGGCATTCCAGCCCCGCGCGGCGGCTCAGGCCCGGGGGGCCGTGTCCCTGTGCCCACGTGTCCCTTGTCCCCGCAGTGACGACGAGCGGTACCGCTACTACAGCCGCGAGCGCAGCTACGACTTCGAGCGCGATTACCGGCGCAGCCGCGACCGCAGCCGCGAGCGCGAGGAGCGGCACCGCGAGCGCCGCCACCGCGACAAGGACGACAGCAGCAAACACAAATCCTCCCGCAGGTCAGTGAGCGAGTGCTGGGGAGGAACTCCGTGTTCCTGGGGTGAAATGTCAGCCTGGCTCATCCCAGCTCCTTCTGTCCCAGAGCCTTGGGCAGGAGGAGCCCTCTGGGACAGGGAGAGGAGACCTCGGTGTTGAGTTCCCAGCTGGCAGCACTGATGGGCGAGGGAGGGACTGGCTTGGGCTCAACCTCCCACCGGAGCTCCCATCTTAACAAAAGCACTGAGCTGCTCGACTCACACAAAGGGAGATGCAAGGCCGTGACAGAAGCATCAGCTTTTGGTGCTGCTGCTCCTGTGCACCAGGGCAGAGCTCACAGAATCCATTGGGTTGGAAAAGTCCTCTAAATCGAGTCCAACCTGTGACCCAACACCACCTTGTCACCCAGACCATGGCACTGAGTGCCATGTCCAGGCTTTCCTTAAACACCTCTAGGGGTGGGGCTCCATCACCTCCCTGCACAGCCCCTTCCAGTGCCCAGTCACTCTGTGAAGAACTTCCTTCTGCCCATGCTCAGAAATTGCCTCTTGAGCAGAAGCAGCAGAGCTCTTGCCCAGGGCCTGACAGTGAGCGGGGTGATGGTCTGCACAAAGGTGAAACTTCTGGGGCAGAGCAGCATGTCCTAAAATCACAGCTTTTTTGTAGAAAATGGGTTTGCAACAGGTGATCTTCCTGGGAGAGCAGTCTCAAGCAGCAGCTCTGCTCTCTGGGCTGAGGCGGGTTCTCTGCTCAGGTCCTTTGTCACTTCACATCCCATTAACGACTCGAGCAGAACTGCTCTTGCTCTTCTTTCTTGATGCTCCACCTCCCTTCTTTTAGGTGAAACTCCTGTCAGCTCTGTAGGTAATTACCCTTATTTTGAAACTGGTATCAGAAAAACTCCTATGCAGTGACTGAAGGAAAAAGGCTGGTTTTATCCTTAAGGAGATGAGTAAGTTTTCAAGGAAGGACTGATTGCTGAAGGGTTGGAAGCAAAATGATAGGAAGAAAGGCTGAGACCATAATAAAAATTGAATACAGAACAACTGGAAGCTGAGCTGGTGCCAGACAAACAAGTCTTTGGCTTTAGGGTCATTTCTCAGCTTCCTCTACTCAGAATTGAAACCTTGGAGTAGATACCTCACCATGGGAATCCCTGCCCATGGTCCCCTCCAACCCAAACCATTCTGGGATTCCCTGCTTGAGGCACACTGAGATTTGAGCCTGTTTGAGGTGCCTGCAGATGAAAGGGTTTCATTTCCAGCTTCCTGCAAACCGAGCAGTCTGAAGGAAATCACTGACGCTGGTTTCAGTATTAAAGGACAGAAACATTGTCCCAGCATAAACCACTGACACAGCGGCCACGAGGTGGCTGAAGGTGTTTTGTGGAGAGGCAGCAGCCTTTTATTTTCCCTATTTCTTTTGCCTTTAATGACTGTGAAACCATTTATTAAACCAGTCAGAAAATTACTTGAAGCCAGGAGCTTTTCAGCCAGGCTCAGCCAGTTCTGTGTCTGCTGCTAAACTGGAATTCCAGCTGTGCTAAGAATTTGTGTGTACACCTGATGCTGTCCCTGCTCATGGAGCTGTGCCTGCACTGTCACAAGTTTGTCCTGGGATAAATTTATCTGCTGGTTCCTGTCCTCTGGGCTGTGCTTTAACTCTGCCACAGTCAGCTCCTGAGAGCTCCCTTGGTTTGAACCTGTGAGAGAAGCAGCAGAAAATCCCAAGAGGGGCCAAAGCAGAGCTCCCCCTTTTCCTGGGGGGAGGCAGAGCTGCTCCTGGGGCTGTGTTGGATGCATGGAGCAGCTGGCAGGGCACAGGCTCAGGGCATGCACAGCCTGCTCAGGCCTCCTTCTGCCTGGGATTGCTCCCACATCACAGAAGTCCTGTGTAAACATTCCCAGTTATCCACCCCCATCTGGAAAACTCAGTGAGGAGATAAAGTTCTAAAGCATGAAGCCAGTGAAGAGCCAGGTCAGGTGTGAGTCAGCAGAAGTAGAAACAGGATCTGCCTCCCCTGGGGCAACCCACATTTCTCTCGCTCCACTGATCCCTTTGCTGTCTCTAGTTCAGGGATTTCCCCAAAGATGGTCAGAGGAGTGAAAGTTTCAGAAGCATCTGGGGTTCAGGACTCCTCCTCTTCTCAGCCTCGGTGCCATGTCAGAATTGTTGGAGCTCCCTGCAGAGTGGAAGGACACTGAGATGTTGCCTGTGGACACTGCCAGGAGTGGCTGTGGCAGAGTGTGACCATGGTAGAGTGTGGCTGTGCAGTGTGGCAGTGTGTGGCTGTGGCAGTGACAGTGTGGCAGTGTGTGACAGTGGCAGTGTGTGACAGTGGCAGTGTGTGGCAGTGTGACAGTGTGGCAGTGGCAGTGTGACAGTGTGGCAGTGACAGTGACAGTGTGGCAGTGTGTGACAG
>VZTD01004401.1:385220-468248 GCA_013397725.1 Rhagologus leucostigma | reverse complement strand
CCCCCGTGCCCAGGGCCGGGTCCCTGCTGTGCCAGGGCTGTGTCTGATGCCGCTTTGTCCCCTCTGTTCCCCGCTCAGGAAGCAGCACGAGAGCGAGGAGGGCGAGAGCCACCGGCGCCACAAGCACAAAAAGAACAAGCGGAGCAAGGAGGAGAAGGAGGCCAGCGAGGACGGTGCCCAGGAGGGCGAGGAGCAGGACACCAAGGAGTGAGCCAGGCCCACCCTCGGCAGGAACTCGCTCCTGTGGAACCAGCATGGCATTGGTGATGTTTTGGTTGGGGGGGGGGGGGTTTTTTTTTTTTTATTTTTTTTTACTTTTTCCAAGGGAAGAGCTGACTGGGCGAGCCGTGGCACAGCCGGCAGTGCCTCGGGAGCTGAGGCTGCACGAGCCCTTAAACTTCCTTTTTGTTTGTTTGTTTTTGATACAAGACAATACAGCAGTACTAGTTACAAAGCACTGAGCTGCTCTACTCATCCACATCCCTAGGGAGAACTTTGGTGTATCAGATCCTATGGTTTCTGATGGAAGATGGCTTCAGCTGAAACTAACGCAATTAGGTCGTAGTTCTTGGTTCTTTTTGTCATCATCATTCCTTTTTGAGAACTAGGACAGTAAGTGCAACTTGAAATTTATTGTCCAAAGAACAGCGTGACTTAGATCCCGGGAGCCAGCTTAGAGTCTGGTGTCTAGTAGTGAAAAGTCTCATCCCCGAATAAATTTCTTTATAGCTACACAAACAGCTTCTGATTTCTCCGTGGCCAGCTGGGCATGTCAGGAGGAGCTGCAGGATCTGCTCCAGGTGGGCACAGGGGCCTGCCTGGATGTGACAGCTTCCAGAAGCTGCTGAGGGCATTCACACAGAGTGTGCAGAGACTCCAAAACTGGCTTTTTTTTATCCATTGCAAAGGTAGTTCTGTCATGTTACACCTCTACGTGGGGAATCAATGAAGATCCATAGCAAGAGCATGAATTTCTCTTTAGTTCCTTTTGACTTAACTATTTTATTTCCTTTTTTTACTAAGAGTTGACTGAATAACCTAGAGTGCAGTAGAGAACACCAAGTCCCAGTTAGCAGTTTGCCCTCGTGGGGTTGGCGTTTCTATTTGGGTGTCACCAACACTCCTGTCCAATGCATTCCTTTCCCATAGATCCCAAAATAAATTTAGTCGAATTCCAAAGTTTCTTTGGACTTAGTATTGGTTGGGGAAGGGGGCAACAGATGTTTCTGGGTGGGAAGAAGAGGGGAAATAATTTTCAGGGGTTTTGGTCTGTCTGGTCCGTAGGATCCTGCCCTTCTGTTTGCGTGAGTCCACAAATGTCTCATTTTCCTTTGACTTGTTATTTAAAACTGTCTGAAATATTTGTCCTAAAATAATATGGTTCTGAAATGTTCTGTATTTTTTGGTAATCTTGGAAGTCTGAGTGTGCTGGGAAGTGTCCAGCCTGTGCCAGGAGAGCCCTTTGGGTCCGGGTTAAACACTGGGACAGTGCAGTGATGGGTGTGTAACTGCAGAGCCCAGGGGAGGAGGAGGAGAACTGAGGCTTCTGCTGGGTTTTGGTTTCCGTGGAGCTTTTTTAATGTGCTTTGAGCTCCTGGGAAACGTGCATGCACTGAGCCAGGGCTAGCTGGGATCAGGCTGCAGGGTGGAGCCCAGATTTAGGAATATGGCATCACTCTCTGCCCCCTGGGCAGCACTGCAAGCTGCAGCACTCCCAGCTCCTGGCAGGGGCTGTGGAGCCAGGGAATCCTCCTGGCAGCTCCTGGTCAGGGCAGGGCTTCAGCTGTGAGCTTTCAGGAGAAGGAGATGAACTTGCTGCTCGCCAGGAGAACCCCAAACCAGACTGGTGAGGAGGATTCAGGAGTGCTTGGTCGGAGCTCCCCGGCACCACCCACGACAGAGGTGCCCACCCTCCCTGCCAGAGCCCGGGCTTGGCCAGGGCAGTGCCAGGGGCAGAGGGGCCCAGCACCCCTGCCCAGCCTCCCTCAGGAGCCTGCATTTGGTGATGATGAGACGTGCTGGTTTTCTCCAGCGCTGGAACTCCAACCTTGCTGGGGCAGCCGGTGCCAAAGGGGGCCCGGGCAGTGCCCCCAGCCCGCTCTGAGCTGGCTTTTCCTGCCCTGAAGCAGGAGCAGTGCTGCCTCTGGAATGTTGCACCCAGGTGAGTGGGGGTTGGCCCCAGCCAAGGACGTTTCTCCCCCCTTTGCAGGCTCAGGTGTCCCTGGTGCCTCTGCAGGGGGGGCCAGAGCTGTGCACCCCCAGTCCCTGCTCCTGCCCTGCTGGAGTGACACAGGTAATGCTGATCACATCCCCTCTGCATCCCTCCACCCCGACCGTGCTGTGGAGTGGCAACGGGGAATCCAGCATGGATTCAGTCAGGGCTGCACCTCCTGTGTTACTTGAATGAGCTGGACCCAAAACACAGAATATATGCTGAGGTGGAAGGGACCGTCACTAATGGGGGCAGGCTTTTGGGGCCAGGAGCAGCTGTGAATTTAAGGTAAAGAGCTTTAAATTGGTTTCTTTTCATTAAGTTGAGGTAAATTGTTTGCCTTTACTGTCAGGGAAATGCTAAGGTGGGGTGTTGGAAATAATCTGTACTTGCATCAGGAAGCTGCTGCAGGTTTCCTGGTGTTGGGATGTGGGGTTTACTGGTCTTGAGGGATTTTTCCCAGCCACAGTATATTCCAGGATAGTCCAGCTGCTTTCCTGGGAGAAGCAAAGACAGTTACACAGTTTCCTGCCTCCCAGGGTCAGTTTTTTGTTGAGGTGACCCATTCTGGGGGCATTAGCTGGTACATGGAAGAAAAGGGTAAAGACCACACCTCTAAGCCATAGTTTTCAGCAACACGACAATAATTTATAAAGGCATCAAAACAAACTCAACATCTATTAACAAGCTGATTTTGGAAACAAAATTTAAATTACGAGGACAGTTTGGTGAAGTTGAAGGCACCTTGAAAGGAGATGGAGTAAAAATGGTTCTGCAGCCTCCTCCTCCCTCCCACTGCCAGCCCAGCAGCTGCAGAGCTCTCTCCTCCTGCCCTTTCCCCACGTTTGGGGCAGGCAGTGGGAATCACCCTCTCTCTGTCCACATCAATATTTACTGTTCCAGGCACAGGTTCTGCACATTGATTGGAAAGAGATAAAAAAATTGCTTCACGTTTTTGTGTCCCAGCGAGGTCAGTGACGAGTTTTCCTTTGGGGATTATTTTGCTCTCGGCCTTCAGCAGAACAACAGGAAAACAGCCCTGGAGCTCAGGTAGCCCCAGCTGTGCTGTCCGAGTCCCCAGGGGTGTTCCTCAGCCAAACCAGGGCTGCTGTGAGGATGGATCCACGCTCCTGCCGTGTCCTGGGCCCTGGGACAGGCCCTGCTGTCCCTGCCCGCGGCTCCCAGTGCAGGAAGTGAAGTCACTGGGTGTAAACAAGGCCCAGGGACAGCAAAGGACAAATTGCCAGCCCAGGAGAAGCTTCAGCCAGGGCTGGGCTCTTTCCTGCAGGGCTGCTACAAGGAATTAAACATTCAATGGAGGCAGCATTTGGACAGGGACAGACTCCTTGGATTCTTACAAAGCTGCTCCTGCAAAAGGTGCAGCAGAGGCAGCACAGGAGGAAAAGATCTCTCAGTGCAACCTCGTTTGAGAAAAACCCATCATTTCTACTGCTCATTAAGCTGCTAAAAAAGGGAATTGCTTCAGGTGGAGTTTGCAAGGAGGAACTTTCACAGTGTCAGAGGTCAAACCAACCTGCCCGGGCTTCAGTTCTTGAATTCTAAATTTGAACTGCACAGTGGGTTTGAACTGAAGCCAGGCTGGGCACGGTCTCCTTCTGGAGGTGACATTTCCTGCAGCCAAGGATCCTTTGAGCTTCCCCTGATCCCATGAGTTGGTATTTTGCTCCAGCTGCAAGAGGGACACGAACAGACCTGCAGGAGAAATCTCACCTGCCTGACAGTACAGGTGCTCCTGCCCCTGCTGACCTCTGCCTCTCAGCACTGGAAACAGATAAAATTCAGACAGGCAGCTGCAGGGGTGTCTGATACCAGCCCGTTCACTTCCTCACCTGCCTCCTGGGGAAAAGCTGCTTTTATCGATCCTAAAACCAGAGAAACATGTGTGCACTAAGAGCGAACCTTGCCCTTGACCTTTGGTAAAGTCACATTTTGCAACATATTTCAGTGAAAGCACTCTCGCTGCTACCTTTGAGAGTGGTTCTTTAGGCTGTTGAAATTGTCCCTGTGCAATCAATCAGTGGAGCTGGCAGGATCCTCACTCAGGATTTGTGACAGGACCCTCATACACAGCTGTAACACAGCTCCACAGGCTGAGCGTGGGGTTTTGGTGGATTAACACATTCCTTGGGTTACTGACGCCTAAAAATAAGAGGACTGGGAAATCCTGATAAATAGGAAGTGCCTAATTGGGTCCCATCCTTATAGATTTAGTAGCTGCTTTTAAAAGCCTCTGTTTTAACCCTTTCAGATACTCAAGGGAAAGCAGAGCCCTAAAATCAAGGAGAGCCTCAGCAGCCTCCAGGGCAGGTTGTGGAGAAACACTGGGAAGAGCTTTCTGTGCACCACCAATCCTAAGGAGCCTTAATGAGCTGGGAAGCTCCAACAAGTGTTGGATTAACCCTTACTTTGAATTCAACATCCAGATTTGTTGGTAAAATGTTTTCCACAAAAAGGAAGCGGGGAGTCTTCCCTGGCAATGCACCAGGAGCAGGAGTGGAGCAGTCCCTGCTTCTCTGTCAGGTGTGGCTCTGGGTGGTGCCCAGCTGCTGTTGGATACCTGGAAGTGTTGGGGGTTCGGTGGAGCTGTCACACGAGGCTCCCTGGCCAGGACACCACGGTCAGGGTGACTCTGTTCCTCTGCTCCTTCAGCATTGGGATTAATTCCGAGTTGCTCATTCCTATTGCTGGCACTCCGTTCACTGCCACGATTTCATCTCCACACCTGCCCAAAGACAGGATCCACTCAGGACTGGGTTCATTATTAAACACCGCACCCACGGTCACCCTGAGCCAAATCAACTCCTTGAAAGAACTTTTCCCTTGAGTCAGAGGGGAAGGGAGAAGGAGGCCACAGCTGGTGCTGGGGTGACAGCAGCGAGGGGCAGCAGGAGCGTGCTCAGCAGGGCAGGCAGCAGAGGGAGGAGTGGTGCTGGTAAAACACTGATGCCCCAGGGCAGCCCTGCAGCTCCTCAGGAGCTCCAGGCACCGAGCTGCTCTCCAGGGGCCCCACTGCCACCATCAGAGGTGTGAGAGGGACCTGCACCCCCCCTCTGGCACACCCAGCACCCTTCTGAGGGCTGCGAGGTGCTGAGCCCCCGCAGCCCTGTCCCAGCGCTCGAACAGGAGCCCAGCTGAGCCCACTCCTCCCACCTCGGCTGTGGGAGCAAAGCCCAGCTCCCTCCACCCAGCTGGGTCCCCTCCCTCTATCTGTGGCAGCCCTGCCTGCAGAGGAGCCAGCCCTGCATCCCAGAGAGAGCTGTGGGGTCCTGCAGCCCCAGCCCTGCTCCTCCCCCTGGGATCTGTCCCCGACACCCACATCAGCAAACTCCAGCTCCGTTTCCTGCACCGGAGCGCTTTTGCTGCTCGTGTTGGGATACTTTCCCTAATCCGAGAGGTTTCATACTCTGGAACCTCCAGATTCATCTCAAACATCCCCTTTCTACTTTTACCTAATTACTCAATTAAACCCTTCACAGTTAGGTTTTAAAGGGCTGTAAATTCCTTTTCGTTGCAGCTTTATGGAGCAACCAAAACGCTGCCTAATGCAGGGCTTAGTTTGTTACACGTTTGGCAACAGTATTAACTCTCAAAGGAGAGTAAGAACGAGTTATTAACTTGGAGCTGAGCTCCTTTCCAGAGTCAAAGGGTCTTGGGAAACCCCCCAGCACTGGTGGTGATGATTCCCCGGGTACCTCACACCTACTTGAGCTTCCTGTCCCGGAATGCCGGAGTCCCAGGCACGATGGTTTTAATGAAGAAGGGTTGGTTTCCTTTGCTTTCCTCAAAGCCTCCCACGATGCTGAAGCCCCAGCTTTCCAGATTTCCTTTACTAAGGACGATATCTTGACAGAAGTGAAGGTAGCTGTGTCAAAAACAGAGAGGTTATGAGGAAAATTGCCTGAGCAGGAATTTATGTTTTCCCTCATGGAAAGCACAGTTATGTAACAGCCTCATGTTCCTGGTTGTTAGGATTTGAGATACCCCTTTGCAGGGCACGTTACACAGTTAATTCTCAAATGGGATGATGCCAGTCCTTTAGAAATCTTTTCTCAGTGTTGTCAGCACTGGTTTAAGAGCTAACAGGAAATCACCCGGCTCTAAAGGGGTTTGGGACCTGCAAGACTCCTGAGTAAGTTCGTGAATTCTGCTAATGAACACCCACGGCCCCAGTGACAAACCCAAATGAACAGTGAGCAGCAGGTACACCCGTGCAATTCATGAGAGCAGAGGGTTTTTACTCCCTCTGTGCCTTCCACTGGTACAAGGAAGGCTTTCAGCAGCCTCCCTTCAGCTGCCAGATCAGAGCAGGGAAAGGTTTTCCTGCAGGATCCAGGATGTCCGGTTCCGATATTGGCTCCTTGGTGAGAGCTCCCTGGTTTTGGATGGCGGCCAGCGAGGTTTGTCTCCTCAGGGAGCCTGGGGGATGTGAGATGGAAGTGCCAGCAGCACTCGCTGCCCGAGCTGGTGGCACAGAGCCCCGCACAGCCTTGGCGAGGTGACACAAAAGGTGTGGCAGGAGCGTCTCGTCTCGTGTGCCCTGGCTCCCAGTCCGGCTCCATCGCGGCTCCAGCTCAGGTTCCATCCTGGCACCGAGGAGCTGTGAAACTGCTGCTCATCATCACCCCGCTGAGCTATTCCAGCAGCTAAACTTTTCCTAATAAACGTTTTTGCCCCAAGGGCTTTGCTTGAGCAGTTTGCAGAGGAGTTTCAGATTTCAAAAGCCTTCTCAGTTAACTTCTCACCAGGAGAAAGATCCAATTATCTACTTTCAAACTGTAATTTACTTTTGTAGGAGTTTTTCACACATAAACACCAGGAGACCCAGCTCGAGCTTGCCGATTCCTCCACGGTTTCCTTCCACAGGCACCACACAAGTGCAAAAACACAGCTCTGAGCCACGGCTCTGGCAGCTTCTGCAAATAAATAGCCCCGAGAGCAACAGTGGCAAGTGCTACGTCAGCACAGAACGTAAATAAAAACATCGGGCACATCCTCCAGGAGCTGGGCAGGGCTGGTTGCTAAGAATCAGTTTTCTGTATTAAAAAGTGGTTCTAGGAAGAGAAACTTCAATTCACTACGACCAAAAATGACTGTGGGAAAAGACTTGGAGAGTTTAGGGAAGGTCGAGGTGCAGGTTTTATGGTGCCAAGCACGCTGCTGAGCTGGCAGTTCCTGGTGCCTGTTGGAGTTTGGAGCTGCAGCGGGGCCGGGACCGGGAGCTCCTCAAGATTATTGTGGGAAGAGTCAGACTAGAGTCGGATAAAGCCCAGGGAAGAAGGCAGCAGGAAAAGTGCTTTTCCAGCCTGAGACTTCTCCACAAGCCACACAGTGCACTGTGTTTTCAAGAGGCGAAGGTTTTAGAGAGAAAAGATAAATCAATCCGTAAACTTTCGTTTCTGGTGCCTTTGGGATCCAGGGTGTGTTGGATTAGGACACGGGCCCAGGCCAAACCAGCTTCTGAGATGGTATTTTACACTATCAGTGGCTGGTATGGATTTAACATCATGCTAGGAAGAAATCTGAGTTTCTGTTTGACAGAAACAGAAACCAGAGGTACAAGAATCGAGGCCTGAATGAAGCACTGGGGGTCAAGTGCTGCAAGGATCAAATACACTTCCCTAGCCCTGAGCACTCATGTCAGCTCACACCTTTCAGCATCAAGTCTGGGTTCAAACTAGAAAGAAATACGTTCCTCTAAAAAGAAAGGGATATTTCTGCTGGAGCAGAGGAATAACTGAGGGGAAAAAAAAACTGAACAAACCCAAAACTGCACGTGCAATAAGCTTTGAGCTTTCACCCTGCAGAATGTTCCAACACACTGAGGCCAGGGTAGGCAAGAGGAGCAGAGCCCAGCGGAACAGCTGGTGCTGAGGGCACAGGGTCCAGGCTGGGCACATTTCAGGGGTTTCTGTGAAGTGTCGGTGAGGTGCACAGGGCCTGTGCAATGGACATTCCTCTGCAGCACGGGGGGCTTGGCCCTGTGCGAAGGAAACCCAGTTTGGGTGGGTCAGGAGCCCTCTGCAATGGGAACCACACCACAGCACGTGGGGGCACTGGGATCTCGCTGCAGCTGCACAGCCCTGAGCCAGCCTGAAATGCCAGAGGCACCCTGAACATCCCCAGGTGACAAACGTGGGCTCTGTGGGTGACCAGCCAGTTGCTACCAGGTCTCACTGGGAGCAGATGGGAAAAGGAGTGAGGAAAGCTCAGGAATTACAGCCATTTTTAGTGCTGGAAACAGGAGGAAGATTCTGTCAGATCCTGAAGGGGAAGAACCTTGCTGTGTGCCTCCTACCAACCCTCACACCCAGAACTGCAGAGAGATTCCAAGGCCAGAATTCAGGCTGGAGTAAAAGGAAGTGAAGAGCAGAAAGGGCACCCGGAATCACTTCTTCCTTCAGGAGTTACAGTCAAATGAAGGGGGAACATCAATACCAGCAGCAAAGGAATTTCCAGCAAAGCATTAAATGTCAGGACACCCTGAAACAAAGGCAGGGGATCCAGGAGCAGAGAAGACTCCAGTCCCTGCAGCAGAGTGTGGGGAAGCTGCAAGTCACCCGGCAGCCAGAAAAATTGGGGAAGGAAGAAAAGGCGCCCAGCCAGGTTTTGCCTTGCTGAAGTTCACTGCAGGAGCTGCACGAGGAACAAACACCAGGCAGCACCTGAGGGCTCTCCAGGTGCAGCTCAGGGCCAGCTCACACCAGACCTGCCCGGAGCAGCCAGGCCAATTCCCGGGAGAGCAGAGGGAGATGGGAGGAGGGTGCTGAGCACAGGCCAAGCACAGGAGACACAAAAGCTGCCTTTCCTTGGGCTGCTTTGTTGAGCATTTACAGGCTGCTAAGTAACACAGCAGAGGCTTTGTGAGTGGTTCTTCTTTAGGTGCCTCAAGAAACAAGGCTGTAAATGATCCAGGCTTCCCACGGAGGGTTTGGCAGATGCTCCTGCACTCAGCTGGGATGACAACGGACTCTGCCTTTCACAGTGTTTTTGTGTAACTGCGGAAGGGAGGGAGCCAGAGGCTTGCCTCTGCAGGAAGGAGAGGGAAATTCAAGCTTCACTTGGAACTTACCAGGTTAAAACCTGTGCTAAGGCTGTGGTGCTAAGGCTTTGCAGCAGGAGAACTCAACTGTGCAGAATCACTTCTGCGTCCTGCTGAAGATGACACAGTTACAACAACCAAGAAGAATTAGACTGAAAAGAATGTCTGCCCCTAAGTGAGATGATCAGATCAGATCCCAGACAGCCCAGGTGTCTCTTGGCTTGTGTTAGGGGATGCAGAAAGAGCCACAGAGAGATTTCAGTCAGTACTCTGGCACGGACTGTATCTAACATTGACTATTTCTCTTTTAAAAAGGGGTTTCCAAGGCTTCTAAAGCATGGCTACTGTCCAACAGGAGTGTGGGAATGACGGGTCACTCCATAAAAACAGTGGAAGTTCCTTATGCACTCATTATTCCATGATCTCATTGGCAAATAAGGCTTTCCACTGCCTTACAGCTGAACGGGAATACCAGGAATGCTTCCAAGTTCATCAACAAAGTAATTAATTTCTAGTGTTTGAGTGAAAGTCAAGCCTGTAATTAACAGCCCTCTACACAGTCCCTGACAAACATACCTAGGCAATCCCAGCCACGTGATCCAGAGGGGAGACCAGCTGAATCCCTGCTCCCTGATGTCCAGGGATGGCTCTGGGGAGTTCAGGAAGAGGATTTCCAAGGCTTTCAGTGTGACTGAGTGGGAAGCTGCATTGGATTTCAGTGCTGAGACAGCTTCATAGTAGTTCAGATGAGTCAAATCGATGCCATTTATGCTCAGAAGAACATCCCCTGTTGATGAAATAAAATGGGATTATTACAGACCTTTGGCTATGGAGCCCATTTCGGCCTCAAGGGGTCATGTGAACCCTGTTTCCAGCCTCTCTTTAGTGTCCAAGTCCAGCTCCCCCTGGAAAAACCCACAGTTCCTAAAGGATAAAGGGTCTGAGAGCCTCCCTTACCTCTCTTGATTCTGCCGTCCCTGAAGAGGCATCCAATGGGCTGCACGCTTGTCACATAGATGGGGAGCTTGTTTTTGTTATCCCTTCCACCTCCAATTGTGATTCCCAAAGATTCCTTTGGCTCCTTTTTTATGGCAACTGTCTTCTCATGACTTACATATCCCTGAGGCAAATCCTGCAAAGGAATGACAGTACAAAATGCAGCTTCATTAATGCATTTAGCAGGAGAAGCCCAGCTCTGAAAGACAACAACATTTGCATCCTCAATCCAGAGCATTCCAGCAACGCTGCTGGATGGCAAAGTCAGCTTCCCATGTCCTTGCTGTGGGTGGGAACACACAGCAGCATTTCTAAGGGGAGCCACGAGAGCTGAGGCAGTGCTGTCCTAATGATCCCAAATCCATGTGCAGTAGGGAGATGCTCCCTCTGAGGAGGGGAATTTTGCACTGAGGAACAAGCTACGAGCTCATCTCAAGGCTGCTCACGCCAAGCAATGAAGCTCTCCCTGATTAAACGTTTAGGTGGCAGTGAAGGCACACACTGGAGCACAGGCTGTACAAACAGAGGGTAAACGCTGCTCAGGGATTTAAATCCAGGAGCCACACTCCAGTCACTCAGGCACAGCTGCTCCCTGAGCTCCAGGGATGCTGAAACGCACCGGTCTGAGCAGCTGCAGCAGGTTTGTCACTCAGCTGGAAGCTCTACACACAGATTTTCTCTCTGGGTTCACCATGCTGGGGATTCTCCTCTTGCTCCTGCTGTTTGTTGTGCCCCACAAAGGGGTGGCAGACACACACTGCAGTCACGGCAGGGTCACCTGGGGATTCTTCTCCTGGACCCTAAAGGCCTCTGGCTCCACACCAGCTCAAGTGGGTGTCACTGCAACACCCTCAGTGTGGGGGGCTTGATGGATGTCAAGAAGCAAATCCCAAGTATCTCATGGATGGCAAATTCCTGGCACTGCCCTTTCCAGAGTAGAAAGGATTAAACACCAGCTCTGCATCAACACTGAAGAAATTTTGACACCTTTTTCCCTTAAAGTGATGTTTCCCTGTAGATGACAAACTGGTCCTCCAGTACCAAAAGCCCCAAACTTGCCCAAGCAGAAATGGAGCTGCTGATCAGCCTTCTGTGCTAAAACACCATCACAGAACAGCACAATGCATCTACTAAACCGAGGATAAGCAGCACCCTTGCCTCATTTCCCAGCCCCACCTTCTGGTAGTTGGATTTTCGTCTGTAGTGGTTCTGGTCTGGTCGCCTGCGATGGTGCACTGGGCTCCCCCCATTGCTGCTGCTGCTGCTGCTGTTGGAGGTGCTGCCATCCTCCACTGGCTCCCCCAGCTGCACCCCAGGCTGCCTCAGGATCACAAAGTTCACTCTGGATTCTGTGGTCTGCCCAGAGAAACAAAGAGTAGAAATCAAAAAGAGAGAAAAACGGGTTAGGAATGAGGGACAGCCCTCACTGCCTTGGGGAGAGGGAAGGGCTGGCATCAGTTCCTGCAGAGGTTCTCCAACAGCTCCTCAAAGTGATGCAAAGTCTTTCGTGAAGAGCCAGGGAATGTGATTGGAAAAAGAAAAAGGGAATTAGCAACCATGAGTCAGAAGGAACAGGAGTAGAGGCGGGCTTCACTCGTGCCTCCCTCCTCCACAAATGCCAAACAAGAGAAGGTGGAAAGGGATGATTAATTCCTGCACTTCGGTACAAACAACCAAAATAGCATCTTGTGTTGTGCTACAGCATGAACAGAGCTGGAACACTGGCTGGTCCACACACACTGACCATGACAAGCACTGGATGCTTTTATGGCATGGGAAGTTGTTAAAGCTCTGTCCCTCCCAGCTCTGTTCATCTATTGTTCACCATCTCCCATCCGTTTTTTCCCCAGAGTACCTCTGGGCTGAGATTGCTGCCGGTTAAACACTTCACCAGCTGCACGTGTGGCCTTGGCAGGGCTGCAGGGGAAGCGCTCACTATTTTTCCTGCTGCTCTCATTGGGTTTGTTCCCTCAGATCACCTGACAGAACCTCATTGTGAAGGCCCCACGTGCTTACTCGAGGTGTTTCCTGCCCTGGTGACAGAAATGCAGGCCCTGCTCTCACTCCTTGCCACAGGACCCTGTTTCCCTGGTGCCACAGTGAATTCCCCGGCATTGGAAGAGGGGCTCTTTAAGTTACACTTTAACAAGGATTTCAATCAGCCCTCAGAGGAACAGATCATGTTTGGAAAACTGTCGCACTTTCACACAAACGTCACTTCCAAAGAGATTCAAGCCCCAAACCTCATGAAGCCAGTTCTGAGACTTTGGTTGCTGGTTCCAGTGGGATCAAAGGAGCTCCTCATACGGGAGTTGTGTGTGCACATTGCAACAGGAATGCAGCAGCACTTGTGGGATGCAAACAAATTCTAAGAGGCCATAGAACGGAAGCACACGTACAACACAAAAAGAGATCTCAGTGCTGGAACTCTGCTCTTTCTCCCATGGCACTGCACTCCTCTGATAACTGTGAAGAGAACTGGCTCTCCCTCCTGCTGACCTCACATCCTTTCTGGGATATAAACAGAATGGGATGAGGTGCATTGTGTCAGGATCTGTAGATAAAAACACAAACTGGAGGCACTCGCCTGGGGAGATAAAGAATTTAAACTGATCTATGTGATATCTGCTGCACATGCAGCAATCCTTAATCCTTTAACCAGAATTCCTTGCCCACTCCTCCTTCCACCAAAACCTCTGGCATGCTGCAACAGGAGCACATTCCACAGGGAAAGACCACCCCTCTTCAACCCATTTAGTACCTTGGAATGTTTTTAGCCTGAGGTGCCTCACATTTTCCAGTCTCTCTTCCCAAATACAGGTAAAACGGGGAGAAAGGGCTTCAAATCAGTCCAAAGGGATCTGTCCTGTGCTGCCAGCCCACCCCATGTCCCAGCCAGCACCTTCAGTGTCACTGCTGGAAGCATGAGAGGCTGCCCTGATGCCTCCCTGCCTGCTGCACGAATCTCCCTCTGCAAGGCTGAGAGGCTGCAAAACACCACACAGGAGATCCCATCTCCTCCGATGAGCTCCTGTGCCATGAGCCACTGCTTCCCCTCTGCCCTGTCAGGAATGACTCACATGGATTCCCACTCTCCGTGTTTATCTTCGTTTGGAAGCTGTGCTTCCCACACATCCGCAGGGGAGTCACTTTCCAAGGGAGAGATTTGGGGGAATGCAGGTTGCCCTGGTGTGTTCTGATAGCCCTGGCTCAGAACAGGAGCCCTGGATCAGCCACACAGAGCCATTTCCACAGCGCCTCTCCACATCTGAACCCACCTGGATTATCTGGGCAGCGGCCTCAGGTGTTCCTTGCCTCAAATCCTGGCCATTTATTGACAGGACTCTGTCGTTCCGACTCAGCTTTCCATTCTTGGCTGCCAAGCCTCCCTCTAAGAGATCCAGAATAAAAATCCCTGCCTCGTCAGTCTTCCTGATCAGTTTGATTCCCAAGGGTTCGGATCGGTCTCTCTTTACCAAGGTGACGTGGATCACTTCCCGGTTTGTGGAACTGGAATCCTGCTGTGCAGCCTTGTTGGAAAAGCCCTTCTCCTGCAGGACCATGAGGTGGAGAACAGGGCCTGGGTGGCGCAGGAAGGAGACAGCCTGGCAGTGAGTCACACTGCTGATGTTGACGCCATTCACCTACAGAGACAAACAAAGCACTCACTAATCAGAGCCCACATTAATTAGGCACTGTCCGCAGTGTGGGGCACGGCCAGGCTGGAGCAGGATGGAAAACTCCCTGTGCAATCTCTGACTCTGATGCACATTAGGGAGCAAAGTTTTCAAAAAAAAAGAATGAAGAAAGCTGATGGAATTCGACTGTAATTGGTGAATAACTGACCACAGGGACAAGACAGGACAACCCACACAACCAACAAACCTGAAAGTGTTCAGTCATTCCTTCCATCCCATGGCAATGCAGATCTGCTTTTCCTTAACTTCCAGCATTCAGTACAGACTGGGAGAAGACTCAAATATCCACTTTTAGTGGTCCATAATCTACAAGCTTCTGGAATCATCCATCGAATTATACTTTTACCAGGGTGACTCTGAGAAGGCTATTTTTCACTTTGCCTGTTGTCACATCAGACTCTGCAGTCTTTTAGGATGTTAATAGGGCTCCTAAGTGTGGGAGCTCCCTATTTACTGAGACACTGGATAAAACAGGAGTCCCTCCATTGTTCTACCTGAGAAACCAACTCGCAGATCTCACTGGCCACTGGTGTGTGGGGGCTGCCAGCCCCTCCTGATGCCCAGTCCCATGGGACAGTGAGGGTTTATGGCTTGCCAGATGATTGGGCAGCCATGGCTGGAGGTGCTAACAGTTGTCACCGCATGTACAAGGTGTCACCTCGGTCACCCAGGGCCACACAGCCCCAGCAGGGTGGGCAGTGCCCCAGCCGTGGGTCAGGCTGAGGCTGGAGCTCTGCATTACTCACATCTCGGAGCTGATACTCACTGCAAGTCAGCAGCTCTCACCCTGGACCTGCCCATGGAGAATATGCAGCTTAAGCAACACAGTGGAGCAAGCAATTATGAGACTTCCTAACTAGAGCAGAGAAATGGGGCTGCTGGGTGAAATTTATCAGGCAGGAATCTTTTACTTTATCCAAAACGGTCTAAATTTCAAAAAGCTGTCAAATATGCAAGGGAAATATGAGTCTGACTGGAAGGAACCCCAAAAGTCTGCTCCTCAGCCCCAGCAGACACAGAATGCTGCTGACACAGAGATCTGATCAGAAACCTCAGCTGCAGAGGTTTCCCAGTTTTTCCAGGCACTCTCCTCCTCCAGTCAAGGGAAGCAATGGGGCTGCCACGGAGGTTTTCTTACCTCAAGGATGTGGTCCCCAGGAGCAATTCTTCCATCAGCAGCAATCACAGAGTCCCGCAGCACTTCCTGAACAACGATGTTCCCTAGCGGGGTGTCCTTACCCCCAACTATCCTCATCCCCAGCTCTTCCTCCGGATCTTCCCGGTGGATTTCGATGGTGGTGGTTTCAGCCACAAGACTGGTTCTCTGGGGAAGGTCTGGTTGTGGAAATTAAAGAGAAAATGCAACACATTAACAGAACTTTCCTTTTCACAGCACCCCAAGATTCAAACCCCTGGCAGGTTGTGTTCAATGTGGCATCTGGAGGGAAAGCAGCTATCAGGAGACCTAAGGTCACATAAAAAGCTTAAAACCCCTCTGTTTCTTTGCAGTTTCTCCAGAATTTTCCCCATTTTCTCCTAGCTTATGATGAATTCAAACTCTTTATTGTTGTTGCTTGGGGTTTGTTAAAGGGCATTCAGTATGGTTTGGCTATATTTAGAGATTTATTTTTCTCCTGTGACAGCTGGCCTGCTAGGAGCACGCACACAACGAATTCCAATTTCCATGATGCCCATGAGGGAAAGGGACTACCCAGCTGTAATTACTGCTCTGCAACTTCCTTCCTCTAATTTCCTTTGCTCCCCTTTTCCCATCCCCCCTGTAAAACAGGAGGGATGTTTGGCTGTTTCACAGCATACTGGAGATTAAGCAATGCTGCACTTTGAAGATGAAAGTTGTTGTTAACAAGCGGGATGAGATGTCCCAGCACGGGGACACTCAGGCAGGCCCAGCAGTGCCTGGCAGGGTGAAGGGCAGGTGCCACACCAGGGATGCAAAACCTGCTCCAGGTGTGCTTTGGGAAAAAGCCAACAGGGAACTGAACTGACCTGTGAGTTACCTCTGTCCCAGGCACAGGGGTTGTCAGCTCCAGCGCCTGCACACTTGGAAGCTGAGCCTAACTTTGAGACAAGGCACTGAGGTTTCCACGCTGCTGCCTCCTACCAAGCTGAGACAAGTGCTGCTACACTGAAGTGGAGATGGTTATTTGATCTGCAAGGCTTTCAGAGCTGCCTGTTAATCCAAAACCTAACGTATGCTAGAAAAACACCAGGAGGGAGGTGCTGACCACTCCAGGAAATTGACTGTATATTTAACTTTCCTAACAAGATTAAAAAGAACCTGGAGCACTTCCTAGTTACTAATTATTTGGCTTCTGCAAGGGCTTTAAGTGCTCCACGTTCCCATTGACAGGGACTGCCTTTGTTTCTCCACAGAGTACTGCAAATACTCACTGCAGTCTAGCAGAGATTCTCCAAATGGTTTCTCACAGTTTAGTGCTTGTGAGCAGATTCTGCCACCCCTGATGCCCATGAATGCATCTCCCTTCTGCTCAAGGAAAGAGATGCCTCTGATGGCTGCTAATGGCTGAGCAGTGTTGAGGATGTCTGACAGTGCTGGGGACACTTAAAAATTGAACTTTCTGAGACAATTGCCTCATTTTTATATTATGAAAGATAAATACACAGTTCCACTTGTGTCCCAAACTCTCACCTTCTTCAGTCTCCTCAAAAGCTGGATTAACCAGTCCGGGCTCTGCAGTCCCCAGTGACACCACAGCAGCTCCAGAGCTTTCAGCCACAAGTGAGGAGCCTCCACTTGGGACCTCTGGATCCTTGGGCGTGTTTGTCTCCCCCTTGGCAGAAGGATCTTCCTTCCCTTTGGAAATGGGATTCTTTTTCCGCTGGAGTTCAGATTTGTATTTCTTAAACCCAGGACACCTGGAGAGAGATTGGCAGGGACTGTCAGTGACTGTCTCTGCCTGGGCAGGGGACCCAGCACACGAAAGCTCTGACAAACCTGTGGGAAGAAGCTTGTTCCAGATCTCACCAGTGCAGTGCTGGTGCCTCAGATGCTGAAATTGATTCTCATTTGACATTCAGTTGCTACTATACAAGTATCAGCTTAAGAGGAGGCTTGTTATTTCACTGCTTTTGAAATTATTAAGCAAATTATTTGAAAAAGAAGAACGTAATAGAAACAGGAGTCTCCCTTGCTAAATATTTACCTGGCAAACACTCCATGAAGAAAACAACCCTTCTTAAATATAAGCAAATACTGAGCTCTGACGTTTAGAGATCACTATGATCTGTACCTTGATGCAAAGAAAGTGGCTCAAGTTTCAAGCTCAGCCTTGAATTAGGCTTTGTTTCAACACACCAGCTACACACAAGAGCAAAAGGGAGCATTGGGCATTTTCTTTTGTGGAATGAGACCTGACCCTGGGACCACTCCCAGTCCATGCAGGTGATGGCCCTACCTGAATGGGAGCAGTTCAGTTCCCAACCCCACGGACTGCTCCCCACAGAGATCCCAGCACTGGCATGGAACTGTACACACAAAGTGTGCCCTGGATGCAGATACACCATCACCAGCCCGTCTCAGCACTAATGGGCGAGGAAGAACAGCTCTTTTATCATGAGTATTTATAAAAAAGGTGACAGGTGAGGAGGTGATAAATGCAAAAACATCACTTTCAGAGACACGAGTAGTATTGGGTGTGTATCAGAGTCACTTCTCGAATTAAACTGAACTATTTACACTCTGGATAAAGAAGTCTCATCCCAGTATTACTTCCTCTGGTTTATTCCTACTCATTTATTCTCCAAGCAGTAAAATAACCCTGAACTTAATGACAGAAGCTGATTGATCCACTTGTGCACATGTCCCTCTTAAGGTATCAAAACACAAACTCAATTTGCAAAAGGCAGGGAAAACCCTCAAGAAAATCAGTTTCTAGGTGCTTCTTATTTCCTTAAATCTTCTCCTATCAGTTAATCGCACTTAAAACAAAAAACCACCCAAATCTCAGTGTCATTTTCTTATCTTTTAATTTTTTTCCCCATTTTTCAGCCTGACTGTGTCCACAGCCCAGGTGAAATAGCTTCCAATCCTAAAATACCCTGTCCCCAAGAAAGATACAAACAACTGTGAAATATAGAAGAGAATGATACAGTTTCCAGGCAGGTCTCTAATGTAAACATTTCAGGTGCCTCCCTCCCTGCCCTGTGTGTAACTCCTGAGCCAGAGGGATTAACGAGTGACAGGAGTTTACTGATAGCAGGGCAGATTTGCAGAGCAGAGGAAGGCCCAGCCCTGGTGTGAGCCACGGCCCCAGCCCCGCAGCCTGAGCACTCAGCCCAGCCTGATAACGAGCAGCCACTACAAAGGGCTGCCTCAAGAAAAAGGAGATTATAAACTTTCACCGAAGGGAAAGGGGCACTCAAGCACCTTCCATTCCTTCCCCTGGCTCTAACACCAGCTCTCAGCTCGTGGGGACTGAAGACAAGCCAAAATCACAAGGGTACATCCTTGGCTGGAGCTGCAAAGGTGTCCTAAGTGTACCTGTTCCCCGGTTGGCTTATTTTTGAAATATGTCATTGCCACAACAAACTGCAGCACAGCTGAAGGAAACAAACCTGTGGCATCTCCCATTGCCTGCTGACAAAATCCACCCTGCCAAGGAAGGTCTGTTCCACCTGCAGCAGGGCTTGCACTTAGCTCCCTCCCCTGCAAATCATTAACCAGGTAGGAACAAGGGTTCTCCAAGCACCATGGCAAGAGCTTTGTCACCTGCACTCCTTTTAAAGTGACAATATCCTGCCTGCCAACAGCTCAACCAGCAGTGGAAGCACCAAAAAGTCTCCCTTCCTCTGCACAAGAGGAACAGAAAAAAAAAAATAGTAATTTTCATTTGCTTCCCCTTTTCAGCAAAAGAATGAGAGAAGATAATGGAATTATAAGCAGGTGATTCAGCAAGTGCATAATGTGCAGCTTGGAGGGACTTGCACTATTTGAATCAAAGACTTAGTATTGCACATCTTAATTGGACCAATTAAACTGGCAGCACTGCACAATCCCTTGCTTTCAGAGCGTTGACTTCGTGCCTGTCTTTCTCCTCTGCACAAGGGAAACAAGAATAAGCTTGTTTGTAACAACTCCAGGGTTGGTGCCCCAGTTCAGGACCCACAAATGTCCGTGGATTTGACAGGTTTAGTGTCTGCAGACGACCTGAGGGTGAGCAACTCACCCTTCTCCTCCAGAGCATACACACAATTACACTGTCTTCACCCACCCACCTCTGCAGCCTCACCCTGGCACCTCTGGTGTCCCACCTTGCCCCAGTTCAGGAGCTGCTCTGAGAATGGATTGTTCCGATGAGCAGCACAACAGCCCTGGCATTGCACAAGGAGCAACGACAGGATGGAAGGGGGGATGCACCTGTTCTGCAGGTGAGCTTCCAGCTCACAGCGCTGCATGGTCTGCTGGCACTCAGCCTTGAAAGGACACAGCACAATCAGCTTATCCAGCAGGTTCCGGACCAGGAGGCTGGACTTGTGGCACTGCTGGAAGGAGAGCTTCTTCCGATCCATGGGACAGAAGTTGTACTCCTGCATGAAGTTCTCAAGGCACTTGAAACAGTACGTGTGTCCACAGGGCGTGTCCATGGGCTGCAGCAGGGGCTGCAGGCAGATGTGGCAGATGAGCTCATCGTCCACCTCGTCCTGGAAGTTGTAGAGGTGATTGTCCAGCAAGGGGTGGGCCTGGCCACACTCACAGCACAGCTCAGGGATCTGGGACACGGCTTCCTCTGCGACGGGGTCAGCCATGGCAGCCAGCAGCAGGGAGGAGATTGTCACACAGCAGCTCTGCCACGGACCTGCAAGGAAAGGGAGAGAGAGATTTCCAGCCAACTGCCTGCTTTAAATCTAGCCAATTAAAAATTAAACTGTATTCCTGCCTTGAGCTTCCTCCCCAGAATCTTCACCTCCACCTGCCCCCCCGTAGGGCTCTTCCTTCCAGAGCCACCCTGTGAATGAACAGCCCAGGGATCAGAGGATGAGAGGACCTCATTCAGCACAATGTTTAAGCACGTGGGTAAATTGAGGCTTAAACTACTTCACACACACACACCAGAGACACAGACTAAATAAACCCTGCCCAAAGGATGGACTAGAAAAGCTGAGACAAAAGCTGCATGTTCTTGGGGGAGAACAACCCAGAGAGGGAAGGCAAAGAAAGGATACACAAGACAGTGATTTTTAAACTTCCTCTGGCTTTCCAGATTATACCAAATATTTTAAAGATGTGTGTGGTGAAAAGCCAGTTTGGGGACTTCTGGTTGTCGGGATTTTTGTTTTGTATTTGGGGGGTGGGGAGGATGAGGCAAAAGAAGAGGAAGAAATTTCAAAAGAAACTTAAATCTAAACCACATTTCCTTCCTTTCAAGCCCACTCCCTTCAAAAAAATTTGTTTTAACAAACAATGCATTGTTCCCCACTCATCCATGCCTAAGTTCCCCCATGGAAACAAATTTCCTATAAAAAGACTAAAGCTTCCTAAGTGGAAAAAAACCTAAAGAATTGTCCACATCATTTGCTGTAATGTTAGAGAAAGGCTTGAGCCTCAGCTCCTTTCAGGCAGGGAGAGGAGGACAAGGGACAAACTGAGTCCTTTGTAGCTGCTGCTCTGATTTTAACAGAAATGTCTTCGGTCACATCCATTTTCAATCTTGCCTGTTGTAACTAAATATAAAATTCACTTGAGTTTCCTAGCAGATTACAGGCACAGGGATGACTGCAGGGAAGATTTTTTTAACCTGGCAGTTATTTTAATGAAGTAGGAAATACGGTACTAAAGGAAGCAAACTATTACACGGTGGGGGGTTTTGTGGTGGTGAGATGTTTTGAGGAGTTTTGGATCGGTGGGGTTTTTTTAAGTTTATGTAAAGAATCCCAGACTCTTTGAAAACAACAAAAAAAAAACTGCAAAACTGTGATGAAATGGAAAATTGCTGAAAGATGATGTGGAAAATACCTGAAAACAATGGCTTTATCTGGAGCAGGTAAAAGCCCAAGCAAGAGGGAACACTGGTCTGCACCAGTGCCTGGAGGACACGGCTGGCACGCAGCAGAACTCGGGAGGAGGGGAGACAAGAACAATAAGATAGCAGGAACGGCAAGAAAAAATTAGTCATGGGTTTCTAATAAAAATCATACATCACTCCAATTAATCGTCAAGGTAAGTCAGCTATTTAATTAAAGGGAGAACGTATCACCAACAGAATCAGCCATTTCACAGGCGAATTTTTACCCAGCCATAAGAACTCGTTCACTTCAAAAAGATTAAAACATCATTGTCACGGTTCCAGGTGGGTACAACAAGAGTTGTTTGCTTCTCTCCCCTGCTGCAGTGCCAGAAAGCATCTTTCCCCTCGAGGGAAGCACTCAGGCTGGGTGAAAATCCCTAACTCTTCTCTTTGCATTCACTCCTTAACTCCTGCGTGGCTGACTCAGTGCTCCCCAAAACAAAACACAGCTCACAGACAGCACACAAGGAAATGAAACGGATGTGTCCATGCCCTCGTCTCTTAGAAAGCCCCCTGCCGTTTGGTGCTCGCCTCCACCTGAAACACGCAGCCCTACTGTCTGCCTTATTTGCCTTTCTGCCAGGCTTCAGCTGATCTTGAATGATCTTACAGGTGAAAAAGGAACATTTCAACATCAGACCATCACTTAACGTCTCCCACCAATTCTAATCAATCAGCTCAGCACCAGCAGTTAATGAAACACGAAGCTTCCAAGGCAAACACTGCCAATCAGAAATACTTGTGCTTCGGGTTGGACTATTTGCATAAAACTTTGGCAGGTGATGAAACAAATCCACTTTCTCAGCAAAAACAAACCTCACGGTAATCTTGCTGATAAACTACTTTTACTGGGGGTTTTTTCAGATTATTTACCAAATTCATTCTCTGATCAGCGTTTAAAGGTTACACAAGATGAATCCCATTGATGAGTAACTGCTGAGTAATAACTTGTGGAAGATAAAAGCGTCACCACAATTTTGCTGCTCTATGCTGATCTGCTGTCTCACTTCTAGATCCCTGAAAATAACGGGTGAAGATTTCATTTAAAAGTGTCCAGGTGACTTTTACTTCTACACCACCGTCCCTTCAGTAAGGAGGACACTCCTGCAGACACCGGGGAACCCAAGGCTGACACCTCTGTGACGAAACCCAGCCCAGAGCCTTCGGCAAGGCAGGGCTGAGTGAGCAGCACGGGGAGGGCAGCAGGCTCAAACACGCCTCCCTTGCTCAGGGACTCGGGCACAAAGCAGAGCTTCTGCAAGGGGAGAATTGCTAAAATCTCATCCAGCACGGATGTTGCTGCAGCCCAACAAGGCACAGCTGAAGTGTCTAGAAAATCACTGTTTCATCAGAACAGGCCTGGCTCCCCTCAACTTCAATGAGCCACTTTCAAGAGCCAGTCCAGAGAGTCCACAGGATTCCAGCTTTGGAGGGGAGGTTTGATACAAACTCAATCCTTTGCAATCCCATCCCAGTTCCTCATTCCAACCTCCAAAGGCCAGACCAACCCAACCAACCCCTCCATCCCTTCGCTGCTTTCTTTGTTTCACCATTCCCCACTCTCCAGCTTCCAGCAGTGGGTGGCACCTTCCCTGCTCCTGCCTTCTCTGCAGCACTGGGATCTCTCCAAGGGTTTTAGCTTCCACATAAAGAGGGAATCACAACCTCAGGATCCAGCCTGGTCCCAAGTTACTACACACTGACTGCATGAAATTGGTAAAGCCTGACACGTACATGTGCCATTCTAATGGACTCTGCTCTTCTAAAAGTGCAATGCAAGGAATGCCTCTGGAGTCAGAATTATTTGGAGAGTAACACACCCCACTCCTATACATAACAAAGAATTGAAGGAAATAAATCTGCAGAAATCTCTTTATATTTCTCCATTTCTTACCCCATAAGGATTTCTTTGGGATCACCTTTATCCCTACTGTATTAAAAAAAAAAATAGAATCACTGTTGGCTTGTTTTTTAAAGTAGGATTCCTCGTACTGTAACACTGACTCAAAGACTAGACTTTTTTTTTTAAGATGACTTATCAGGTAGTCTAATCTGTATTCCTGCCAAAGCAAGACTATTCCTGACAATATTAGCACATTGCCTATTCTTGTTTTAGCTCTGCCAGGGCACAGAGCCTCAGATCTACTCCCCCCTGCACATCTACAACACTGTTAAACAGCTCTGGGAGGGGTCTGCCAAGAACCACACCAGCAGTGAACCCCTCGGCACCGTTCCTGGTGGGCAAACTGCTCATTCCCTGCTCAGCAGCCCAGACTTGGAAACAGAACTGATGACTCACTTCTACAGCTTTCAAAAAAAAAAAAAGCCCTTTTAAAAAAGCGTGATTACCCAAGAAATCTTTCCAACCCCGTGCCTCCACTTGCGCTGTGGCTGCGCAGGAGCTGTGCCTGTGGTACCTGGCTACCCCAAGAGCAGCATTCCAGCTTCCCAGCTTATCACCAGCGTTCCCAAACACAGCTCTGGCTCCTGCTTTTAAGGCATTTCACTGTGCCACTTACTGTGCAGCATAAACTAAGGCTCCGTTCAATCCAGGCCTGTCTGCTCACACAATTCCAGCATTTGATCCAAGTCCATTTTGGTCACAAATGTATCTACCCGAATTACATTTCTCTGAGGTGGAACATCGCTGCTATTCCCATTTAAAGACAGAGAAATTACATCACCAGAGGCTAAAACAGACCCACAGAGGCACCAGCTCCTGGGAATTTAACATTTTGTTATGTCTCTGAAGAGGATCTCAAGGGACTTACCTAAGACCACATAAGAAGCTCCTGGGGAAAAAAAACCCAACCCAAACAAAAAAGAATAAAATCAAGCCTGTCTCTGTTAACTAACTGATTTATAAAACCACAAATACGGTGAGTAAGCAGGGCACATCCCATACTGCAAAACACAGAACCACGCAGCCAGTCTGCAGCAAGGACACAAAACAGAAGTGTAAAATTCTTCCTAACAGATATGAGACATTAGACGAGTCTTTCAAACTGCTTCAGTTAAAAAATAATTCTAAAAAAATTCAAATAATTGGTTCTCAATATTAAAAAACCAGTTGTACCACGGGAAGTATTTCAGAAATGCCATGGTTTATGCTTTTGGGCAGCTGCAGGTTAGCACTGACATGCTGATACAGAAATATCGGGCTGAAACCCCAATATAAAAGCTGGTTTGGGGACTGCAGGGCACGTGCCCCACGTCTCCTGCTACGTAACACTTCGCTGCAATAATTATGGCAGTTATTGTATTTATAACAACATTTCCCCGGGAGACTGGAAATGCAACATTCCAACTACAGGCTAAACAATTAATTAATTTTTTTGGGGTGGACAAAACAAGCCAGCGCAATCTGGATGAAGATGGCTGAGGGCACACACCAGCGGGGCACTGTCCAAACATAAAAGCAAGTTCCAGATGGATTCTGATGGAGCAAACCAAATCCTCCAGAAATAAACCCAGAGAAAAAGGGGCAGAGCTTTTCCTAAACTTTCTTCCAACAGTTTTCACTCAGTTAAGAAGTTTTGTGTTTCACAGAATGGCAATTTTTTTCCATTCCAGAGACACAGAAAAGTGCATTGGAAATGTGTTCTGTAACAGAGGTTTTTTTGCTGAATTTCATCCCTGCTGTGAAGAAGGATTCATGAAATGAAGCAGGTTTTATAGGACAGGCACCCCAGTCCTGACTGAACACTTCCAGTGTGTTGCCTCAGTGTTTCACAACCATCACTGAACTGTCCTTAGTTTACATCAGTGGCACAGAAAAGTGTTGAAGTAGCAGAGGACTTTTATAAACAATATTGAAGTAGGTCAATTTTACAAAAAAACACAACACCAAACCCAAGAATGGTTTCAGGCGTCAATACAATTTCCTATTATCTTTATTATTTTCTGGTATGGCTGAAGATCAGGCCACTGAACGGAAAAATACTCTGTAATGGTGAATTTATACAGCTAAATAAGAAGCAACCCTTTCACTAATTGAGCTTGCCTTGAAGCCACAGGGTTTCTAATGAGCCACCTCCAAGAGTAACTGCTCAGCACTTGTGTGAGCATTTGCCTCTAAATCAAAGCTGCTTTAATGTAATCAATATCAAGAAAAATGGAAATTTAAGATTTCCATTGTCTCCATTATTTTTTATACCCATTCTTTAACCATAAATGTGAAAATAAGTTGCATTTAACTCCCTGGTGTTTCTGTGCTCGTTAAACAATTTGTTATTTTATCTGCCTCAGCTTCTGGGCAAGTATCTGTTTTCTCCACCAGGAAACAGAAAGCCAATTGTATTTTCATTAATTATAATCAGAATCATTATCCTGTTAGACCAGAAAGGAGTTATTATCCCAGGAAACCCTATCCTGAGAGATGAGCTAAAAGGCTTGAGTAGAGCAGGACAATCCCAAGGAGTTTTCTGCTGAGCAACTTTTGCAGGATCAGCTCTGCAGCATTGATGGATTTCCATTTTTAACATAACTCACTTCCAGACAGATTTATAAAAATTTTATAAAAACTTTCCAGACTTTTATGAAAAACCTGTCTGGTTAGTGTATCTGAAAGCTCAACACAAGGGAAGATTTGTAATAGTTTAAAAATCTTACTAGCAATCAACAGCTTAAATTGCAAGCATTTTTAATTTGAGGAGACTCAAAAGCTGACACGAAAACTTGAGAAATTTATACTTCTAATTTATTTCTCGCTACCATATGCTCAGAACATTTGGTTCTCTCCCAGTTAATGATTGCACAGAACAGTAACTGTCTCACAAGACCCAGAGTTAAAGTAGCAGGGCTACACAAATGTAATTTCAAAAATTAATCCCAGCTCTTTCTGCAGAGCAGGAGCTTCTGGTGTTATCATTCTGTTAATGTTATCTGGGTAACAAGAGCCAATAAATTTCCTCTCTCCTCCCTTCTTAAGGAATTAAGCTTTCCACCTACACTCTTCTTCCGAAGGGGATCCAACAGTGACTATTTTAACATAGCACTCAGAAAAATGGATAAATTAAACACCATCAAATTGAAGACAAGTGCTGCAGAAAAAGCTGTTTTATTGATGTATTTCTTCCTGCTTTCTCACCCTTGCAAGATGCCTCCACTATATCCACCCTCCTTTCTACATCACATTCCACACAAACATGCAAGTTGCTCATTTCGTGCTCACAGGAATTCTTCAGTCACTTAAATCAATTAGCTTCTTTGCAGAATTTGACCCAAATATTCCTATGGAAGTTTTACCACCACATGGGTGGATTGTCTTTATTTTTTTTCTATCATGTCTATAATCGTCTCTCTCCAGGAAATTAAATACTCCCACCTCCACCCTCACCTACATTCTCAATTTGGCAGCTATCTCCAACTCTATCCCTAAAAAACAGTTTGATGTTTGTGGGAGAAGCTTTCTACAAAGAAAGAAGGAACCCAGTGCTATTACTTAAGGATTTAATCAGTAATTAATAACCAAAGCTTCTCCTGCAACTCAAACGAAAAGCCCAAAACCAAACAAAGAGGGATTAGGAGATGTGATGTTGAGATTTGGGTTCATCTGAATATCTGGGAGCACACTCACTTTCCAAAGAGCTGGGTTTGCTTCTGGGACAGGAGGTAAAGATCAAGTGTCTAATGGCTATAAATGAGTATCAGATGCTCTTACCTCATCACTGTCTGTCTACCTCTACAAATTCCTTGTTCGTAGAGAGAGATGAAAGAAAACCTGCACAGCACTGTCCCTTTGTGATCTGTATTTGTCGTACAGGTCAGAGAGAGGCAATGCTTTCTCATCCCAGCACTTCTGAGGGATATAGGGGAAAAAAGCAGACTCTGCACTATATTTTATATAACTGGATGTTTTAAAAGTCCCTGTTTGAATATCCTCACCAGGGTGGTCACATCAGAGATATTTAAAAGTTATGTGAGAAGGGAGGAGGCGGGAAGAGAGAGACTCCTGCTTTTGGGAGACAAAAAGTATTTCTGTAGCTCTAAGCCTTGCTGTCTTGTGAGAAACTCCTACAGAGCTTTAATCTTTATCACACTCTATCAAAGTGTTACTTTAAAATTAATTTCAGTTAAAAGAAATTAATCTTGGCTACTCTCAGCCTTAAGCATGAAATAACTCATTTTCTAAGTTCGTTAAAACACAAACAAGGAACTCTTGTTTTCTACAAAACTTTACCACAAGCAATCCAGCAGCATGAAAGCAGCTTTGCACCTGGAGATGAAATATTTCCTACCAACAGACACAGTTTTTAACACCAGAAACACCAGATTAGGGCTTTGCTGCAGGATAAAGTAGCACAGAACTCCTCACTACCCAGTCCAAGTCCCGGGTTCAGCAGCGCTATTTTTCTTAATGGTGTTCTGTTTAAAGAGTTTGGCACAGGGTGTGACAGTATTCCTTTATATCAGCAGGCACCTGCAACCTCAGCTCCACAAAATAAACCCGAGGCAGGATGGCTGAGAGTCATTCCAGAGGGACCAGCACATTTCCCCTGGCCTGGCTCTTCTTTCCCAACAGCTCCTGTGCCCGCTGCCATCGGTGACAGCAGGACACATCACCCTGCTCAGACTTCCTTTCACGGGGTTAAGAGGGCTTTTTATGCAAAGTACTTTCTAGCCCGAGCTTGCCCACACTAACTAAAAAAGCTGAATTAAGAGCTAATTCCCACACTAACTAAAAAAGCTGAATTAAGAGCTAATTAAGTCTGTAATTCCCCTTTACATTCCGTCTCACCATCAGATGGTGGTAAAGGGGAAAGAAAGAAAACAAGTTACCTTCATTTAAACAAAACGAAATCTTCTCAAACCGTGGCTCCCCAGGGCAGCTGCAGCTGAGTTTGAAGCGAACTTAAACTCTGCCAGTGCCTCTGGGTAGGCGGAGCTGCTGCAACCAGTAGCTGAAATGCCCTTCACCACAGGTGACAGCTCTTAAGTAAATAATGCAAGAGCAGAAGTCAAAACAATAAAAATAAAAGTCTCTGGATTAAGATTATATTCCCCTATAGACAGGCAGAACAGTATTATATCTCATTTTTAAAGGACTTGAGACATACTCTGCTGTTTAAGACGTCTGTGTTCATGGTTCATGAGCTCGCACAGTCGCACGTGGAACTTTTTATCCAATTTCATACAATTTCTCCTGGTGTATCTTATTGACTTTAAACAACCCTCACAGCTGAGGGAAACAAAACTGCAAGAGGCATTTTATATTTGGGATGTGTTTCTTTCTTTTCAACTCTTATCCCGATTTCAGGCTGTGTCCAAGCCGGTACCAGCAGCAGGACTTTAAAACTCATTGTTATCTTGCCGCGTGGGGCACATATTTACAATACGCGTGAATTGATAATTATATTTTCCCTTGTTCTAAAAATAATTTTAAAGTGGGAGTGGCTGCCTCATCAGCTAAAGGAGCTGAAGCAACAGAGCAAAGTCCTTGAGCTGTTCCCAAATCAGTGCAACAGCCACGTTCCTCCTGCGCCAGCTGCCACCGACCTGCGCTGCCGCTGTGGGGAGGGAAGGGGAGGAATCTCCTTTCTCCACTCTGTTTTCAGCCCCTGGAGATTCAGACTGAAGTAGCCCCAGGTGTTGATCTCACAAGGAACTGGGTTTTATCCTAAGGACAAAGAGGCCCAGGAGAGCCATTATGTTTATTTTTATGTATCCTCCTCGAAATAACCACGCGGCAATTTTTGTTCCCGACCAGTTGCGATCATGTACGAGAGGAAATCCTCAGCTCTGAGTTCCCAGGGCAGGGACTGCTGCCTTTATTTATTTGCTGTGTAGAGATCTGCAACAGCATTTATGAGGTGAGAAGAAATTCTCTGTTCTCAACCCCCCACTCTCAGGTAAGTGTGAGAACTTTACAAATAGGGCTGCTCATGGTTCACTGGGCTCCCAGCAACGGCCGCACTGATGTCACAGGTGAGTCCCTTGAACCCTCAGGGGAACGGGGCAAGTTTTATCTCAACTCCTCTTTAACTGTCAGAAAAACAGCTTTTAGAGAGACTCTGCTGCAGCTCTTTACAAAACTTGCATGATTTAAGGTACAGGCAAAGAGTAAGCAAAATTAGACAACACTTAAAAAATACATAATCCCTTCTAGTGCTTCCCTTCCAGAATATTCCAAATAAGGAACACTACAGTCTCCTAACAAAATCTGCACAGAGAACCTCTAAACTCAGGGGATCACTATATAAATATATATATTTAAAAATAATTTTTAAAAAAGCCTTTGCCTGTAGGCTGCTGATTGTCTCTCCAAATTCCTTCAGCTTTATTCCATTTCCCTCCTTCCAGCCCTAAGTGCTTTTTCCTGGACCAGCACAGTTAATTCCTACTGCTCATTCATCTAAATCCCCTCTAACCCTTTAGATGGCTTGTGAGATACTGACTCGTGGGCAATTTCTTATCTGAAATATCAGAAAAACTGCCAGATATTTTCATATTTTCAAACTTCATTCGTGTCAAGAAATTTCTAAGCCAAGAGCAACGTTCTATGTGCTATAAATCAGGGACCATAAACTGACGAGGGACTGTCAAATACAATTCCTAACAACTGTATGAGCAGCACCACTAAAGTAAACTGAGAAGGAAAAGCCAAACAAGAGGGTTTTGTATTAAACCAGCAAAACATATTCAGGCCTGTGAGTAAGGCAACAGCTGCAACTCCTCTGGGGAGATCCACACGAGCAGAATGAAATGATGCAGCTTCATTTTCAAAGTGAAATCAATAGAGCTGTAGCAGCAGGATGTTTTTATTTTAATGCAGAAAATAGGATATATATGGCAGCGCAAGGAGAAGAGAAAATACAGCAGAGGTGCTTCGTGAGCTACAGATACTTTATTATGCAGTGATATTTATTCTTTTAGGTTTATTCTTATTATCCTATGGAAGTCTAAGACTCTACAACCTCATAAATGAGTATATTTTTTTATTAACCACACTTGGGGAAGTACTGCACTACTATAGTTTATAAACCCACTAATTACAATTTCTAGGAGTTACTAGAATTGCAATTCAGGTAGCACTAAGTTCATCCAGAATCAATCTCAACCTGTTTCATCAGGTATCTTCGAACCTCGTGGGGTTTTTTGGAGGTCATGTAGCTGCCAGGTCCCTCCTGGAGCTGTTTCTGCCACCTTTTTCAGCCCTCATTCCCCAGGCCATATGGCTGGATTTGTTTCTTAACTCTTGCTCATTTCCCTCAGTATTCATTCAGCTAAAAACTTGAAATTTGTCATTCAACAGATGTTCCTTTTGCTGCACACCACAGGTCCTCCTCTCCCGTTCATCCCACGGGGTTTTACGCCAGTGCATCCCCGTTATTTAAACAAATTCCATCTGCACCCAGCTTGCATGCTAGCACTTAGACAGGGTGAGTGAAGGTGTGGATTTCCAGCACAGCTGAGTTTTCCAGCTGGGGAGCCCCAGAGAAGGTCGGCCTCCTGTTTATCATTTCCCTGCTCCATCCCCAGCCATATGACCCCTTTGTTTTGCCCTGCACAAGCACTGGTGCTGTTCTGACTCCATAAGCTGGTTCAGGGAGCAAATCCCTTTGGGGGAGGGAATAAATATTCCCACTGCCTTAGGCCCTTTCAGCAGCAGACACACTACATCTGCTCGGGGAAATTGTGAAAGACGACTTGGAGTGTGCAGCTTCAGAGAAAGAAGTTTTGTTTTGAAGGAGCCATGTGTGCAATCTGCTCTCCCTTCGCTGGAGAGCTGCCAAAAGAGCTCGGGCATCAAGGACAAACGTCAGCGCCGTCCCTCAAAGGCACAGCACACAACTGGCACTGCTGCAGGAGAGCTCCAGTTCTCCAACCCACCCAAACCTTGGGCTGCTTTAGCCCCCAGGCGCTTACGGATTACACAGGACAGCTCTGGGGTTCTGTGACAGCGACAGAAACTTCTCTGGGCTGCCAATTATCTCCACTGTGCCCCTGCTCCGACACGCCCTCTGCACAGCAGAGACCTTCCCTACCACTTACTTCTGCACTTGAGCTGGAAGAGTTTTTCCTACGGAAACTTTATGTTCTGGTCCTTTCGCCTTGGCTAAAAAACTGGAGCAAAAGTTTAAATATGACCCTTTTTCGGGTTGGTAAGCAGCAGGGAAGCACTCATTTTGCATTCCTTACTTTCCCGAGGTCAAGTAGGTCCCAAAAACCACTCAAAGAGTTGAAAGTGCCGTTTCAAGCGGGGCTTAAAGCAAACTAAGCCTGCAGTGCCACCGAAAGGGGCAGTCCCGCTGTCCCTGCCACCTCCTGCGCTGGCATCAGCTGGGTGCTGCCTGGTCTGCTCCTTCTCCATCAGATCTCACTCCTCCTGACAATATCCTCGAGATGTCAAGTGCACCCAGCCAAGCAGAGCAGGATCACCCCTTCAGCAGCACACAGCCTCACCCCGCTTTACACCCCTCATAAAAAAAACCCTCATAAATTAAATAAAAATCTTTCCAGATATATGGTTACTCTTTGGGTTAAACAAAGCCTTATCATCACCTGTACTTCTTACCTTTAAGGTATTTCCAAAAGGTCCACATCCTCACCTTGCTGTGCTTTGCTTGTTTATCTCAACTTCTATTTATAGGCTTTTTTCCCTCCTGCATTAGTTACCAGCAAACTCGCCGACTCCTAGCAAAGACATTTTTGCCCCACTGCCTCCCTGCGACCCCCGCAAGTGGAAAATCGCCGGGTTTGGGGGGCCCTGCCCAGGCACGAGCTGTGAAGAGTTAAACCCTGGGGCCGGCAGCCTTCACCTGCGCTGCCCGTGTCACTGATAAGGGACATTGGCTGCGGCCCCGCGCGGTCACGGCCGAGAGCCCTCCGCTGGGAGAACGGGGATCCTCGGCCGCCTCCGCAGCGGATCCGCGACCCCCCGACCTCAGCCCGGCGGGACCCCCGCGACCCTCAGCGGACCCCGCATCCCCTCACGGACCCCGCGTCCCCTCAGCCCCGGCGGGAGCCCCCGAGCCCCTTACGAGACTCCGCATCCCTTCAGCGCCGGCGGGACCCCCCGAGGCCCTCCAGGGACCCCCGCGCTCAGCCGGTCGGGACACGCCGACCTCAGCCCCCGAGTGCCCCCACCGCGTCCCTCATGGGACCTCAGCCCCGTGGGAGCTCCGCGCCTCCTAAGGGACTCCCACATCCCTCAGTCCCGGCAGGACCCCTCACGCCCGCCACACCGTCCCCGCTCACCTGCGGCCGCCGGGGGCGGGAAAGGGCTCGCTCGCCCCCGGGACGGGGAGGGAACAGGCGCTGGGAGCCCAGCGCCAACCCGGCCTGCGACGGCGGCGAGCGCGGCGCCTCCACCAAGTTTCCGGGCGGGGAAGAAAGTCGAAACCTACGTGAGAGGAGGAGGAGGCAGCGCAGCCGCCCAGGTGTCACTCGCCCGCCCGCTCGGCACGGCTCAGCCCAGCCCTGCCCTCCCCTTACCACCGCCTCCTCCTCCTCCTCCTCCTCTGCCGCCTCCGCCGCCTCCCCGGGCCGCGCACACCCGGCGGCCTTGGCCCGCCCCGCCAGAGGAGCCGCGGGGGCTGGGGCGCGTCCCAGGCCTCGACCGCCCGCTGCCCTCAGGGCGTCCCCGCTGCCGTCGGGGCACGTCCCGGGCCTCGGCTTCCCGCTCCCCTCAGGGCATCCCCGCTGCCCTCGGCCCACGTCCCGGGCCTCGGCTTCCCGCTCCCCTCAGGGCATCCCCGCTGCCCTCGGCCCACGTCCCGGGCCTCGGCTTCCCGCTCCCCTCAAGGCATCCCCGCTGCCCTCAGCGCAGTTCCCCCTCAAGGCAATCCCGCTCGCCTCAGAGCATTCCTGCTTCCCTCCGGGGCATCCCGGCTCCTTTCGGGGCACCCCGGCTGCCCTCGAGGCATCCCCGCTGCCCTCAGGTCAACTTCCTTTGCCTTCGTGGCAATTTCCACGGCCCTCAGGGCTATCCCACGGCCCTCAGGGCAATTCCTACTGCCCTCAGGGCAATCCCGTTGCCCTCAGGGCGTCCCTGCTCCCCTCAGAGCATCCCTGCTCCACTCAGGGACAATTCCCGCTCCCTTCAGGGGAAAGGATGGCACTGGATACAAGGGAGTGCTGATTCCCCTGTTGTTTCTATAAACCTCAAGTAGGTTCGGGTTCGAGTGTTCCTATTGAGACAGCTCCAGGAACTCTCCTGCTTCAAACCAGCAAAATGACAAACCCCACACGGGATTTAAAAGTTTCCAAGGTGTGTTAGCACGATACCCAAGCTTGGAATTCCTCCCAAAGGAAGAGACCAGCCCCCAAGACCCAACTCATTATAGTTTCTGGGTAATAATTTCTTTCTCTTGTTCATCACACAGCCTTGGAAATGCTCTTTCTGCAGACAAGAGGGTCATGAAGTAATAAAGAAGATGACGTTTCTGACAATAAAAAAAAAATAGAACTTTAAACCAGCTGTTTAGAGGAGGATTTATTAGGAAGGAAACCTTTGTACATTGAGAGGTAACATAGTGCAGGTGGAACTAGCACACGCCTGTCTGCATTTGATCATTTAGGATATCCCAGAGTTGCTGATACAGACCTAAATGGAGAGAGGAGAAAGTGCTTTCCATGTCCTGAAAATACCTCCTCTGCTTTAATAGGGCTGGGGATCTCTGTTATTTAATAGTGTTCAATACATGAGAGAAGAGACTATCTTTTATCTGGGGACTGGAACTAAATGATCTTTAAGGTCCTTTCCAATCCAAGCCATTCTATGATTTTACATCAGTTTTTTTAATGCAGTTTGTCTATTTTGTGTGAAATTTCCTATTGAGTCTTTCTGGTTCTTTGCTACCTCATTAATTCCTTCTGTTCCCTGTTTTTGTCTGTTGAAGTTTTCCAGCGAGGGGCTGTGAGCTGTGCTTGTTGCCGAGTGAGGGATCTTCGTGTTGCACAGGTAAGGCTGTAGGAGATGCACCATGCACTGAAAAAGCAGCAAGGCCCTTTTATTATTTAATTTAGATTATTGTTGAAAATCTAATGGAATTGGGGCACACCAATAATCTATCTTTGCCCACATGAGATCTGTGTTTCCACAGGACATGAAGTGTAAGGTGTTTTTGTAGGGCTCAGCACAGAACTGTGATCCAGCTTTGCAAACCCATCAGTTTTGGTTAGGATAAATTAAATGTCAGATAGGATTTCCTCTGAATCACCAAGGCTGAGGAGGCTGGGTAGCATCCATCAGATCATTCTGAACGAAAAATATTTTAGGAATAAAGCTGAAAGTGCATTGCCAGCTCAGACACGAGCATCAGAGCCTGGTGCAGAGACATCAGGCTGGGTCTGCACCCAACCTCACACCTGAGCCTGAACTCATGAATCCGGAACTCATTTTTACTGAGCAGTCTGGCCTGTAAACAGGCAAAGCTTCAGCTGAGCTCTGCAGAGCTGGAGCACTCTTGAGGAGAGAGGTTTAAACCTCAGCACAGACCAGTTCCATCCTCTGTACAGCTCCAGGGTGAGGACAGGAAATGTGTGGGTGAACTTGGGGAATTACAGAGACAAACCCCAGGGAAATCTCAAATAGATGCAAATCTTCAAAATGAGGAATTCTGTCTAGTTAGCACTCGCTGGAGATTTTTATCAGGTGTTTCTGAGTGGACAGCGTGACCATACACAATTAAGGTCTGGTGAAAGTTTATTGTATAAGCGTGCTGGAATTTTGGTTTGGTTTGGTAATAAAGGAATCCCACTGAGTCACGGCTACTAAATGGACTCATAGAGGACCCAGGTCTTTTCTGCAGAGCTGACACAAATGGAAGGAACTGAAATTAATTTGGTTTTTTAGTCCAGGCAAAAGCAGCCGCATCTTAAATAAGGCTTGGCTTGATGACACGAAGGCTTTGCTGTATTACTGGTTCCTACCTGCTCCTGGTCCTGCCCTGGCAACAAGGCACACCAACCTTTAGCTCTGCACTGTGAACCAGATCAGGACACAGCTGAAAAACAAACCAGCTGAAAATCTCTATAAATGTTTTATGTAAAATATATAAATACATTTAAAACAGATGGATGTATTTTTAAAGCCAGACAGAGTTCCCCAATCTAGTTTATAATTCAGAGGTGGAACAGATGGATGAGATTCTTCCCTAGAAATGCTAAGAAAGCAGTCAGAAGAGTAAAGTGGCTAAATATGAAACTGATCCTGGTGAAGAAGGATCCCAAACCACAGCTGAATATTCAGCTTGCAAAGTGTAAATTAATTGCTCCACTGGACTGTTGTGCTGGCAGTTTATGTGTTGTGTAAACCTGAAGAGAAGGCTCAGATGTAAATGTTTTGCATGGGAAACCTCTCAATATTTGGGAGAGAAACAGTTTCTGGGGTAACACTCAAATGTTGACTTTGGTTAAATTGATGTTGGTGAGACTCTCAGTCAGCTGTGCCTTCTCTGGCACCTCTCGCAAACCCCACACTCTGCTGGTCTTCACTATTGGTTTTGAAACACCAAAGTTCTGCACAACTCAAGGAGTTTGTATTTACTAGCCGTTCTGCTGAGTTACTTGTGCAGCTTTTGAGGGCTGCAAAGACTCTCCGTCACAAAATCCAGCAATCTCAGGTCGTGTTTTATCTGCTCTCACTGCTGATAATTTCCTGTGTGTGATTTGTACAGTAACCACTGTGTGGGAAAGATTATTGTCCACACACCTGTGCAGTGCATTTGTCAGGATTAAAATGCAGCTTTCTGGCAAACAGAATTAAAAATATCAACTGAATAAACTTGCATGTTTACAGATTATTAATTCTTTCATTTCACGGGAAGATTCAGACAGCTTTTTTTTTTTTTTTTAATCTGAAAATAGGTATTCAATAAGCAAAATAATAGGAAAAATAACAGCAGGGAAATTAGATGAGAAAGCAAAAATAACATCACACAAAGATTTATAGATTAGTTTAATCCCATTAAACCTGCATAAAACTTGGTAACTGTGTGTGTGGCTATTGTCCTCTTGTGGGAAGGTGCAAGGAATATATGACTGCACGGTATTAATTTGGGACTCGACTTTGATGTTTCATCACAAACAAACCGAAATTCCCAACCCACACGCAAGAATGTAAACACAATTAACAAACAAATCCCACAAACAAGGAGAGAGAGTCATCCCAGGAATTTATGATTAAATGGCCTGGAATCTCCCTTTTGTGGAAAGCACAGCGATGGAAGCACGTGTGCATGAGGACACAGGGCATTCTGGTGAATCCAAGGTCCCAAAGGCATTGTTTGGATTCATTCTGCCAGATTCTATAACTTTTTTTGTTGCTTTTGCAGTGTTTTGTTATGTTTGCTGCAAATTATCGCTACCTGTGCATCGCATCCTGTATTTTATAGGGAGCAGTCGGAGTCCCAGGGTTTGGAATCTATAAATGGGAGCAAACAGATTATTAAGAAATAAAACATAAGAATCTTGTGTGTGTTAGTAATGATTTAGGGCTATTTTACATTATCTTTCCTCGTGGCGTTTTGTTAACAGTGGGCAGTTATTAACAACGTTGGAGTACTTTATTTGATGGATCTGTAGAATGTTTTCATTAGATGTAAACAGACTGATTCTCTGCTTCCAGGAAAGTGCCTGTTGGCAGATATAAAGAGGGCATCTGGCTTTTCTTAGGACGGGAAAAACCCATCTGGCTTTTTGCAGTGGAGCAGGTACGATAATATAAGGATAAAAAAAAAGTACATGAAGCAAATCACTTTCTGGGTTTGCTGTTGTGGGTAATATTGATGTCTCTTCCTTAATTTTTATATGATACTGTTGAAATGCTGCAGCTGCTTTGTAACCAACTCAGATTTCTTTTTATCATAATGCTTCTGTTGCAGTATTTTAAATGAGAGTTCAGAAATACTTCACCTACCAAAGAAGATACTGTAGCAATAAATAAAATAATATTTCATTAGGCCAATTCCGAGTCTTACTGAATTCTCCATTATTATTTTACAGGACTGGACTTGATCTTTTGTGGTGCTAAGCCCAAAAGCCTGACTCTCCTTCCTTATTAATTTCTTGAAGAAAAGAGATAAGGTACCACCAAGTTTCCAGCACTTATTTCTGTATAGCAAGTATGGTGCTCAATTTACTTTATAGCCCATAATTGCAACACTATTCTCATAGTTAAAACTGATAACAGATACCGAGTAGACTTGATCCAGTTCAGGAATATTATCTATACAGTTTTGTGCCTGGGAGGTACTGCTGCTCTCTGATACAGAGTCTGTAGTAAATAATGTGTTCCTGCAGGGTTTAGAATTTGACCTCCAGCCGCTTTTGTTCTGCTAACTGGTTAAAAACAAACCTGATTTTCTGTCTGTGTTTATGAGTTTTTTGGGCAGCTGGGCCAGAGGAAAGGTCTGTGTGTGTCCAGGGGTGTTATCCTGTCCCTGACAGGAAACACTTCCCTTTGGAGCCCCAAGTGAGGCTGTGCAGCTCTGATCTTCCTGGAGAGGCAGGAGCCACGGGAAGTCTGCAGCACTGCTCCTGGTGGGGCAAACTCCCTGCCACGAGGGTTTGGTGGCAGCAGCAGTGACCATGGAGTACACAGCAGAGGTGGTGTTCCTGGAGCGTGTTCAGGACTGGCTCAGTCACTATTGCAAGGTCATAGAGCACCTTTATTTCTCCAGCATAAATGCAAAATATTCGGTAGGTGTGAGTTTGGGGAGTTTGATCTCCTTTCATTTGGAGCTGTCTGCTAGAGGATAATCCTTGGGCCAGTGTTCTTCCAGTTTCACAAGGTGCTCTCTGCTTCAGCAAGGGCTGCTTGGCCATACAATGTGTTGAAGACACCTCCGTTTGGAAAACTAAACCAGAGATCCCCTGGGTTCATGCCACCACAACATCTTTCAAATCATTTTCAAAAGCAGAATCTCTCAAGGTGTCTCTTTTCTGTGGTATTTCACCCAGCCCTACATTTACAGCCCACACCTGGGCTCAAGAAATGACTGCAGCAAGTCCTGAGTGTCAAACCAGCCATCAGCAGTGGGCCCAGGTACTGACAGCTGTGCAAAGAATGGTAAAGGATAAAGATAATGATCCTAAAACTCATAAAAACTGACAGGTTCCTTTCATCCGTTCTTCATCCACAGCTTGCTGCAAGCCCTTCAGCACAGCAGGTGCCAGAGCAATTTAAATGTGCATGTAGAAAATACCTCCACAGGGATTACTCCTTTGGTGCCTGATTTTCGTTCACTTCTGGAATGGAAGAGAGGCTCAGTGTCCGTTTATTTAAGTGTTTAGCACCACCCTACAACAGAGTGAAGAAGCACCTCAATATCAGGCAATGCTGAGATGTTTGTTAGAGAGGCAAAATGTACTGAGATAATTTGACATTTCTTTTGTCCGTGGAGTTTTCAGTTACTAACGCTGCCCTGGAATACCTTAGGTATTTACAGATCAATTTCTAATAACAGTAATATACATCCCAAAGGAATGTGGGATGGCTGCAAGTCTCATCAAGCTCTAACGCACATCTGGAGCCATACTAGTTAAACATACTTTTCCTCAAAACTGCTCAGGCAAAGTGACATATTTCTAGTGAGACTCTTCAGTCTACACCAAAAAAAATAGACATATCCTGAGGAAAAACAAGATCCATCCAAATAATTGCTATGTGCTGCAGCTGGAGCTCTGTTTCCAGAAAATAGCTAAATATAAACATTCCTGACTGGATGGCTGGGAAGCCGAGGCTGCCTTGCAGCAAAGATACCCACGAAATAGGATTACCTATTAACAAGCTAATCCACAAGAATTCGTTCTGCACTGAGAAGGAGATCAGAGAAAGAAGCAATACAGCTGCCGTAAGAACAATTATATAATTAATAGGACTTCTCTGGAAATGCCACTATGGCATCTGCTAGGAGTTATTTCTCACATTCCTGGACCAAGCTACTTCATTTCCAAATCCAGAGGTTACATTTTGTTAGCTGTCAGTCAGGAACTCTGCACCATCCCAGGAGACCTGCAGCTCTGGTTTTCCTCTGCTTGCTGCGGTGCCACTGGAGATGATGTGAGAAGGAGCCACAACTTCGGTGGTGCTGTCCCAGATTCCAGCTTGGAAAGGACACTGCAACCCCAGCTGTAGGACTTTACATAATCTTTGTACTTGTACATCACTTCTGCTTTTTTAGGTGACCTCTAAAATAGAAATCTGAAGTGTCACAACAATAACACAGCTGTAAAAATAGAATAAACCTTTCATAGGAATATTTTAACACAGTTCTGTCACAGCTTGGAGCTGAGTTTTGGCAGACGCAGTCATTAAATCCTGCATGCTTCTGTAACCTGTACTTTGGGCTCTTTTCTGGAGAAATGTAATTCTGCAGAGTTGCCACCTGAAATTCTGGACCAGATGCCACATATTTTCAGAGAGTTTTCATGGATGTATTACACCAGTTTCCTGGCCATAATTATGGATCTTTGCAGTAATGAAAGTCCTCTGTTGTGCTTCCCCATTAAGCTGAATGCAGATGCAAGGGATGGTGGTAAGTCCAGTTAAAAACAAAGGTGCTGCATGTGACACAGGACATTCCAACCCTGATTCTCTTCCTGCCAGTCCTCCCCCTGAACACTCAAGTCATCATCTGCGGAAACCAAGGATTTTGTGCTTTTGTACACAAGACTATTTGAGGGTATTTTATAGGCCCGTCTTGTGAAACGCTGAGAGCAGCCCTCAGACACTGTTCTGACCAGTTTTAGCAGCCTGCCTTGAATTTAAGCTATGCATGACTTGGGAAGAACGAGCTCGTTAAATACATTCCAGAGGTGACTTAACATAAGAAAAAAACACACCTCTTCCGTGCAGTGTTAGCAAATGTGCTGCTAAATCAGGTGGGGTTTGTCTGGGAATAATTTGCTTGGCTTAAGCTAAGATTCTGCTGTCTGAATAGAAAAGAGGTTGGGACAAGGCAACTTAATAAAAGTATGAACATAATAAATGTCTGAACATAATAAAAGAGGTTGGGATAAGGCACGTCTGCCTCCAGCCCAGTCATCCACACTTGTAAGAGCTTCAAAATACTGAAAGAAGTAAAAATAGTTTTACTGGAGAAATGAAGGAATCTGGTATGAAAGAGTTACTTTCAGAAATAGAATATGTCTGCCACTGCAGGTATTTAAAATAGATCTTCACCAGAAGAGCCTTCTTTTTTGTTTTGACCAAGGTGTTCCTGTGATGGACCTGACTGAAAAGATCTTGCTCTGTGCCAGTTCTCTCCTGGACTGGATTCATTATTGCACAGTAAAACAGGAAATGTACTCAAGAAATTCCTTTAATAATAATTTTAATAAAAACTCAAGGGATGTCAGGTGAAATGGAACACATCTGTCACATAATATTCACGGAAGTACGTACATTAAATCTGCTCTTTTGGTCATAGCCCACTTTAACATTCTCTTTTGGCTGAAATGTGGAGCCCAGCTCTGAATTCAGAAGAAATGCAAAGCTACACTGTTTGTCCTCCTCAGAGAAGGGGTATTTGGGAGCCAGCTGCTCTGGGAATATCATCTCCTATATCCCAGTGTGTTTTGACATTAAATCTCTTCAAGATCAGAAATCACTGCTCATTTCTAGTGTTATCCTTTCTACATTTTTCAGAAGATTCAATGGTCAAAGTATATATTAAAAACTGAAAGAAACCAACCCAAACAAAAACCAACCAACCCAGCAAAAAAGCCAAACCCACAAATTCTACATCCCTGCTTAAGTGAGTGATATCCAAACTATTAATCTGCATACCAGGGTTTAGCTAGTTAAGAATTTCTTCAGCCGTGGGACTGAAATATATCCCCAAAAATGAATTGCCAAAACAATATTTTCAACTGCCTACTCCATCTCGTGGACCCAGCAATTCCCTCCTGTGGCTGAGGATGCTTTTCTTTTGGTTGTGCCGCTCACAGGACATCTCTCGATTTCTGGCCCAGCTGCATTCCTCATCAGCCGTGGAAGTTCCCCTCTGCTGATGAGTCCACTGGCAAGTTTATCTTCTTTACTCATAACACTTGGTCCTTCTTAATCTCTTTTCCCCTAATCATCAAAAAGCACTTTGCAGATATTAATGTGCAGATTTGCCTGCTGGCAGACTCCCAGTTTCCAGTTCAGGTTACTGACTTAGAAACTGTAGTTTAGTCACTACAGCACAGCAAAGAATGTGTTTAACAGAACTCAAGGAGCTGCTTTTATTCTTATTTACATCAGCCTGTGTTTGTCTTTATTCTTTTGCTAATTGTGGAAATTAGCTCAGCACTGCTCTTGCTTTCTACAATGAGGAAGCTTCCTGAGTGGTTTCATTTGCTGCTGGGGAGAGGAAGGCTCGTGTGTGGAATTTTTGGAAGAATTTGCCAGATAAGGCCCCAAGTCCAAGCCAGTCATGCTATTTTTATCTCTGATCTGACTCTGAGTTGCAGCAGTGATGTTACAGTAGCAGCTAATTTAGGGTTCAAAGCAAGGTAAAAGGCAACTTGATACTCAGTAATTTTGTATTATTAGACATTGGTTATGAAAAGTTACTTCTGAAAAGGCTATTTTGTAAGTACATCACAAGGAAATTCCTTTTTCTTGGCATTGGGATGTTGCTTCCATGGATCTTGGCACAGAGCAGTGTGAATCTATCACATTTTTGCAATCCAAAGCAAATTTTGGTTCAAATAAGATACTAATAAAATGAAATAAGGGGACAGCTGTATTAATTACCGTTAGTTATCTATGCACAAACAAAAACGCTGATACCAACACAGACTTTTCAGTTCAGCAGAACCTCTGCAAGCAGGGGTGTTCTCTGCCTGATTCCAACAGCACTGCAGGCGTGGGTATGAGTAAAGGAGCAGGTTAAAAACCTGTCCCTGCATGACACCAAGCTCAGGGAGAAAAAGAGTCCTCGAGCCCTTGCCATGTGTGGTCAGAGTACAACAAATTAAGATGAGCTTACTCTAAACACTGCAGCTAAACTTTAAGCTGGTCTTAGAGGAACAGATCATGTGGTAGCTGAGGCTTGAACTTTTCTTGCTGCTCTCTGCTCTCAAGCTGCCTTTATAATAAAAAAAACTCAGTGCCTAATTTCCCTTTTTGCTAAGGAATGGTTGGGTTTGGGGCTTTCTGCTGAATATCCTGTGGTGGAAGCAGGATCTGATGGAGAAAGAGCCCTGCTCAAACCCCAGGTTTTGTAGTGGTTTCACTGCTTCAGCAAAGAGATTTGTGGATTTATTTTCATATCAATTAATGCCCACAAACACAGCAGGTAAAGTGCTTGTATTCAGTTGTTTCTTTTCCAGTCTGCATTGCTATGAGCACGTACACTGATAATATTGCTTACATTTGGATTTTATTCTCTTACCTGTAACATTTTAGCTACGAAGCATAAAAAATCCGTGAGGATAATTCCATCAATCCCGCTGTTTCGTAATAGTTGTGACCTTCTGCTTGTCCTGGAAGCCTGAGGGTTAAAGAGCAGCAGCTGGAAACAACCTATAGATCATTCTCTTTGGCAACAATTTCAAAGTTTGATTTATGTTCTTTCTCTTGCTCCATTACTCAGGGCTGCTCCTAACGAAGCTCCTTAGTGACAGGAGAGCCGTGGCCATCCCTTCAGCCGCTTTGCTTGTCCCTGAAGGTCCCCTGCTGTCCCCAGGGCTGTCCCTCCCTCAGGAGCACGGCAGTGGTAAAGTAGGAGTACCCTCTGCTGGCATGTTTTGTGCTGGGCTCCGTCCCACAGCTCTCCAGCCTGCTGCTGTTAGTCCACAGCACATTTCCCAGTTATCCCCACCTCCGTAAGTTCATTGACAGATTTCCCTTCAGAGGCATTTTCATACTTCAGTAAGTTTTACTATTCTACCTGAATTTTATATTTTTTCACCATAATGTGACATAGGTCATTATAAATAATTTCTTTCCCTTCCTGGCTTTCAGGTCCTTGAGGTAAATATTTTTTCCAACAGTCAGCACCTGGACAAAACATATTTTAATTTGTTTTGAAGTGCTGATACACTTGATACCATACACGTTACATGGAATGCTGATGGGATTCCAGATCACATTCCAGGGATCACAGATACACTGAGAGTCTTGAGGAGGTTTCTACAACAGAAATCTAAGGGGGAGAAGAGTTTTGGTTTCTTTTCAACCACAGAAGTAAATAGCAAAGAAGAAATGCTCTTCTGGGACTGGGAAATAAAAATTGTCTTGGGCTAGAGGTGAATCCAGGCCCTGTTTAGCCACTCTTGGCTGGAATTCAGAGAGGAGACCCTGGGATCTGAGCCCTTCGGTGAGTCTTGAATACAATGGACGCTGAGCATAGCTGGGAGAAAGGAGTAGCTGCAAGTGAGGATTAGAAATCCCCTCGGGGCGAGGAAGAAGGAACAGATCTTGCTGCCTGTGGTTTGCCCCATGGCTGGTTCCGAGCACTCCCTCTCCCAAACACTCCAGTAGATCTTTGGGGAAGAAAAGCCCCGGTTCCCTCGGGCCCCTCATTGTCCTGTCTGCCCATCCCTGGCACAGAGGAACCAACTGCCTGCTCTGGGGCCCCTCACAGACGTTTGTAGGCTGCTTTATAACGGGGCAGCTGCTGTGCATCGATGGGAAGCCACAGAAAACCACAGCAGTTGCTCTTCAAGCTTCTTCAGTGACAAGTTTCTAAAGCATCAGACCCACCTAGAACATCAAAGCTGTCACTGAGCAAGCAACACAGAAGACACGACAAAATAACACAGTAAGCTGCACATAAAATAGTAAACGATTGTATTTCTTTTCTGTGTTTACCTCAAATAATCCTTTGGAGGTCTGAAACAAAAGCAAGGCAGCGCTCGGTAGGTGTCAGTCCTTTGAGACTCATTCCACAGCTCCACCACCGCACCCATCAGTTGGGTAACAGCTGAGCTGAGGAGGAAAACAACACAGCTGGATTTCCTTTCCTGTCCTTGACACCTGGGGATCTCTGGTGACTGGCACGGCCCTGCTTGGATGTGTCACCTTGTGAGACAGCACTTCTTGGGGCAGCACCTTCCAGAGGTGTTGCACCAAACAGGAATTCACTTTGGAATGTCTGTGTTTCTACTGGTTGGTATTGGCTATGCATTTTTAATCACAGCTTTGCAGTTTACACGGCAGCCCAAAATCCCATTGTATTCCCCATTCTGTCAGAAATAACCATTTCAAAATGCTTTGACATCTGCTTTTCTGGAGAAATGGGATCTGCTTTCCCTCCCTGATAGCTCTGGCAAACTGTGAAAGGTAGCTGTGAGATACCTGGTGGGTTACAAACCCAACACAGCTGTAGGATTTTGCAAGTCTGAAGCTGTGTGATCACTGCTAATTGAGAAGTCTGTGAAACAAATGAATTTGGATTTTCTCTTTCCAGCAGGGAAGCTGTGCAGTTTGCTTTGCTGCTCTGATTCATATTTAGAGTCAGACATAAGTAGAGCTGACCTCAGCCCCTTCTCTCTTGGATTCAAAATCTCAGTGAGGTTGCAGATTTTTGCCTTGAGATCACTTAGCTTCTTTTCTAGGGTCTTCTGATTGGAATGATTTGTTTTCAGGAGGCTTTATCTGTCTTTATCGGTGCTTTGTAAACTGAGGGACCAGATCCAGCTGAGATCAAAAGGTTCCCATCAGATTAAGGGAGGGAGGTAAATAGGACCCCTTTCGGAATTCAGAGCCACAGACAGAGATGTCATTAGCAAAGCAGACGGGGGGATTTCTTTTCTCCAGCCATAACTGTTGGCCCTCTCACGCTCCTGTGTGGTTATCAAACCTGGTACCGTATTCTGGTGTTGATAGCTCATCCAGTATCCCACTCTCAGTCACGCTGGATAACTGACAACCGCAGAGAGTGTGTTCATCTGAAGGACAGAAAACAGAAATGGGAAATACCTGTTCAGGTACTGGTCCAGTACTGCATTTATTAGGGGCTTGTCAGATGAGGGTAGAAAAAAAATTTAGTGTTTCTTGGCTTGACACTTTCTAAACCTTTCTTTCGTCTCCCTCTTCCTCCTCATCCTCCCAAAACCAATGCTCACATCAAAGTGCTTTGACTTCAAAAATGTGCAATCTTGAAATACAGTTCCATGATTTTCAGGTCTCCATCCTCAAAAGTCTCACCCAGATCACCTAAGCTGCTTCCTGAATGTATGTGTTGAAAATGATACAACTTTTAATTTTTTAAAGTAACTTTAGTCATGGGTTTGTTGGCAGTTTCTGTGGCATACGCTGACCCTCTTAAAGTAAATGAATACGGCAGACTTTCAGCAAATTTAGAGATTTGGGTCCTGTCCTTGCCCACAATGTAGTGTCACGAGCACACTCAATAGTTATCATTTCCAGCTATCACAAGGCAGTCACAATATTTGCCCAACTTTTTGAAATGACCAGAAATCCTTCCACGAATCAAACCTACCTCTTAAACACCTCATTTAGCGGGGTAAGTGGTAATTGAAAAACGTGTAAGTGCATGGCACGGTGCCCAAGAGACTGCCACGACGGCCCTGCCATCCCCGAGTGTTCAGCCGAGGCAGCAGCCGGGAGACAGAGAGCCTCTGTGTGTGTGTGTGTGTGTGTGTGTGTGTGTGTGTCTGGGAGAGGGTGGGGTGCAATATTCATGCCATTCAAAAGACTCACGTTGTTACTTAACAACTACATTAACCTCCTGTCACAAGTCATGACCTTGTGCTGACCCAGGCCAGCAAAGCAGCCCGGCTCTGAAGCACAAAACATGAAAGTGGGAGAAGGAAAGAGCAGAGGAGGACGAAAGCTCCGCTCTTCATGGAAGAGGCTTCCAAAGCCATTCAGGCAAACGCGGAACAAAAGCCGCTGTGCATAGGCCATCCCCACCCAGGCACTCACTCACTGGGCAGGGTTTTCCTGGGGAGCCTTTCAGAGCCAGCTGCAGCCTCGCACGACCTTTCAACTGTGAGGTTCCTTTTCATGTCAGGCGCCCCGGTAAAGCAAAGCAAAGCGGCCCGAGAGCGCACAGACAGCAGCCTTTAGATCTCGTGTCTCTGTCCTGCTTTGCTTTGCAGCACAGCCCTGTTTGCACAAGTGCTGCTGCAAGCTCATCCCACCTGAATTTCAAAAATTCAGGGAAGGGAAAAACTTCTCGAACCAAAGATGCTTTTTTCTGTAGCTTTTTGGTCCCTGGAGCCGTTTTGATAGCAGGGATGGCATTTACAAGCCCAGCTCTGCAGTGTCAGTATCAGGAAATGGGCAAAGTGACCCCAGCTTTAAGTGAGAAGGAACAAGGTGGGCTATGATTGGCACGGGTGGAAGGGCAGCACGAATTTGTTTTGCAAAGAACAGCTGGAAAAGTTCTGTGGAGCTGTAAAAGGGTACTTTGAAAGCAGGCTGGGAGTCTCAGTGAGGGCTGTGGAGAGAGATGATGAGAAATTCCTCTTGGTGAAATGTTGCCCTGAGTTTTCAGCTCTTCGATGTTTTCATTTTCCGTAACAGTTTCTCACGCACTTTTCTGTAAACATAGCCATGTTTTGCTAACCGTACCTTATTGTTTACATTCCATTCTCCTAGGCGGAGACGTTTGATGGACTTTTCCTTTGACCAGTGTGATTGAGGGGTGGTAATTTCTCCCTCCAATCCACGGTGGTTTTTAAGAACATATAATAAAGCTCGGGGTCGCTGACCCCGGGGCCTTTCCTTGCTTCTCTCCTGACAAGGTGTCTGCGTGGTTCTTTCGTGTCCAAGTGCGACAGTGAAAGGCTCTGAGGGGAAATATCAACTCACAGAAGCTCGGGCAAAGTGGGTTTTTTTCCTTATTTTCTAAGAGAGTAGCAACAAAAGTGGTGACACCTCAGGGTGGCTTCAGTGAGCCTTGAGGAATTGTTCACATGTTTTGCTGACCACAGATTTTGGTCAGCAGGCACCTCACTGCTCAGGGAAGCGCTGACCCATCTGACCAGTGGCTCATTTATTCATTTGCCCTTTCCAGCAGATGTCAGGACAGGATGTTTTAGAGGAATTTCCATAAAGAGCCTTTCTAAAATAACCTACTTCAAAAAGAGTCTCTTGGTGCAAGCAGAGATTGGCTTCTGTTCTGAAGCTTGAGGTTTATGAAAATCGCTGTTTCTCTTTGATTTTCCACTAGTAAATAATTATAGGTTTGACGTCCTGAAGCTTTTAAGTATCATGAGTCAGACATCCAGCTATGAGATGGTTCATAAAATTCTCACTAACCTAAAAATAATAAACACTGGGTTATTTTTGCTTTCTTCCTGGATTTGCATCCTTTAGGGTTACAGGTTTTGAGTTTTCTCCTGTGGCTGTTTAAAGTGTCCTCCTCATTCCAAAGGCTGAGGACTACATGAGCACAGCAAATTCTGGGAGTGAGGTCATCCAGAGAAGCTGGACAGCTCTCAGGCATTGCAACAAAACCCTGACAGCAAGCAAAGGAGCTCTGGCACAAAATCCTGTAGGGTAACCGTGTGCCAGGCCAGGAAGTTCCCAAATGCACGAAGCCATGTACTCTCCGAGGGCTGTATCTTCTGTTTGATCTCCAGGAGCCAGCAGCAGAGAGCCCTTCCCGTCTGACAACAGCCAGGCCAGGCCAGCTGGGCCCTGCACCCCTCCCACTTCCCTCTGCAGCTCCTGCCTTCGGCTCGAGGCTGCCGGCCCAGCTCTCCCTGTTTACATGTTTCCAAATTCAGGGAGGAAAAGGGAATATCAAACAGACCTGGGCTCTTTTGAAGTGGCTGGAGGATGCTATCAGGTCCAGGGGGTGTGTTGTGCCTTTGAGGCTTGTTTGTCTTTCCCTGGTCCTTGTGTGCAGGCCTTTAAGTATTCCAGTCTCCAAAGCCATCCCAATCCCAATCCCAAAGGAGCTTTAACCAGCCATTCCAGTCTCCAAAACAATCCCAATCCCAAAAGTGCTTTAACCAGCCATTCCAGCCTCCAAAGCCATCCCAATCCCAATCCCAAAGGAGCTTTAACCAGCCATTCCAGTCTCCAAAGCCATCCCAATCCCAGTGGAGCTTTAACCAGCCATTCCAATTTCCAAAGCCATCCCAATCCCAATCCCAGTGGAGCTTTAACCAGCCATTCCAGTCTCCAAAGCCATCCCAATCCCAATCCCAGTGGAGCTTTAACCAGCCATTCCAGCCTCCAAAGCCATCCCAATCCCAATCCCAAAGGAGCTTTAACCAGCCATTCCAGTCTCCAAAGCCATCCCAATCCCAAAGGAGCTTTAACCAGCCATTCCAGTCTCCAAAACAATCCCAATCCCAAAAGTGCTTTAACCAGCCATTCCAGCCTCCAAAGCCATCCCAATCCCAATCCCAAAGGAGCTTTAACCAGCCATTCCAGTCTCCAAAGCCATCCCAATCCCAGTGGAGCTTTAACCAGCCATTCCAATTTCCAAAGCCATCCCAATCCCAATCCCAAAGGAGCTTTAACCAGCCATTCCAGTCTCCAAAGCCATCCCAATCCCAGTGCAGCAGCCCTGGCACCATCACAGGGCTGGGGCGGTCTGTGTTGAAACACTTCTCTGTGTGGTTTTCAGGCACAGAAGTTGCTTTATTCTTTTGAAATAAATGATTGCACTGAAGTAAGTTCTTGTCTGCTGGGAGGAAAATCAGGGATTCGATTTGTTTTTGAAGGAGGAGGTTTTGTCCCTTGGCAGAGAGCTTCCTCCTTTCATGTCAGCTGCAATGATCGCCGTTTGGAGACCTTCTATCATACCCACACACCATTAAATAACGGCCTTAAAATCATCCTGCTCCTTCTCCCAGCTTTAGCACTTAAACCAGGAGCTCGCTGAGACTTTGGACTGGATCCTCAAATCCTTGTCTGTGCCTGCTCTCTCCTGGTCGGTGGCTGGAACTGCTGCTTGAGCACTTAAGATCGTGCTGAAAGGAGAAACTCAAAGCACCTGGGATTTGTTGTGGCTTATTTCAGGACCGCCCCACTTTGCCAAATCGCCTTTAATGTGAGAAATCTTTTGTAGGTGAAAAAAAGTGCTTTGGCTAACTAGAAAGTAGCGAGGAAGATAAAATTTTGAAACTCCAAATTCTTGAAGTAAGTTACAGTTTTAAATATCGATATTAGAAAAAAATATTTTCAATTCATTACTAAGATCTTTCTTAAATCCAGGGTCTGATTCATCGAGTCTTTTTATAGATTTTCCAAGAACTGGACTAAAAGCAGCTCAGAATCACAGAATAACTGAGGATGGAAAAGACCCTTAAGATCATCAAGTCCAGCACTGTCAAGGCCACCACTAACCCACATCCCCAGGTGTCACATTTTCACATCTTTTAAATCCCTCCAGGGATGAGGATTTCCCTGCCCAGCCTGTTCCCTGCTTCTGACACCAAGGTGTTCTCTGCCTGTAGGCAGCCAACAACAGGTTGAAATATCCTTACTTTGATTCCATGTACTCCTGTGTTGTGCTATTTGTGTGAAAAGAAAGTTAAAATTAATTTTAAAAAGAGTTTGAAAAGCAAAATAATCAACGTCTCTGAAAAAAAAAAACAAAAACCAAAAACATTCCTTGACCTTTTTTTAAAGTGAATTTTTCCCCTTTGTTTTCACTTTAAAAATATGAAAAGTATCAGTTCTGTTTATATGAATCATTTTAGGTATTTGGGGTTTTAGGCAGCTGCTTAACTGCTGTTTCTGTTTCTAGGTCAATTAATTATGCCCTAAATGGAAAGTAGCAGGAATTTTTCATTCTTTGGTGTCCTAGCCAGTGAGCCAGGTAACCAGGACAGGCAGCAGGGTTGAAGCTTTAGCAAGAGCTGGATTCTTTATTATCTGGGCTTTAATCTTTCTGTGATCAACCTTTTGTCCTCACCTCTCCAGGCCTGGTGAAGGCAAAGCTGGTTTCTACAGGATCTTCCTTCTTTGCTTCACAGATTGCTGGGACACCTCTGCAGATCTTAGAGTGCAGCAAGAGGGGGAAAACATCTTTTCTCTTCAGCTAAAATCGTTTTTCACATCCCTTTCCTTACCTGGTAAGAGTTTCCTCCGTTGTTAAAAATCACTCTTGGGTACCCCTCAGCTGATTTCCATGTGGGAGCAATTTTCAAAGGTTTTCAGACCTGGGGATTGCACAGGGTGTCTATAACAGAAAAACTCTGCAAGATTCAGATTGAAACGGTCAGAAATCTTCCTGAGATCATTATGTTCTGGTGTGGTTTGTTCTTAGATTTCGGCGTGTGATGCTTAGGAAAAAAGGTTGGAAGCAGCCTGAGGTGTCCTGGCCAATTTTCCCTGGGTGATACAGAGCAGCATGGACTGCTCTGCATTGAATCCTGCAAAAAAATGCCTCCTGCAGATTGGTAGATTTCATACTTGACTGGTTATAAAGAATGGGCAGAGATTAAAGAATCATCTTTAATTGGATGCCTTTTAAGGGTCCAAAAACGTTGTGTGATTTCTTTTCCTTCCAAGTATTGTCTTCTGCCAAAATATTCTCCTTCTCTGTCTCCCGTAATTTGTCATCAAACTGCTATCCCAGTCTTAGGGACATGGTGATAATTTCCATGACAACACAGAAAGCTTCCAGAAACAGAGATTTCTGACTAAATATATGAAGGCTGTTGAAAAGCACAACCGCAAGAATTCCGCCTACCCACTGTAAATAACACAGAAAAGTTAAGGTTGCATGATCTCATCCTTTGAAACGGAAACGTTCTTCATGTTGATTTACTGAATGTTGGATTATTTTTTTTTTAATTGGGTGAACAAGCATCTTTTCAAACAACAGCAATAAGCCCTCGGTACACTGATCCACAAAGCCTTGCTCTGTGTCATGCTCTTAAATAAAAATATACAGAACAAACCCCCACAGCTGAGGCTTTCGGACAAGATGGCTGGAAATAATTGAAACACTTCTAATCCAGCATTTGAGCTGAGTGTAAAACTGGGTAAAAGGGTAAATGTAAATGTAAAACGTGCTCAGATCTCAGCCTGCAGTTTAAACCCCTGATAAACTAAGTCCTAACGCCTCGCGTTTGGAAATGTTCAAAAACAAAGAGACTCCGACCCTGAGCTGTCATTTCCCTTGTTGGCTGATCCACCTTTGATGGAGCATCTGGTTGTCTCGGTGTCAAATGGGTTTTACAGCAGTTTTCCAGGATTGTCACCACCATCCCCTGTTACATGAACACCACCCCTGTGGTTGATGCATTCTGAGGCAGGATCAAGCCAATCCTTCAGCAGCTTAAAAAGAGGAGAAATCACTGTGCCTTGCCCAGGGGTGCAGCAGGGTCAATTCCACAGAATTCCATGCTGGGGAAGGAGTTAACTTTTCCATAAATGTATTTATGGGTTTAGAAAAGCTCTCCCTGAAAGTGACGTTGATCATTGCCTGTGTGCTGCACCCACACTCTGCAGTGACTAACAGTTCCTAATTCATGCTAATAACTGCCCCGAGGAAAATGGGAATGCTTGGCCCTTCACCCTGCCTTGCTCTTTTCTTGTGGTTCCTCTTTGCAGCCCAACAAGCCAGGCAGTTTAACCTGGTGGGAGAACTGGCCATCCCCACCTTCCTGCTGCCTTGATAAATGCTCCCTTTGCATGGGAAATCGTGCAAATCAGTCGTTGAATTTTTGCCTTACTCAATTGCAGAGCTGGTTACTGCTCTGTGTAAACAAGCTGACGGTGTTCTGTTTGCCGACAGAAAAAAAAATAATTGGGACAGTTTATATTTGGCAATGCTTGGTTTTTGTGGGCGGCTTATGGCCTAATCCTGATGGAGACCTTTGGTTTCTATTGTATGCTAGAAAATAACAAGATTTTAGAAAAGAAATCCTGACTCTTCGTGGTGTGAAGTGTGTGATTAAGCCCTGAGCAATTTTTTCCCTTCTGTTATATTAATAAAATCTGAAGTAGCAAATGAAAAGGGATTAATTGCATACTGGCATCCAGCAGCTTTGGTTCTGATTTCCCAAATTTTCTGTTGCTGCTTTCATTGCTAAAAGGCTGTAAAGTGTCACGATGCTCTGTGGGTGAAATTTCATCTCTTTCCCCTTTCTTTGCAGAGGTAGAAATCATTCCAGAGGGGGAGGAAAAGAGACTTCTGGATGTCAGCGTGAAGTCTTGTGCCCTGAGGAAGCCCAGGAACTAAATCCCTGTGTATGGCAGCATCCAGGCACACCACCCCTCTGCCCACAGCACAAGGGTAATGCTCAGGATTGGGGCTTGGGGGGGAAAAAATCCCTGGGAAGGGCTGGGGGCACGTGCTGCTCTATGTGAGGCACTGGCCTTTGCCAAGCAGTCTCAGGTTGTCCAGAATCAGCTCCCAGCCTTTCCTGGTTTGCTGTCACAGTGTGGCTCAGGATGCTCTGCTGTGCTGCCCCTGATCAGACTTTTCAGAGTTCCTTTGGAGGTGTCTGTCACATCCCAGGGAATTATGCAATGAAAACCACCCTCATTTCCCCTGCAGCCTTCGTGTGTGTGTGTGTGAGACTCATGAGATAAACTCAGGAGATTCCCCTCTCCTGGTTATCCCAGACATCCACAGGGATGGAAACTGGGCACCTCCACGTGGGTGCTCCAGGACCTGATCCACGGAGAAACACCTGGCTGGCCAAGTATTGATGATAATGTGATTCGGGGGAAAAAGGAAATCCATCTTTTCTTACGACAGACTCTTAAATTGGATCAGCCTCTCAGATTATCAGTGAGCCAAAGGACATTGGCTTAGCCTCACGACTCCTTTTCATTCCATAATAGCCTGTGGTATTTTAGTGATAGGGAGCTGTGGGGAGCTACATAAGCCTTGTCGTTCTGGGCCAAAAATAGTTTCACAAGAAGTGGCTCCTGCCAAAGAGTTGGTTCTCTTAAGTCGCAGACTTTGGCCTCCAAGTGTTATGGAATGCCATGAGCTCTAAATGCAGGAGGAAAAACATCTTTGCAGGCAGAGTTTTCATTTGATTCTATCAGTGGGGACGCCGAGCAGTATAAATAAATGAATTTCGAGAACAGACTGTATTTAGCTCTAATTAAAGGAAGATTTCAAGAACTGCCAGATTAAGTAAATGCTGTATTAGCTCTGTCTGTTACAGCCATGGCAAACCAGCCCATTTGGAAGCTGAATTGTTTCCTGGAGGCACATAAGAAGAGAGTGTGTTCGACGTGTTATTTTAGCACAGAAAGTTTGGGATGAGCAAAACGCTCCTTATGCTCAAATTAAGAGCCCAAAGGCTGCTCTGAAGCCTGTGATGGTTTTCTGTGCTGGGCAGGAATTGCCCCTCAGTGACTGCAGTTACACAGCTCCCAGGAGCATTTAATGCAAGGGAAAACTCCTGGGAACTGCTGTAGGAAGCTTCACCTCCAGCTCATTTTGCTTTTGATGTCTCCAAGAAGAGAGACCCTGAACCATGGGGGGATTTGATAGGAAAACAAGACAAATACGATGCAGTTGTGCCCCTCATCAGGCAGTGGTGCTTCTGCTGTGAAAAATCCTTGGTACAGCCTTGGCTGAGGGGTTTTGTGCCACTGGGAGAGCCACTGGGGCTTTGGGTGCCCAGTTCTTGCAGGTGTTGTTTGTCCCCCTTGAGTTTCTCAAAGAGGGAAAGCTAAGCTTTGAAATATGTGGGCTAATGAGATCGTGTCAAACCTATTTCAGCTGAAAATTCAATTTAAAAATCTTGTAATCTCTTTGTAAAAGGAACTAGCAGGGCCTCTCTAGCAGGGTCTTTGCAGTAGAAGTTCCTGCAATGTGGAGCAAAGGCTGAGGCAAGAAAATCTCTCTTGTAACACAAGGGGAGAACTCATCTCTCCACACTAAATATTTGCCACACCAGAGAGTTGTCCAGACTCTTCTTCCAGGATCTTTTAGACACGGTTTTTACATCTATTGTGTAAGGTTAATATATACATGGTGTGTCCAAATAAGGGAAAAATAGGTTCCTCTCTGAGGCACAATTCATCTCAGCCTGGCAGAGATATTTCCAGATGTCCAGGATAAGACAAAGTGTGCCCTTCAAGTGCTTGTTTCTCCCAGTTGTAGAGAGAAATTGGAAAACTGGCCCTCAGATATATTTATGTGTGCTCTGGAGGTATCCAGGGGTACTGACATTAATCTGGGCTGTGTGCTCTTCAGGGATGCCAGCAGATAATCCCTCTGTCCAGCTCTTTACCTATTAACAAACACGGAACATCCTCACCGTGGATTTTCTTTAATGCGAGCGAATAATTTCAAGTCTTAGAAATAATTTAGGGAGCTTTCATTATTTGTGCAAGGTTGTAGTGTCACCCAGAAATATGTCAGAAAAAGACAAAGGAGGCAATTTAGAATTTGGGACGAATCTGAGGAATTCAGTAAGGAACTCTCAACTGGTATTCCTCAGTCTAATTACTTCTCTTGGATTTCTCCTGTAATTTATGGCAGCCTGTCCAAGCAGAAATCATTCTGGCAGTGTTCCAGCAGACTGACACGATACAGGTTAAGACCCATCCAGCTTCCAAATATATGGTTCCTCCCTCCCCACTCCCTTTCTTTCCACATTATATCTTCAAAATGAGCAAGCCCAGTGCTGGCTCTGAGCTGAGGACTGAGACTTTGCACAGTCTGGCCACGTTCTCTGCCTTGGTGAAGTGCACCATCAGTCCTCCACAGATTTGGTCAAAGTCTTCATCTTAAGGTGGGAAAAGAGGGTTTTGAGGGAAATATCATCTCTGGCTCTGAGGCTTTCCAGTGTAAGGTCACACACTCTTGTTTTCCATTGCTGTCTGCATCAGGATTATTTTACTGCAAGTGGTGCTTGCTTCATGTCACCAGTTCAGGGGTGACCCGGGTGTTATCTGTGACATCTGCAGATCAAGAGGGTCACCTTCCAAGGCTTTCAGACAGCAGGTGTGTCCAAGGAGGAAGTTTATGGGTAAATCCTGTCCTATAGGATAACAGAACCATCAGTGTGGAAATACAGGAGTGGTCCAGGAGAGGTCCATGCCATCCACACCTGACTGGGGCTGATGGAGAGGAGCACTGGGCTCCCAGCACCCACACTGGGCACACTCCGATGACTCCAACATGGATTATTCAGCTCAGGGCAGGAGACAGAAATTATAAATGAGTGGTTTGAAAATGTGGCTGAACAGCCCTCCTCCCTGCACTAGGATGGGCAAAGCCACTGTGGGGGACCTTGGTGCTGGAAAGCCGGGATATGAAATAAATCTCCTCGGTTTGGAAGCACGCAGGCTCAGTTTGGGAGCAGGAACATCTTCGGTTACCAGTAGGTGTCATTGCAGGTTTGCAGTCACTGGGGCCCCAGCACTTGTGACATGCACCCAAACCGTGGCCCTGCTTCTTGGAACTTCACCTGCTGCCGGGGATGGAGCCAGCTTCTAATTCCCACCCCGCTGGGAATCCATGGCCACTTTCCTCAGTCAATTCCTGCTCGGTGCTGTTCCTTCGCTGACAAATTTGTCTGCAGCACTCCAGGGGGTGTGTAGCAAGCAGCTTTGTTTCTTCGGGGCATCCATTCCACACACCCAAAGAGGGCACCTTTGGGAAGGCCTCTCTCTACAGTGGAAATGCAACTTGGCCAAAAATTCCCAAATCACCACTGACTGAGCCAATCTCAGATTTCGAAGAAGCCCAGGCATGCTTGACTGCCTGGAGACTGGGTCTAGAAAAACCACCCTTTTATTGCTGCCGCGCTGTTCTTTGGGTGGATCCGTTTCCTGCCTCCCTTCCAGGGTGGCTGCAGGATGTTTGTGTCAGCAGGGTGCAGATGAGCAGCCTGGGGGGCAGGAACAAGCAGGTGGAGGTTGAAATAAGGCCCTGCCCCCAAGATCCAATCCCCCCTAAGCTTGTATTTCCATGTGCTGTCTCCCGTGGACATAAACCCTCATTTGTCCCCGCTCCAGGCTCTTTGGGGGGCAGAGATATAAAAATATAATCACAGCTTCAGCCTCCTGTGATGTGACAGGTCTCCTGCCCTCAGTTACTCCTGTCCTACACCGACTATGGGTGGCCAGGGCTGGGGAAGGACCAGGGAAGGTCTCAGGCAGCCCTGTAAGTTCCACTCCCACCCCCAGCTCTGCTGTAATTATTTTGCCCTCAGATCCCATTTCCCGTTCCAGCACAATGACATCCATACATGCTGCTGTAATACACTCTGGCCTTTCTCTTCCTGTGCTGCTTCTGACTGATTAGAGGAGAAATTCTTGTTCTCAGTCCCAAGGCATTTGTTCTTGCATCCCATTACCATGATCCAATTCTCCAGAGGAATGCCATTCTTCCTGTAGGGCACTGTATATTAATGGTGCCTCCCAGCTTCACAGCATCAGCAAGTTTCACTCACATGTTCTGACAGTCTGTGCCAGGGTCCTGCAGAAAAGTATTTTACAAGATTGCTTGCAAGTCTGATCCTTCAGCAACCCGAGTACTTGGCCCATCCCAGTTCAATCCTTTTTGGTCCATTCTGTTATCATTCACTTTTTAAAATAGCTTTCTCTCTAGAGCAAAATTCTTACCCCAAGCCTTGTTTTCTGTGGTTTAACTGCCATGTCCCAGCTGATATTTTGCCAGATTCTGCCCTGATGTCCACATGGATCAATTACACACCCATGGACATCTGGTGAACTGCCATTCCTTTCCGTACAGTCCCCAGATGCTTGTTTGGATGCCTGAGTGGGAGCAGTCAAAGCACATAGTTTGGGACCTCGGTAGTGGAAAACGTTGGCCCTGAAGTCTGGTGTAAAGAACACCCCTCCACACGGCCCTTCTGTCCCTCACAAGTGGCACAGCACAAACTGGAGTGTTCAGTGACACAGAAAAGCCTCCATGGAAAATGTAGGGAGGATGTTACAGGAACGAGGTACAAATGAAGAACCAAGAATAATAATTTATTACATAATGTATTAACTGGCTTAATTGTTAATTACATAATTATTAACTGGCTTAGCCTTTCTTTAAAAAGCCTAATCTAGCCTAGGCTCCCAATTCCCAGATTTGTGGGGCTGTCGAGAGCTTTTAGCCAGAAAGAGAGGACTGCCATGCACCTGCCCAGCATTTTCAGGTGAAAGATTAAGGAAGACACTGTGGTTCTGCAGGGCAGCTGCAGGTCTTTTCTCATGGCCTTGGAAACCATCAGTGATCTGGGAACCACAGCTGCAGCACCAGTGTTCAAGCTTCTTTTTTCTTCTTCTTAGAATTCAGGTTAAAGTATCTTTCTTAAAAGAGAGTGGAATTTCAAGGCAAAAATTTATTCAAGAAGCTGATTCACTGAAATCAAATGTAAAATCTCATGCACGCAGAAGTACAAATACAGAAACAGGCTGACAATGGCAAGGTTCCTTTTTTTTGCCCTATAATTGCTTGAAATATGATGGTACTAAATTTATGTTTTTAAAATTTTTGGATGTCATGAAACTCACGTAATGGACTGGGCCACGTGGCTCCTTATAGTTCATTTTATTTCCTGCTCTTTTCTTCACAGGTTGTGATGATCTCTCTTCTGGGGCATCTGGATTTACTGCAACACTGAGAGGTAAATTTGGTGCGAAGAGTCGGAAGAGCACTCAGAGATCCTGGTGCTTATGTAGCTGCCTTCAGCATCAGAAACAGCAGAGGGAGGGAAGCACACCAAAGAAGGAACATAACCAGAAAACTGAATTTAAATAGTATGACCCAAATTTTCCATGACTGGTTTCAGCAGTATCTCCTCAGCTGCTTTTATGCCCTGCTAAGTAACAGCCCAAGAGAGTCCTGTTTATTTTTATGTGAGAGCTCTTTCTGAGACCTGGATCTCTGGGCAGGCACAGCTCCCGCCACCACTGATGTTGTAACAAATGAAGGTATTTGGTGAGCTGGGATGTTCCCAGGACACCGCCACACCTCCAACTCACGGCACATCAAGTGTGCAGCACTGGGAAAGCTGCTCATAGCAGAGAGCATCTTCTAAACACTGCTCGAGCTTTAAAGGCAGGGAGATGCTGCTGCTGCTGGATCCAGGCTTTGTTTAGCTCCCTGAATTCTTGTGGTCAGATTATTTACTTTATTGTGCCATTCAAAAGCAGTGGGGAGGTAATTCTTTGCCTGTGTATTTTTCCATTGATGTTGAGCAGGGCTGGATGATGGCACGGGTTGTGCTTTGTTAATTACGAGCGCTCGGAGAAAAATCCCGTGGCATCGTTGCTGGCGGGTGAGCGTGCAGCCTTTCCAGAACACATTCCCAGCTGTGCAGCTCCAAGGGCACGGCCACATCACACAGTGGAACGTGGGGCAGCGAGCCCCCGGTGAATGCTGACCAAACCAGCTCCCAAACTGGGAGCAGCGGGGCTTTGTTAGCACTGGGCAGCATTTTGTAGTGGGGTTTGTTAATTAGAGTGCAGCTTTCTGCTAACGGAGCTCTGCTGCTTGCAGGGCTGGGCCCGGTGGGGCTGCACTCCCTGGATGTTCCAGCAGGACCCCAAAACCATACAGAACCTATATGCACCTATAAATAATCCATCTGGCCGTTGCTGCAATATCAGATTCGTTATGTGATAGTCCCGAGGCCCACAGGTGGATCAGGGCTCCCACATCCCTCGTAGCCGTCTGTCCTGCACAAAAGGGTATTGGATATCCCAAAGGCATCAATCCCAGTCGCCAGGAATTCTTGGGCCAGGATGAATCTCACTGGGCTATTCCTGGAAAGTGAATGCAAAATATGCACGAGGAGTTTAAAGCGAGTCAGAGAGGCCACTAAACATGCAGAGCTTTTGTTTACACAGCTCCGAAACTTTTTCCATGTGATTTCATGGAGACACCCAGAAGATTCCAAGGCTACCCTGCACAGCTCTCCCTGCAACTGCAGATGTACCCTGGGCTTTGGGAGATGGGTGCCCTGCTTCACCTGCAGATGTGGAACTGCCTTCCCAGCCTCAGGGATGGCTTTTGCTAGGGATGATTTTCAGTCTGGGTTAAATCCTCAGCTAATAAAAGCCGACAGCTGGATTTCTTTTGATCCCCAAAACTCTCGTGGTGCTCTGGCAATTTACACCACTCGAAAATGTGGCTTAGGCACATTTAAAAAAGAAATCCCAGGCTGCACAGAGCATTTGCAAGAGGAAACCCTGCGTCAGAGCCGTTGTATTCCAGATCCCTGCCTTGGAGAATATTCACAAGGTGAGGAGGAGGCAGCCTGCCAACCTGACCTTGTTTTAATTCAGCTCCCTGCGAGACATCAATCTGGGTTTCTACTTCTGGGATTCACTTGCCTTAGAAACAGTTGCTCATTCCTAGGTTTATCCAGAAGCTACAGAGCTCTTGTAGCTTTTGTTTGTAATTAGAGAGCAAAGTTTAATCCCCACTTCCTGCTCTATTCATAACAAACCATCAGCTCTTCCCCGCACAAGGGAGCAGCAATTGAATATTGAACACACTGTGACACCTGGCTTGCACACGGGACTCGTAATCAATAGATCTCAAAACACTTGGCAAAGGAAGGAAGCAGCATTTTCATTTCATTGGAACTGAAGCACGGGGGTGGGACACTCTGCAGTGCTCCTGGCCCCTTGGATTACCCTGCGCCGGCAGGAAAACACGCCCCAGAGACAGGGAATGTGAGGATATGGGATCGGAGGAACTGGTAGTGTCCCATAAAGGACATTCCAAAATACACAGAGAAGCACTGAAAAAGAGATTTAAATTAAGACCTTTGGGTTCTGTTCGAAGGCTGGAGCTGGATGCTGAGAACTGGTGGGTCTGGCCGAGGGAATTTTTATGTGGCCCATTTTAGAAATAGAATGTTCGGAGCTGTGGGCAGGAGCTTGACCTTTTCCTAAATCACTCCTGAGAAGAGTTCTAGAATCCTGCTGCATCTTTATCTTGAAAGCACTAGAACTCACGTTCACCTTAAAAATAGCATTTGTACTTCTCAGGCCACAGAAATGCTCACTGTCCAGCTTTTCCGGCTGTATCATTCACCACTCAAAATCCACTGTTAGCAGCTCTGTTATTTAAATCTGTCTGAATCCTGGTGACAAACCGGCCTGAGGATTTCCTGCCATGAAAGGAGTTTGTTTTTTTCATGCAGCTTAGGGACGAGTGGTGTTGAGCAAGAGGATTTGTCAGCTGATTCCCTTCAGACGTTTGTTATCATTTGGTGGGAAGATGCAGAATTTACTCTTCTCAGCAGTAGGCTGATCTACCAAATTTCTCTGTGTTCCTGCCATGGGCTGGGGAGGGGGATGTTCTTATCTTTGCTCCTCGGGAGGAGTGGATCGGGCATAAATTGTAGGGTCACTACGCTGAGGTGCAAGCACCCGGTTCGTGCAGCCAGGGGCTGCAGAGGTGACCCCTGGGGGAGACCGTGTGCCTGTCACACCCCATCACATGCCAAAACATCAGCCCCACAAAGGAGCACGTGGTGCCCTTGCTCAGATGTGTTTAAGGAAGAAAAACAAGGATTTGGGGTGGGCTGAGTTACCCAGTATGGAAACAGGGAGGTCGAGACTGTTGTGCTTGGCTTGAGAGGGAGGGCACGTAATGCATTTAATTAAGTGTTGGTGTAATTGTTTGTGTTTTCTTTTTCTCTCAGTCCTTGGATCGGTGATTAGAAGTTTATATTAATGGGCAAAAAATTCAGTAATTCCCCAAATGAAAACTCTTGCCCGTGGCAGAGGAGGTGGAAACTACAAGGAAAAAGACAAACGTGGTGCACTGATCTGTAGAAATGCATTTTGACGTGGTGATAGCCGTGAGTGAGTGTTTTGTCCTTGTGGGAGGGCCTGTAAATGAAATCAAACCAGGCCACTCTTGGTGTAAGAAGTGGTGGTTGGTCCAAAAAATCAAATGAATTTGAAATCTGCTTTAAATTGAAGTTTCCCACAGTGGGTGGAGCCCTTTGGTGCACGGAACGGACCTGGTTGCACAGGAAAAGATCCACACAGGAAGGGAAAATAAACACAGCCAGCAGCACCCCCAGAGGAGTCCCACCTCCTGCGTGTGTGGGGTGCAGGAAGGACTGGAGCTGCACTTTGAGTCTGGGCAGAGCAACTGTGAGAAACTCGAGGCGCATTTTGCAGCGTAGCGTGGGAACCGTGCCCGGAGCCGAGCAGGAACACATGGGAGAAGCAGAGGGAGCCCGGAGCAGGAAGTCCTTAAAGTCCCACACATTTGCCCATGGCTCCACCACGGCCATCCCAGCTGGGCTGAGGCTGCTGGAGAACCCATCTTTTTCGTTTCTCTGGCTCTCTGGCTGCGTCTCTCTGGGTTTAGCAGCTCACCGCTCCGTGCTCCTCCTCTGCTCTCCCCATCTCTCCCACACTTTGACCTCACACCATGAAACTGTCGGAGTGAGGAAACAGTTTGAGCCGAAACATTCATTCCACGTTACGTGATTCCAGATTAAAGGCAGGAAACATTTAACCCTTTGAGAGCCTTTTCCCTCATCCTGGGACTTTTCCCTCATCCTCATTCAAACTCCTTGCAAACCACGTGTAAGTGGGTGGAGAGCATTGATGCTTTTTAGGTGTCTGTTCTTGTCTTACCAGTGGCTCTTCCCAGAAGCCACAGCACTGGCATTCAAGAGTGCCTGGACTTTGCAAACTGAACATATTCTCTCAGCCCTGTTCATGATTCTTGATTCCTCCAGTGCTGAGATGTATTTGCAGTGTGGGGAAAATGTGCATTTCCAAATGTATAAAGAGGTGAACCTCTGGCTCCAAGATGAACCTCCGGCTCCAAGTGTTTCACTTCATTCCACAGTTTGAGGTTCAGAAGTGTAAATGGCTAAAATTAAAGCTACAAAAATAGATAAAAGGAGGATTTCCAATGATTATCACTCAGGATTTAGAAACAAAACTTCTTGCTTTCTTTAAAGCTGCCTAATAAATAACTCCCACGGAACAGCACTTCCATACAAAATGTATCATTTCGCAGGCCTGACACAAGTATGTATTCTGGGCTTTAAAAGCTGCTCTTTTGGCAGATTAGGGCTCTCCTGAGAGCCAGCTCCTGCTCTCCAGCACAGACTGATGAACACTTGTCAGATATATTTTGGTATCTGGTGCTAACTCTCGGGCTCTGCACTTCATAGGTGGTCTTGGCAGCTAAAAGGGTGCAGGAGAATGGCAACTCCAACCCTCCATTCCCTGCTGGAGCTGTACCAGCGTCTGCACTGGGAACAGCAGCACCACTGCAGTCCCTCAGGAGCAGAAGTGACTTTGATATGGGCCTGATGGAACCACGTGGGCTGGAAGGTGACGAAGACGTGGGGGTTTCACCACTGCTCCGAGCAGATGCGGATAGGAAACTCTAATGGCTCTCCCAGGCCTGGATTCTGGGCTTCCATTTCAGCAAAGCATCTCCAGATGTGTAGTTCACAGAAACAGCACTTTGGTTCAGCCTCAGAGAGCCCAGAGTTCCCAGTAACCCTTTTTTTGTGCATTTGGGAGGTTCCTACAGGTGTTGACCTCTGCCACCGTTCCCCGATGGAGGGATTGGAGCGCAGGCTGTTGAGGCAGAACTGCCACCATCACTTCCTCTACATCCAGCAGCACCACCAGCCTGTCACCTTTCCCAGAGCTCGAGGGAGGGTCAGTCTCCCATATGGAAAATCAAAGGCAGACAGGAGAGTAATTTAAAGATTTGATTCCTCTTTCATTCCCTGATCCCACCGCTCTTTACTGACAGCCAGAATTGCTGGGGTGTGCCTTGTCCTGCTGGGTAAAGAATGAAGAGTCTTGTTCATGCAAAATCATGGAATGGTTTGGGTTGGAAGGCAGCTTAAATCCCATCCAGTCCCACTCCCTGCCATGGGTGGGACACCTTCCACTATCCCAGGTTGCTCCAAGCCCCGTCCAACCTGGCCTTGGACACTCCCAGGGATCCAGGAGCAGCCACAGCTTCTCTGGGCGACCTGGTCAAAGACCTTTGCTGACAGAGCATGAGTTTGGGTTCAGGTCCCCAACAAATGTAAAACCATGAACTTCATCAAAAACAGGGAGACGAGGGAATTGGCTGTTGCATTTTCAATGCAATGTTCCAAATTAGCTTTTTCATCATGGCATAGGAAAATACTGGGGTTTGAGGTGAAATACAATGCAGAACACTGAAGAGTGCTGGCCTCTGCAAGCATCTGGAAACCTGGACCACAATCAAAAGTGATATAATTCAACTCTCTCTGTGAGAGTTCAAAGGCAACCTCAGAAAGAACCCAACCTCTGCTTATCTGGTGAGCTTTCTAACCAGCAGAGAAGGTACAGAGTGTCTCCAGATTCAGCAAAAAACCCCCAAATATCTTTTCCAAATGGCCGGTTACTGATTGTGAGTGTTCTGCATTACTGCCCAGGGAGAAGAAAAACGTCCTTAGGAACAGTCTCCACAATCATCCCTCACAACAGCACAAGACATGCATAGTTTCACCCAGCATCCTTGGAAAATGTGCAGCTTCCCCCTGACCTGCTGGAGGGGATGGGAAGTGTCTGTGTGACGAGAGCCAGAGGCTCTGTCTTGAAACCCTTTTGGATAAGAGGGAAAATGTAAAAAATGTATCTTCTAAAGAAGAGAAGATTGGTGTGACAGCTCCTGAATGAATTGGATCCCAGGGTTTACAGTCTATCAGCTCAGCTCTCTGCTTCATATTTGGTGTTTTTCCATCTGTAGGAAAAAGCATTATCATCTAGGATGAACTTTGGCCACTTCGTGACAGATAAAATCATTGCACCCGCTACAGATGAAGGGAGACGAGAAGTGGGTTTGCTGCATCATTTTCCATGCTCCTGTTTATTCCAAAATCTTCAATAATGGGCTAAAATCTGACAGAGCAGAAAATCACCAGCTGTTCTGAGCTCCTTTTCCACTTGCACAGCTGCTTAGAGAAGAGAGTCTGTCTGATTAAACCAAAGGGATTTCAGAGGAGAGCAGCAAAACTCAAGAACTAAACAGGTTTAAGTAAGCAATGACTCTGCAGCATTAATGAGCTCAACACTGTAAGCACAAAACAAGGGGAGGAAATATTGGGCTAAGGCAGGGAGAGCTCTTGGGGAGAAGTGGCAGGAATTCAAAGCACAGAGTTGTAGCCGTGCTTTAAAATGCTTTAGGTAAATAAGGTCAAAAGAGTAAGTAGACACTCTTCTTTTGTTATAAACCATGCTTGGAGTTCAAATATTTGGAAATAAATTTTAAACTAACCAGCAAAAGTATGTTTCTAAGGCAAAGGAAGAAGAATTGCAGAAGTTTTTGCTCGCTGAGTTAAATGAGAACAAAGGCATGAATGGAGAGGGAGAAGGAGGGCAGAGCCAGTGAGAAATTATCAAAGGAAGAATCTTGCTTTGTCTCCATTAGTGATAGATTGGATCATCTTCTCTACCCCACTGTCCCTGCTTTGGAGCTTTTAGAGTGAAGCTGGAGACCTTTTTTAACTTTAATTCCGTGGTTTTCCTGTGTGAGCCCCAGAGGAGACAGGCACAGCTCAAAAGAGCTCCAAGAATCCATGAACATGAAATATTAGCACATATTTCATTGTGCTCTGCTGCCTCAGAGCCGTGCGCTGGCTCTGCAAACAGAGCAGTGGGATTTTGACCCCAAACCTACTTTGCCAGTGGGCAGAGGGAAACCCAGCAGTAACAATCAGCTGGCAGCCACCCAGTTTGCCTTGGAAAACAATTAGACAAGTGTTTTCTGGTACTGAGCAAGTTTCTTTTGATGTCTCAGAAAGTTATTCTTTCTTCTCCATTTGTACAGCTGACACAAATCCTGGGAGCAGCCAGGTACCCTGAATATTTCTGTCTGAGCTGTTCCCTGAAATCAGGATCTGAACTTTCTGTGTTTATCCTCTGCTCCAGGTGTAAATGTGGGATCCAAACGAACTGAGTTTTAAAGGAATGCAGAAGCAAGACGTGAGTTCAGATGTAAATATTTCAGCCATCCCTACCCAAACGGGGGCAATTCCTTTATTTCTCCTTGGTGCTCCTCTCCCGTGGCTGCTGAAGTGTGTGACAGGTATCTGTGACCTATGGGCAGAGTAATTCAGATTAAGAGATCCAGCCAAGATCATCAAGCAAGTCACAGGAAAAGTTAAAAATAGAGCCTGATTTTCCCTTCTCCCAGGTCACCCTGCATTTCCGTGGGGAACCACTGGAAATGTGTGAGAAACGCAGCTGGCAGGAACACAGAAATAACCATTAACAAATACCTTCAGTGCCTCCCAAGCCTGTCTTGGTGTTGCTGTAATCGTGAGGCGCCAGCCCGTCACTGAGCCTCTGCTCAGTCCCCAACAGATGGAATTTAAGCAGCTTTTCCCAACTTTTAATTACATCCCTGTGCAGTACAGCTCACTGTGCTTTGTGCACACCTTGAGGGAGGTGTACGGCCTGGGAGTTGTTGTAAAGAGTTGGGAATTAATTACGAAGGACACAGGGTTGGAGTTCCTCTCAAGTGCTTGCTCAGCTGTGTAACCTTGGGGCCAATCACTCAGCTGCTGCGTGCCCAAGTACACCCAGCTGTAAAACCATCTTGAAAAGCAGATGGTGCACAAAGATTTAAAATGCTTGGGAGAATGATGAGGGGTGAGGAAAAAAATTTAAAAGGAAGGGATTCTACTGCTCACTGCTGTTGGTATTGATTCCAGTGGAGTTAATCTGGACTAAATCAATAGAACCGAGAGGAGAATTTTCTTTGATATCCAGAAATCACCCCACACTCTCAAATCTTTGTTCTTCCTTTCTCCTCTGGACTTTACGGCAGTACTTTCTCTCTAGAGGGTTAATTTTAAACCTTCAGTAGAATACATGTTTTCCCCGGGCAGCCTGAAGTTTCTAATTCAGGATGAGGTTCTACATGACTAAACTTTGATCTTGTACGGGATTATTTTTAGGCACTCAATTCTATAGCATTCTTTTCTCCCTGCTTTTGGTGCTGCCATTCAGCCTTGCCTCCGGGGCACAGCGAGGTGTCCTGGGGCTCAGCCACTGCGCCCCAAATAAAAATACTGAGCTTTATTGCCTTCTGTAGATGGTTAGTCCTGGCTTAAAACCAGTATTTGTACTCCTGGTCAATGAACAAAGGAAATACTAAAGTTACTGTAGCAGAATAAATGTTTGCCACATGTTAGTACCTAAGAGAAGACTTAAATGTTTCAATATTTTTTGGCTTTAGCCAAAATGTAGATTTTTTTTTCCCCCCACAGGAATGTGGGAATACTTATTTGCATAAGGAATATTTCCTTACATAAGGAATAATTCCAAAGCAGAGTGTCCTAGGTTGTAAGAAGGGAAAAGAACATATTTTAGTGTAAACAAGGAATATTTAAATATGTGACACGTAAAGGAGTCATTTTATTCACTACTCAGGGAAGACCTTGCATGTTTTTATTAATCACTAATGAAAATAAAACATTGACAGGTTTGAATTTTGGTGAGATTTCTTCCCAAATCAGAAAGGATTCCAGCTGAAGGAGGAGGTTACAAACAAATGGAACAAGCTGGAGCACAAATACTCTTAGTCTTTCATGGAAACCAGTGTCAGCAAATTGCCTTCAGCAAATTGCCTTCAGCAAATATAGCCCTTGTTATACAGCACTGGAGTGGTAAAATTGCTAATTGCAATTCAAAATTGGTGATCATCTTCCCAACAGAAAAATACTTCTGTTTCTGTGTGTCTGGCAAACTGCTCTGTTTCATGTTGTTGAATCTTTAGACTCAATATTTGAACCTCTAGCTTCAATATTTGAGCTGTTGCATCTTTACATTCAATATTTGAGCTGTGCTATTACTAATTTAAAACACTGGAATTCCGTGCCATAAATACCAAAGTGCCTGGGATGATTAATGACACTGCCCAAACACCTAATTGTTAATCAACCATAACCAAAAGCAGAAATTCCCTGACATCATTTGAGTCCCTGTTCAGATGATCCAACTTTTCCCCTCCTACTACCACTTGAAACTGAGTTTAAAAACAGGTGCAGGTCTTTTGTGGGAATAAAAGACTCTTAAATGAATCAGAACACGAGACATTCTCAGATGAGCAGCTGTGGAAAACAATAAATAAAACAGAGAGTGAGGTGGAGACAAGGCAAATCCAGGTGATAAGGAAAATCACGGCTAGAGCTGTCTAATATAGGGACACAGAAAATACAAGGTATGTTTTAAAGCCCTGAGCTATACAAATACTCATCAGACTCCATTTCCATTTTTGCTGCTCCTAATGAGGAAAAGGTTGGTTTAGCTCAGTCTTGCCAGATGAAACTGCAGCTGGGAGTGTTTTTCCATATCCATCCAACTCGGGTTTCCCTCCTGTGTCCCTGAGTATAAATCACTGAGTTTCACTTCATTTCATGGTCCTTGAATTGCTCATGGGGTCTGTTTGAAGAAAAGCTTGGTGCATCATGAATTTCACATGGTCCGAGCCCGTTCCTCCCCACTCTCACTGAGAACAGAGTGCTGGGTGCTCCGTGCTGTTGTTATTGGTTCCATAAATCAGCTCACGGGACACAGCCTCAAATCCTGCAGCGTGCTGAGGCACAACGAGACGCTGCCACTGGGATATGTCCTGGCAGGCTGGGATGCTCTGGGAGCTGTTCAGGGAAGTCTGGATTTAACTCAAACAGCAAAATAATGAATTCCCCAAGCCAAAATAATGAATTCCCAAAGCCAGAAATTTCACACATCATAAAACCTTTTCTTCTTAAAAAAAAACCCCAAACAACCTGATGATGTAAATATACTTGAAGTGAAGGCTTTGTTTCTTTAAAAGTACTTTGAACTTGAAGTCTGACTAGTTTAGGAAAACAAACCTAAGAGTTTTAGGTGACCTCCTTGCTCTTGATCAATGCAGTCCATTTTTTGGCAGATTTTAAACCACTCTGATCTATTTTTCTCTTTTGCCATGCAAGAAACCGTCAGAAAAACGAAAAAACATCATGGAGAAACTCACTACAAATGCTGCCACAAGTTTGTATTTTGCCCAAATGATCCCTTTCAGAAGAAATCAATGTGCTTTTAAACAAAAAGAATCGGAAAAAATAGTGATTTTTTAAAAAATCTCCCTTTAAAGAGATGCTGTAAGGCTAAAGCTTGCATATGAACACATCTCTCGCCACTGCTAAGAACTTTCTTTCAATTAATACTTTCCACTATTTATGCTCTTCATTTAAATGAATTTATTCATTTAATTTGCCTTTATTTTCCAGTCTTGCAGTGAAGCAAATCTGGTACGTTTTGCTCGCTCAGCACAGCTCTCATCACTCTCCTCGTGTCCTGCTGTAGTTCACTGCCCGTGTTTGGGAATACAACCATCCCCAAGGGAAGTCACATCTCTTAAAAGCAGGATTTCATTATTCTCATTAACAAAACCCACTTTTTAAAAGATATTTGACTGCACCCCTTTCCAAAGGAAAAAAAAAGAAATAATGTGGGACAATCTCTTTTTTTTAAATCACAGTTTGGAAATTCCTGCCCCGGAGAGCAAATTCTGCGAGGTCCTTTGCTGAACGAGCAGGGGCTTTTTGAGGAAGATGTGAAGACCAAACAGAAGAGTCTCTCACACACCCTGACGGCTGAATTGACGCCCCTTCTTCCCAGCTCATTGCCTTTTTATCCTGGGCTCTGGAACACAATTCCCGGCAGCCACATCAAAGCGTGGTGGCGGACTTGCCTTTGGAAGTCAGAGCCTGCTTCAAACGCCTCTTCAGGTCCTGCATGTTGGGCGACTTGGGCCGCACGAGGTGGAGGCCTCTCCTCTTCTCGCCGTTGCAGCTGCCGCCGCTCCTGCTGAGCTCCTGGCACAGCTGCTGGAAGGCCTCGTGCACGCCCTCGCAGTTCTCCCGCGCCGACACCTCGCAGTACGTCCCGCCCAGCTCGCCGGCCAGCTGCAGCCCTTCCTTGGAGGACACCTGCCTGGCCCGCAGCAGGTCGCCCTTGTTGGCCATGAGCAGCAGGGGGATGTTGGCGTTGGGGTGGATCCTGCGGATGTGCTGGTGCAGGGGCCGCAGCACGCGGAAGCTCTCGTAGTCCGTGATGGAGTAAACGAACACGAAGCCGTCGGCCCAGTAGATCGAGCGGTTTATCTGCTCCTGGCAGCAGATGGTGTCCGTGTCGTCCTGCAAAACAGGATTTGGGCATCAGGAAACACGGAGCAGGGAGCAGAGAGAGCAAACAGCCCCAGACAGAGCTTGGTTTGAACGTGGGGCCGTTTGTTAATGTGCAGCCAGAAACGGCTCCGGATGTCCCAGTGGAATTCTCAGTGTTGGTAAAGCCGTGCCAGCTTGTCCAGCCCGGACAAAAGGAGGCTCGGGGGGCACCTTGTCACTCCCAATGCTCCCTGAAAGGAGGCTGTAGGCAAGTGTGGGCCAGGCTCTGCTTCCAGTGACGGGACAAGAGGAAACAGCCTCAAGCTGCACCAGGGGAGGTTTAAGTTGGACATCAGGAGGAATTTCTTCATGGAAAGGGTGATTGGACACTGGAAGGGGCTGCCCAGGGAGGTGCTGGAGTTCCCATCCCTGCAGGTGTTCAAGGAATGACTGGATGTGGCACTCAGTGCTCTGGGCTGGGGACAAGGTGGGGATTGGGCATGGGTTGGCCTCAGTCCTGGAGGTCTTTTCCAACCTCAGTGATTCCAAGATTCTGTGATCCCACACTGCAGGAAAGCAGTAATGTGGAGTGGAGAGGGGTCAGAGCATGCTGGGAGAAGAGAAGAGAAGAGAAGAGAAGAGAAGAGAAGAGAAGAGAAGAGAAGAGAAGAGAAGAGAGAAGAGAAGAGAAGAGAAGAGAAGAGAAGAGAAGAGAAGAGAAGAGAAGAGAAGAGAAGAGAAGAGAAGAGAAGAGAAGAGAAGAGAAGAGAAGAGAAGAGAAGAGAAGAGAAGAGAAGAGAAGAGAAGGAGAGAAGAGAGAAGAAGAGAGAGAAGAGCCAAAATACTGCTTTGAAAAGTTAGTTCTGTATTCTGTTGTACCCAACCAGTCAGAAACTCACTCTTACTGTGGATAAAATTGTGATGGGCACAGTGAGAGCATTAAAAACCCATCAGGTTTGTCACACTGTGACAAGTGAACAGTTGTCCCCCAAGGTGACTTTTAGGGCTTTTTCCAGTTCTTTATTCAATGTCTCTCCATGGACAGAGGCTCTCACTAACCCTGTTTGCTGAAGCCTGCCAGGTTTTCCTGCCTTGCAGCTCTCCAGACAGTCAAAGTTGTTTGGAAAAAAGCAATTTGTTACAAAGAACCAATGACTGGAACTGAAAATCAGGGGAAATCTCCCTGGTAATTGGAACAGGGATGGGTTTACATCATGTTTTGCTGGTCACACATTTGTTGATTCCATCACCACTCCTACTCAGAACCCCAACAACCACCAGCACCGGGAATACAAAGCTGAAAACAACACTGTGGGGCTTGAAAAGAGATCAACTCGCTTGTCAAGAGGAAGCTATTTCCAGCTAATCCTCTCCTCTTTGTTATCCCTGCTGGGATAGGGATAACCCAGCCAGAGAGGGAGATGCCTGCTGCAGCCATGCTTGGTTTGGAAGAACTGACATTCCTGTCAGTATTACAGCATTTCTGGAACGCTGTGATTTTTTTTATACCCAACAAGCATATTCTGTGTGCAGCTCTTCGTGAAGCTGGTAGAAATGGTGTTATTTTAAGGGGGGTTCAACATCACAAACACAGAGCCCAAACTTTTATTATTGTTGCTAAATTCTACCCAAGAAATTTTCATCCACTTCAGTAAGACTAATAGAAAACACATTCCATTATCTATTTATCTATAGAATACCTATCTGTCATTTACATAGATTTTAACAGATTTTAGTGTTCAGCACTCTCCCCAAACAGATCACTTTTATTTAGACCTAAATATGAATTATAAAGCCTAACTTCAGAAAGCAGAGGTGGAAAACAACGAGTAAAAACATCAGTTTACTTCTGGTAGATCAGACAGTAAAAGAACTACTGACAAGCTCTTCTGTGAGAAGGAGGAAGCAGAATTTCTGAAGGGTCAGAGTGCAAATTAGGCTTCAAACTTCCCTCAGGAGTTCTGCCAACCAAATGCCCTTCGTAAATATTTCATTATTGCCTACAGAGACACCGGCTCATCACACCTTGAGGACCTTTGCCCTTGCCAGCTCACAGCTCAACCCTGGGAGCAGTGAAATCGCTTATCAGATGCTCTTATCACTCCTCCCCAAAACACTCAAACCCCAAAGCCCAACACGGGGTGATGAAGAGGGATCCTGCCCAGCAGCCTTGTTGGACAGGTTAATGAGAGTGAACTCCAGCCAGGCCGGGGCAGGCTGTGGGAAGAAGGGCAATTTGCTCTGTTGGGGTCTGGGTTGTAGCCAGCCTGGGGATAATTAGCCACTCTCCATGTCCTGGAAGCCTCTTTTCACCAGCAAAACCCTTTCACGGCAAAAAAAAAAAAAGGAACTAATTGCACTGGCAAGCTTTGAAAATGGGTTTGGAGAAGGTGCACATTCAGAGAGCCCTAACGAGCAGAAATTCCCCCTCACAACAGCCAGGCCCACCCAGTAGTGAGAGGGACAGATAATCCCAAGCGGAATGCTTTATTCAGGAAATCAAAGGCTGGTGGGCTACTTTTTAAATGGAAATCCCTGCTCCAGAATGAATTTTGAAACACGCAGGCCTTTGCAGTGTATAGGCCAAGCAGCAATGAATCGCCCAACAAAACCACTCATCTGCTTCTGTTTCTCTCTTACACTTTCACATTTCTGGGGGCTTGAATCCCGAGGGTTTCCACGTGATTTCCTCCTGAAACGCTGTGCTCCGCCTGCACAGTGCAGGAAACTCTCCTCCTTAAGGATTTTAATAAAAAATCCAACCTTTTCTCAGTCTTAACCTGTTCCGACACAGTCCCTTCAATTACTGCAGATACATCATTTGAAGCAAACAGATACAGGGTGAGATAAAGGTGTCTGTGGGAGATCTTGGGACGGCACAGACCTTGGACAGGGACAAAGAAAATGAAACTCCTTCCTAACGAAATTAAGATCATTTCTGACTAAGAAACCTCAGCTGTCAGCTTGACTAAATTTTGTGCAGCTCTAGAGTCACTGGACTATAGGGCACAGTATTAATTTAAACAGGAAAACAGCAGGTCTGAAAAAGGGGGTTAAATTATTCCACTCCCTCCTTTCTCCGTGGGACAGCAGAGAGAGGGGATTCCCTTTGTTAAGCGTTTATCAGGCAACTCCAGCGGTGCCAAATCACCCCCCACAGCTCCTCTTTGCAGGGCAAGCTGGCAAAGGCCTTTGTGCTGTTAAATCCCACTTGAATACTCGGAGAGCTTCCACTGCAGCTTTTGTTTGCTTCTGAGTGCCCAGAGCGAACGAGGGCTCCTGCCCTCTGCTCTGTGCAGCCCAGCACAGCAGAGAGTGGGACCCCAGCAAAGCTTTCCCCTTCAACCCTCTTGCAGTCGTCGGAGAAGCTGGAAATGGGAACTGCAGGAGCTTCGCTCACCCCGTTCTGTAAACTCGGGACGGAAGAGCCCTGCGGCACAGAGATGCACACGTGGGGCTGTGCAGGTAAAACAAGTGCAGAGCTGTCCAGGGGCGGCCTGACACACGAGGAGAGAAGGTGGTGTTCCCATCCTGACACTGATTTGGCCAAGTCTAAGTTTAGACTGAGGTTAAGGCCACACCTAGAAGTTTAAGGCTGGCGGTGCAGTGAGAATACCTAATTTTGTCATGGAATCTCTGCTGTTCTGGAGGAATTGTCACTCATGACATTTCCACTATTCACATAACCCCAAATTTCACTACATTTCCTGCTGCTTTGACACTATTTTCATCCTCTTGTTCTGCATGTGAAGCAGGTCTTCAAGGAGAGACATCATAAATCCTGCTTGGAAAAGTATTTCTAGAAAGAGGTTCCTAGTAGAATATTAAATCTAGAATGTAATAGAATCAAAGAATCATTAAGATTGGAAAAGATCTTTGATATCATCGAGTCCAACTGTCTAAAACACTGAGAGAAAAAGGAGTGTGATAAATGCTAACACCTTAAAAAAAAATGAATTAATTACATTTAAAACCAGAGCAAGGAAAGCAGTGCAAAGCACCACAGCTGGAAATGACAACTGCTGTGAGGCCTGGCCCCTTGGAAAGAAACACTTCTCTAAATCTGAGAGACTCTGGGCGTGGAGGAAGGTCCAAGCTGAGCCTGCTGGGCCTCCAGGCAGGTGAGTTTTCTGCCATGCAGGGACAGAAACCACTTGACAGAAAATAAAACAGCCAAGCTGTTGGCAGGAGAGAACCAGACTGTGATTGTACTGCTGTTTAGGAACGTGTTGGAAAGAGATTTGGTTTAATTTTGACTTACTCCTAAAGGAGCCTGATTTAACACCCTCAAGAGCTCATTTAGGTGGAGTTTAAGGTACCTTGATTAGTCTTGGGTTTGAGCCCAAGTATTTTCCTGCTGCTAAGTGGAGTTAATTGCAGATGGAAGTGCTGGCAACAAACATGAGACAAGAAGAGTGTTGAAAAGCACAGAGCAGTTGTTTTACCTCCAGTGAGACAAAGGGAGTGTCCTGCACCTGCAGAGAGATCTGCTCCCCGTCTATGGTGAACTTCCTGGAATACAAAGCACCTGGTGGAGAAGGAACATCGTTAGTCAGGGGCTGTGACAGGGAACCAAGAGTACAAAAGGAAGGCAAACTGGGACTGTGGAAATCCAGAGCTCTGAGGTTTGGGATGTGGAGCTGCCTGTAGAGAAGTGAATGGCCCCGGAGTGTTTGTGTGGCCGTTTGCTCAGTGAAGTGGGGCTGTGCTTGCTGTGTGGGGACACGTTCTGAAGGTACGGCCGGCCTGGGGGCTGGGAAAGGGCCACTTGGCATTGAGTCACACACTCAAAGCGGGCACAGAAATCCCATTCAGGTTTTCAGTCCACATGAACTTCAAATATAAGTGCAGTTCGCTTTTTATAATCTCAAACTAAGACATCCAGGTGTGGTCTGTGAAAGGAGCGAGTGTTTCCTACTGCATCTTTCTGAATGCCTTTCAAAAAGGAAAGTGCTCCAGCTTTGGACACAGTGAGTGACTGTATATGAATCCCCCAGATGCTCTTTGGGGTTTGTGTGATTTTAGCAGAGCTTGGTTGAAATCCCCAAAGACTGGACACTTTAAACCTGACTTTGGTTAACCTGGAGGACACCTATTCACAGCCAAGTGCCAGTTCCACCCACCTAGGCCTGATCTAGCTCTGATCTAACCACTGCTATCCTGGGCTTGAACTTTGTTACTGCAGCGCGAGTTAAGCGACAACGAAAATTGAAGTTTCGATCTTCTGAACTCTCTGTGGTTGTGACAAGGACAGCTCCAGAGGTTGATGTCATCATCATTTTTCTTTAGAACTTAGCACAAGTCACGTGGGGGTGTGAAGAGATGCTAATCCACAGCTGCTGTGTACAGCCCTTCTGTCTTGCCCCAACACAATTGTCACTGCTGCCTCCAGAACAATGTCAAACATGGAGAAATCCATCCACTGGAGAGTAAGGAATTCAGATTAACAGGGAGCCCAGCTAGTGACAATAATGCCCTCGCTGCTGAAAATCAGCTTTGTTTCAAGGGAACAAGTGATTTTATTCCAGTGGAAAAGAGTCTGAGCTCACAGAACGTTTTCAACACAAGGAAATTTAGCTCTGAATCCAACATTATCATATCACGGTTTAATACCATGAGGGGATCCAGCCCTGGTGGGATTTATTTTGTATTTTAAAAGAGATCAGACTTTAAGCTGTAAAGATGGTTTTATGGGAAGACACTACACCCCTGAACCAAGACCAGACAGCCCCTTATTCCCATTCCACGACGCCCTGCAGAACAAAGAGCAGGTGCTGCCAGGCACTGGCCCTGCTCTGCCCGACGATGCCTGGAACAAGGAGAAGCACGGCTGAGCGATCCCAAAGGCACCAACACCTGTTCCTTATTGCTGCCACATTCGGTTCTCCTGCAGCGTGGCCGTGGGCCTGGGAGCTTAATGAGAAAAGCATGTGGTTCCCAGCACCGCTCTGGCAGCAGTCCTTGCACAGCTCCAAGCCTCGCTTGATGTACAACGTCCCGGAGAAGAGGTGACAGAAAAGAAGGAGCAAAAGTGCAGCCAACCGTCAGGGTTACGTGGGGTCAGTGAGGGGGAGCTGGAAGGAGGAGCTTTCAGGTGGTGTTTCCTCAGATCAAAGGTGTCTTGTGCTGCTCCCTCCTTCCCTGCTCCTCATCCTGAGCTCAGCAAGCATCTCCAAAGTGAAGCATTTTTTGAGTCTTGCCCACCTTCACCCCAAAACTGTGAGGTGGCCAGTGTGTGGGATGTGCAGTAGGGGTGAGCACGGATCCACCCTACAACCCTGACCAGCTCAGAACTTGGAACAGAGTCTGAATGAAACAGTTCACATGAACACTCCCTCTGGATTAAACAAGGAATGAATGGTTGCTTTGCTTGTCCTACGGAAAGAAGACTTCAATTTCAAAGTCTCCCTGGTTATAATAGGCCCTGATAAAAAAGGAGCACAGAGAAAAAGTTCTGAACTGCCTTTTACACCCCTTGGAATTCCTCTGCCTTCCCTGGGGTTGCAGGGGGAGCAGCACTGGGTTTCTGTGGTTTAGCTGATGTGTAGGTTGTTCCTTGAGCCTGTGTTTCAGCATAGGTATGTCCCCAAGCAAACCTTTTACTCTGATCCTTTTCCATCAACTTGGGAAAGAAAAAAAACCAGCTGAAAGGATCATAAATAATGAGCCTTTGATTTATGGCTTTCATAGCTCGAGGCTATTAACTGAAAATATGCACCTCATGGACACCTAACACCACTTGGCTCTCCCGTAACGTGCACCAGTCACAAAACAGAGTGGATTTATTTTGCAACTCTCTGCAGTGCTGCTGGGGAGAGCAGAACTCACCAGTGTTGGCTTCGTAGTCCCCAATAAATCTCTTTGTGAGAAAGCGCACGACCAGGGCTGCAAAACAACGAGAAAGAGATGGGTCCTTAAGGAGAACCCCGATCCACCCTTGCACAACACACGTAACATCTCCCTGCAGGGAGGGGGCTCACACGAAACCGAGCCAGTCTCTGGCTTGCTCACATGTTAATCTGCAAAGGCTGCTCTCAGCGCTCACAGACAGAGATCTGGGGCCAGGCTGGGATACCTAACACAGAGTTTTTCACAGCTTGTGTTGGAAATGAGCCCTCAGGTTCAGGGTGGCAGCTCAGCGTGGGATAGGGAGGTTGTTTCCTTGTGATTGCAGGTAAAACAATCTGTGCTTTGCTCTGAAGTAATTTAGAAAAAGAGTAACAAGCCGGCAGACTGCAACTAATCCAAATTTCAGCATTTTATGTCATGCAAGAAGTGAGGCTGATGGATGGAATGGTTCTTTCCAGCCTTAAAACCCCTCACAAACCCCATTAGTGATATCTAATCACACCCAGCAAACAAACTCCATGTGCTCTGCACACTTGGGTCAAGCTGCAGCACCCTGGGCCTTCTGATCCACCTTAAACTGAGCTGCTTTCTTAAACTCCTTCATTAGAACATTTTCCTTTTTCTTGATAAAACACTTAAATCCCATCGTGGCACCAGCAACTTGTATTCCTGTAGTGCTTTGATCTCAGCAGATTCCTCATAATTTGCAGAAACAATTAATAGTTAAATAAAATTACTTACTCTGCAAACAACCCTTATCACAGATTTCATTTCAAGCAACAATTTTTCTCACAGTGATACTGGGTCACCCTTTAGCACCCTTAGATGAAATTGCCTGGGCAGCTGTCTTCAACAAACTATTTAAAAATAATATGAAGATGTGGCTGCTTCAAAGCCAAAGCAATCAAACCTTTTGCTGAATCCCATGGAACCACAGATGTAACGAATCTGATCTGCTCTTAATAATTCCTGAAATCATGGACCGTACATTCAAATGCACCAATGCTCTCTTAACCCTCTTTTCTTCCCCCTTCATTTGGAGAATAATAAAGGCACGTGATTTGTCTGCAGAGCATAAAACATTTACAGCAGGAGGAGAAGAGCCACCAGTCCCACTGCTGGGGTGTGGAAATTTAGCCACGGTTAAATAAACTGCACAAGAGCGGGCGGAACCGAACAGAACAGTTCTGCGAGTCCAAAACTCGCCGCTGGCTCACGCTGGCTGCTCACACACCGACAGCACATCTGCCTCGCAAACCATCCCGCGCCTTCTCTTTAAAAAAAAATTAATAAATAAATTGAAATAGTTAAGCTGCAACAAATGTCACAGCTTTGGGTCCGTGTGGGGAGCGAAGGAGCTCGGAAGCGCGGCCGCGAGGAAAAGCAGGGCACACACCTGGCACTTACCTGTCTTGCCCACGCTGCTGCCGCCCAGCACCACGAGCTTGATGATTTTGTTGGGCGCGCAGTCCAGCACGGGGTACTCCGGAATGGGCAGCAGCAGGAAGTTGGTGGAGTACTGAGACATCGTATCCTCGGGGGTGAGACGCATGCCAGAAGGGACGGCTGCTCCAGCCGGCTCGGGGGGGGAAGGCAGGAGCACGGCGCCTGTCCTCGCCCGGGGAGCCCTCTCATCCCACTGGAGCAGCTCTCCCGAGGAACGGGAGAGCGCCCGGCCTCCTCCAGCCCATGCCTCCGCTCACACAGCGACTTGGCAGAGCCAAAGGGAACTTTTTGATCGGCCCCCGTGAAAGCTGACTCCAGCATCCCGCAGCCAATCACAAGTGGGACCGGGACATTCCTGCAGCCGGGCAGCGAGGGAGCTGCGCCTGCATCCAGCGCTCCTCGCCCTGTATCCCTCCCCACCGCCTGCTTTATGTGCTGTCCCTTGGCTGGCTGCTAAAAACCCGGATTTTGGGGCTTTTCGCCGCGGTACAGCCACCCCCATGCTCTGCTCTAATTCCGCTTTGAATAACCCGGTTCTGCCTGTCCACTTCCTTCGCCTCCTCAGTCGGCTCCGGCTCCTCGCTCCGTTGTTCTCCCTGTGCCATTGTGTGCTGCCCCTCCAGAGCCCTGAAGCTGATGGGACCCTGCTCTTCAGGATAACAAACGCATTTCCATCCCCCCCGCTCCGAGTTTTCAGGCAGCTGTGGGGTATTCCAAAATCCCAGCTGCCCCACGAATCCTCTGGGTCTGCTGCTTTGTGCAACGCTGTGAGTCCTAAAGGCCCGCTGGAACGCGGGGCAGCGTTGGGGTGGGACACTGCAGGCTCTCCAAACACGGGAAAGTGAATTTGGGGCTGATGACAGACTTGGGAAGCTGAGGGAGGACTCGGTGTCTTTCAGCGGGGCGAGCCAGACAGAGGGAATGAAGAGAGAATGGCTTCTCTAGGAAAACTGAGCGGGGTTTTAGGACAGCTGGCGGCTGCAGGGTCTGTGGGATGACAGCCTGTAACTGAACACTGGCTACAATCAGCTCTCTGGGATAACAGGGAGGGAAGAACACAGGGGAGGGAGCGTCCCAGACAAAGCAAAACTGCAAATAATATGAAACAGATGTAAATGAAACTAAGAAAAATAACGTAGTTGGAGCATTCATCTTCGGAAAACTTCTCGGAAGGGGTCTGCAGGAGCGGGGGCAAGGCTGGCACGTGGCCTCTGTCAGGCTGTGTGGGAGACAAGGACGGGAATGGAGAGTGAGATAATCCCCCCACAGCTCACGGACACCCGGGGATGCAGTTTTCCTGCAGGTACAAGGTAGGCTTGGCTCACTCTGGAGAGGCTGCAGCCACCAAAAGGCCTCTCTGTGCCCAGCTGCTCTCACAGCTCTGCTCTGACCCACAGCACACCCCTGAGCCCTTCCCAGGCAGGGTCCAGAGCCTGGGCTGGCTTCCCAGGGGATGGGAGATCGGGGCAGGGCTCCGGATCACTGCCCCTTCCCAAAGCACTGATCCCAGTTTCCACACCAGCATCACAGAGGATGTGCTGAGTGTGAACTGCCCTGAGGAAAAGCCAGCGCCGGGGCACAGCAGTGCAGTGAAATCAGCACAAGAATCCCAAGATTTATGGACACGTCACTTTTCCAAGGCTCTGTTTCCCCTCTGAAAGCTCCTGGTGCAGCAGGATTTGTGCAGGGATGCTGTGCAAGCTCCCAGTGTTGCTGCTTTGACCATCCTGGCAGCTGCTGAAGAGGTGGAAAAAAGGTCTGGAGGCTGATGCAGCTCATGGAGCTGGGAGGGAGCCACCGGATCCTGTGTCTTTTGGGACATGGCTCCTGTGGGAATGGTTTGCAAATCTTCCAGTGTCAATTCCCTTCCAGGTTTTTTGCAAAACCCCAAACACTGAAAAAACCATCTTTTCCAGGAAATTTCATTACCGGGCTGCTTTAATCTCACACAAGTTTTGTAAGAACAGGCAAAATGAGAGGAGGAATAGGAAAAAAAAGCTCGAAACCTTGCGGTCAATTAATAGGGCAGCACTTTGAAATGCGTTATTGAGCTGGACAGGGATAAATTCGGGATTAGTTAGCAGCAGTAAGTCACTGTCTGCCTCTCTGAGTGCTGGGACCTTTGTTACCATTTGCTATTAAAAGCATATGTTCGTGAGTAATATAAAAACATTCATCACAGCAGTCCTCCTCCAAAACCAAACAGCCGTAGATCTGTCAGCTCCTAGGTGGCCAGAAGAGCTTCAGCCCAGGGAAAAAAAAAAAAGCCAGATAAGTTCAGGAAGATCAAGAAGAATATCCTATACGAGCAAAGACGTTCCTGGGAGAAAAAAAGCTCTGCTGGCTGTCTCCGAGAGGGAGGTACATCCAACGGAAAAAAAAAAGTTAAAATCATTTTGGGTGACCAAATGTGGTGCTGAGGAGCACAAAAGGGAGTCAGTCAGAGGCACATAAAGCTGGAGGGTGAGCTTTGGGTTGGATAAACGTGAGGCGGACGAAAAGAATGCAAACTCTGCTCAAATGATGCTGAGCCTGGATGTGGCACTCGAAAATCAGGAGTCACGAGCACGGGCACGGAGCAGCTGCTGCGTGAGGAGGGGCAGGGAAGCTGCTTCCCATGTGCTTGCAGGGATGGGCCTGGTGCTGACACGGGAGAGGGGATGTGTGGGGGCCGGAATGAGACAGCAGTGGTGGAGGAAATGTTGAGCTGCTGCTTTTGGCAGCTCTGAGGGCTTCTGGTTGCTTAAAACAAATGTGAAAGCAGTTTTAGGCTGCACGCTGGAAGCAGACCAGTGGAGTTCCAGTTCCTTTTCTACTATGGTTCAATCTGAATTTCTTCTGCACCAGCCCAGGCTTCTCGTGCTTCTCCCAAAAGCTCGTTGCACTGTGTGCAGGAATCTCCGTGCAGAGAGGAGAGGTTTTAGCAAAAATAAAACAGCAGCGCGTTCTCCCAGGGTTTTCAATCTACTCTCAAGCCCCCACCCCCCTTTGAACTTTCAGGCTCTGACTCTGAAAGGATTCAAGTAAAATACAGAATCAAACCCAGAGGTTTTCAAACGTGATCCTTATGTGATTTTCTAGATTGCCAGAAGAGCCTTTTCCCCGAGTGAAGCCACGCAGAAGGATTCACACTCTCTGAGATTGTATAACCCTTGGCACGTAGAACAATTGTTTTTAAAGGAGATTTTCATTGTTTGTGCACAATGGGCTTATATTTAGCCAAGAAACCCATGTTTTAAATTCAAATTCTCTTGGAAGAACAATAGCTTAAATTAGAGGGGGAATGTTTGCAAAGCCGAGAGCGACTTTGGAAACGTTTGGATGGTTCTGGAGGTTTCACTTTACCACCCCTTGGGCTGCTCATGCAAAGATCTGCACCTTTGCACGCTGCACAGAGATTGTTATTTCCACACCAAATTTTTTACAGATTTATTTACTGCTCTGTGTTGCTTTTGGCTCTGTTTGTTACAAGATTTTCTATTTATATTGTTGTTGGCCCTCCTAGACATCTTCAGAGACGAAGCTTGCTAAAAATAAAAATATTTGCCATGACCACAGTGCCTGTCACAGGAGGATGTCAGAGTGCTTTAAAACTGGTTGTAATTATTCCTCACGCATTGTACAAAAGGAGTAAGAGATGAAGAGAGGCAGAGAGACCTTGCTAAGGTCCCAACACATTGGGAAAATGTTTCTCCTTCTGCCTAGCGCTGGCAGGAATGATTTTTCCTCCAGAAGTCCATTTGTGACCATTACATTTGCCTCTGGTACATCTTTCATAGAATAAATTGGTGTTAGGGGGACTTGGATGGGGAAACAGGGCTCTTGTCTGAGCAGAAATGGGAAATGTGGCTGTGGGGAAATGCCAGGGGCCACGGCAGATGCTGAGACAAAGCTCGAGGCTGGTGGCTCGTGCACGCGTCCCTGAATTGACTCCAACCAAGAACACATCGACGCCTGCAGCTCTCTCTGCCCCTCTTTGTTGCAATCTTGGGGCCCAAAGGTCACTTCTCGCACTGCGCTCAACAGAAATTGGCTTTTAACCACCCTTCTGCTCCCAGCAGCTGAACACCTCCAAGCTGGGAAAGGCAGAAGAGGAGGAGACGAGAAAGGAACAGGAAGGAGTGTGGTGTGCTCGAGGAACCAGCCTTCGTGTGCTCAGAATTCCACCTCGCTGAGTTTAAATGAATTAAAAGTGCATCTCTGTGCCCCAGCAGTGACCTCTGAAGACATCTGGGGACAAGACCACAATTTTAGCCCCATCATTCTACTCAGCACCAAGCTGTTCTGATCCTGAGGCCAAAGGGCAAGGAAATGTCCTCAGACGCTGCTGCGACAGCTGAGATAAATCATCTTTGATTCTATTTTGGGATGTGAGAGCGATGAACATTTAAATACGTACTTCAATCTGGTCAAACACTGTACAGATGCCACTATTTCTGCGTTTCCTGTCCCTAATTTTGAAGCACTGCCGTTCAAGGCAACCCTCTAAGGAGCGCGTGGCCCTTTTCACTTTCGGGATATTTTGTAAGGATGGGGTTTTTTTGTGTTCCTGAAGCCTGTCCCTGGGGAGCCTGTGGTGGATGACGTGGAAAGTCCAACGTGTGTACGAGAACATCGCTGCGGGCGAGCAGCTCAAATAGGATGGAAACATCTTGGCCTCATAAAAAAAAGTTTCTGCTTTGGAAACTGAGCCTTTCTCCCTCGCCCGCAGATATTCCCACAAGGTCAGGGCTGGAGTGTGGAAACAGCGAGCAGGGAGCTCCCAGCCACCCTCAGCAGCGCTTCCAGCAGCGGTTAATAAGGAGAGGATGGGATCCTCCCAGGCTGGACACGGCTCTGGATGGGGATCGGTCCCTGACGAGTATTTCTGCCCAGCCCTCGCTGTTTCCTGCTCCCTCTGGGATGTGTTTGCTCCCGGTGTGCGCTGCAGGACGAGCTCTGTGGTGTCTCAGGAACGTTTCCCACTCCGTCCAACCTGGCTTGGGACACTTCCAAGGACAGGACATCCCCAGCCTTCCCGGGCAACCTGTTCCAGTGTCTCACCACCCTCACAGTAAAGAATTTATTCCTTATTTCTAACCTAGATTTCCCTTCTCCCGGTTTGTACCCGTTCCCCCTTGTCCTGTCACTGCAGTTCCTAACGAACAGTCCCACTCTGGCTGCCCTGTAGCCCCCTCAGACAATGCAAGGTTCCACACAATCATCCAGTCCAGCTCCTGCCCAGGACACCCCCAAACCCCACCCTGTCCCTGGGAGCGGTGTCCAAACACTCGTGGGGCTCTGGCAGCCTCGGGGCCGTGCCCGTTCCCTGGGGAGCCTGGGCAGTGCCCACGGGAAGCACTTCTTGCCACTTCAGGTGCCCGCAGGGAACCCAGGCTGCCACAGCCCTCTCCCGACCCCGCAGTGCCCCACATCCCAGGGCTCCCGGCTCCCGCGAGGCCCTACATCCCGGGGCTGTTCCCCATCCCGCAGTGTTCCCCATCCCGCGGCTGTTCCCCATCCCGCAGTGTTCCCCATCCCAGGGCTGTTCCCCATCCCGGGACTCTCCCCTATCCCGGACTATGCCCCATTCCGCAGCGTCCCCCGTCCCGGTCCCGTCCCCCATCCCCATCCCGTTCCCAGTCCCGTTCCCGATCCCGGTCCCGTGCCTCATCCCGTCCCCCATCCCCATGCCGTTCCCAATCCCGTTCCCCATCCCGTTCCCGTTCCCCATCCCGTTCCCGATCCCGTTCCCGTTCCCTATCCCGTTCCCGTTCCCTATCCCTATCCCGCTCCCTA
>VZTD01004401.1:343478-385082 GCA_013397725.1 Rhagologus leucostigma | reverse complement strand
GAGCGGCGGGGAAGGCCCGCCCGCCGCGCCCCCGCGCCGTGCGAGCGGCAAAAGTGGTTCAAACCCATCGCTGCGGGAGGCCCCGCCGCCTGCCCCGGCACCGGGTGGCTGAAGGGGCCGGGGCGGAGCGGCTGTGCCGGGGAAGGGCGAGGGGAGCGCGGGGAGCCGCGGCCGGGCTGAGCGCGGGTGCCAGCCTGGCCGGGGCTCGCAGGGATTTGGGATAATCGGGCTGAAATCCCGGTGGGAAAGGTGTCGGGAGGCTCCGCAGAAATGCGAACTCGGCGCTCCCGGTGGGTGTGTCTGCTGCCGACCGTGCCGTGAAATGTTTTTCGGGCAGGTGGGTGCTGCCTTTCGGAGAGAAAAGGAATTATCGAGCGCTCGTTGTCCTTCCGCTCAGGTCGTAGGCGGTTGTTGTGATAACTGAGTTGGTTTTAAAGGTTGTTCTGCTCGTTTATCAAAGCTCTGCAATCGTTCCACGTGGATGCATGTAACAGGGATCGTCCCTGCTGCCAGGGAGGGAGGCAGGCTGGTAATTGCATGATTATGCAGAATTTTTAATGAAGTTACGCTGCTGTGTAAATAGAGCCCAGCAAGTGGCGGGGCTGGCGCTGGAGCACGGCTGACTCACAGGGAAATTGTGCAGCCTGTCAGTGAAGCACCGAAAACAGGGCCCAGAGAACCTTCAGAGAGGAGTTCCCTCGGTCTGAGCTCTGAGAGGGGTTGAATTCCTCGAGTCCAGCAGAGGAATCAGGCTGGGGGTGCCCACTCTGAGCAGTTTGGCTTTCGGAGTCCCACGTTTTCGTTGCTCCAAGGGCAGTTTTCCACCTCCTCTCTGCAGTCTTAGCAGGAGCTGTTGCACACCAATTTACTGGGTCTGTTTTCCCCTGTGTGTAAAAGGAACAGGATTTCCCTCTTTCTTCTCCGTGCAGGTGCTGACTCCCAGTTTAACTCCAGGCCCAGCTGAACTGAGCCCAGTGCAAAGCGGGTGTTTGCAGTTTCACAGCGACACCCCTAACGCGGAACATTCATCTTGTCTTTTCGAATCCCTGCCCGTGGAGACCTCACTGAAAGTCTTTGGGAGAAGATTTCCCAGGGCTTTATCCTTCCCTAATCTCACTAAATGGTTTTTTTTTTCAACATAATTTGTATTTTTCAATTGCCCACCACAGACACAGGTGAGATGAAGGCCGTGAGAGGTGAGTCATGACTTTGCTGTGGAGTTCTGCGCCCCAGAGGCAAGTGATTGACTCAATCCGTGGAATATTTTGGATGCATTCCTGAGATCAGCTGCCTGAGCCTCAGACGGAGAGGGCAGATGGAAGGCAGTGCATTTCCCTGTGGCTGTGCAGCCAAACCTGAGCACATTCCAGTGGGATTTGTTGTCAGAGACTCTGGCTGAACCTCCCCAGCTTTGGATTCATTTTTGCTCCTGTGCTTGCCTGGATTTTGGTTGGGATGGTGCACGGAGGCTGGGCAGGTGCTCGTTGCCTCCCAGGTCTCCTCCTGAAGTACTCGGGGTGTTCTTTTCCAAGAAACTTTTCCATGTTGCAGCTCTGGGGAAGCAAATTCTCCTCACTGTGCTTCAAGTGGAGGATTTGCTGTTTCAGTTCTGTGCAGAAACTGTAGAGCAGTGCTGGTAGCACTAAATAATTGCGTGAAATTGGCTTCCAAATTCCTTAATTAGTCATTTAATCAAATGCTGTGCAGTCTGTCAGCATCAGTGGTTTAGGTGCATGTGTAGCTTGGCTAAGATTACTGTCAGTATTAACATTTTTTCCTTCAACCAGCCCAGGAAATTAAGGTCTGGGTGGTGGATTTTAAAACTGGATGAGTTTATTTGCATGTCGAGCAAGTAAAAATACTGTTTACTTTGGCTAAAGGAATATGAAAAACCTGAGCCTTCTTTATAAAAACATTGAAATACATGAATAAAGTCCCTTTGGGAACTGCTTTCTTCAGGATTTTGCTAATCTGTAGTGATTGTACGGGACTTTACATATTTTTTTTAGTAAAATATGCAATTTTTACCAGCATTTCCAATCATCGTCTGTGCTCCAGGCTGGAAAAGTGAAGCACAGGTTTGTGACATTGTCAGACATCACAAGGACTGGTCTTCTTGACTTTGCTTCTCAGACACTCCATTCCTCTCCAGTATCTCTTTAAAAATTAGATTCAGAGCCTGAACTCATTAGCAGCCAGTAACGAGGTTTAACATGAATCATCTCCCCCTCCCCAAAACCACTTCCCCGTGTTTCGGTGCGGATCAGCCCCGCCGTGCCTCAGGGTGGTGTCGTTTTTTCCGTGGTGTGAGCACCGGCCCTTCTCCGGGATTTCACAACATTCGTGTGGCAGCTCCAGCCTGGCAGGGACTGGGAGCTGGGAGGGGAGCAGGGCTTCGTTTGGATGTGATTCACTGCTCGGGGAGGCTGCTGACACCGCGTGGAAAACACATCCATGGCCCGGAGCCGCTGACCCAACTCTGCTTCCCTGCCACCAGTTTTGTGTCCCAGCCCTTACCTTTACCTCTGAGAGCTTCTCCCGTTTGCAAGCAGAATTGAGGGAAATGGAACCAGAGAGCACTGCTGAGGCATTTTGCGTTAAAAAATCTGCAGTTGCTGTTTCAGCAGTGTTGAAAGGGGGATCTGTGGTTCTGGGGTGAACACGTGGTCGTGGGCAGGTGGGAATCCTCTCTTGGCTGAGGAGAGCGAGCAAGGAGGGCTGAATTCCATGGGTCTGACTGCACCCTCCGACCCAGGGTGTGTTCTCTGTGCTCTGAGACAGTTGTAGAACTGAGTTGTTGAGTCAGAACTTGGGGGTTTTGTTGAATTTCCAGAACTTTTGGAGAAGGAGACCAGAACTTCTGGAGAATGGAGCAAGGTGCAAAGGACAGAGCTGGGCTTTTCCCCTCTGGCAGCTTGTGAGAAGTCTGTAGTAAGCTGTGAGCAGAATATAGTTTCTTGTAGGCAATTAGGGCCACTTCCTCTAGATTCATCTCTAATTGTTTGTTAAACCAGTAGGGCACGCCTGAAGAACTCCAATCCAGGATACAAATTGGGGGTGGCCTTATATATTCTGAATCAGGGCATAATTACTGACTCCAGTGCTGCAGGGGAGGTGGCTGCAGCATTTGTGAGTCCCACGTTTCCATTTGCCACCTGAATAATTTACGCCGGGCAGCTCAAGCAGGGCTGTGGTGTCCCTGGTGTGTAATGTCACCTCGCTGCTGTCACCTGTAGCTGGAGGACTTTGGTTTAGCTTTATCAGAGAATTAACATTTAAAGCATTTATTTTTATCGCTGGAAGAAGGGAGGGTAGAAGTAGAGCTGGCTAAGCAGATTTCTGTCTCCAGCAGCGCTCTGCTTCTTGGCTGACTCATTAAGCTGAAAGAAGCGAAATATTCATCTTTGCACTTAAAACTCAGCCTGAGAATAACTGAGAATAATTGTTTTAGGGGGGAAAGAAATACATAACCCTTTGGAAAACGGGGAGGAGGTCACTTCAAGGTTTTCCCACGTGTTGTTTGTACTCTGGTTTAATGCTGTGTGTGGTGGGTGTTGCTGCATTCTCCAGATTTGGGGCTTCTGAGAGTTTGGGGCTGGAAGCAAAGCCAGGCTGCAGTTCAGGTGGACCACTGGAACAAGCTTTAGGATTTTACAGGAGTCCTGAACACATAAATGAGCTTTCCTGCTGTTCTGGTGTCTGCTTTGATTGTCTATAAACTTTTAAAATGTCGTGCTTTGATTGTCCTGAGGAAAATGAGAGATCATGGGAGATCCCAGCTGTGTTGTGCTGTGGAGTTGAGGAAACTGGGCCCTACCTGGTTCGTTTGTTCCAAGTAGACACGGATTATATTAGGGGACTTCAGAGCTGCTACCATTTAAGACTGGAGTGTGAATACCTGGGGAAAGATGCTGCAAAACCAGAGTGTAGCTTGTTCAAGAGGTGCTCTGTGTTACCGAATCTCTCTTGTTTGGTTCTTTAATCAGCATTTAGAGCAAGTGCTTTTATTGCCTTGGATTCATCTGTTTACGTGCACATTACTCGCTGCCTTGTTGCTATTAAAAAAGAAATGGCTTTCAGTGCTTGCTGCAGCAGATGTCAGTTTGGGGGATTCCTACACTCGCTGCCAAAATAAAGGGCAGCACTGTAGATCATTGTGGTGTGTTTCTGTGTTGTATTTTATATTTTCAGCTCCTTTTATAGTGGGTACTTAAAGCGGGCTTGTAAAACAGATGGGGATAAACTTTGTTATGAAAGGACAAGAGGGAGTGGTTTTAAACTAAAAGTGGGTTGATTTAGACTAGAAAGGAAGGAATTTTTTCCATTAAGGGTGAGGAGGCCCTGGCACAGGGTGCCCAGAGAAGCTGTGGCTGCCCCTGGATCCCTGGCAGTGCCCAAGGCCAGGTTGGACAGGGCTTGGAGCAGCCTGGCATAGGGGAAAGTGTCTCTGCCCATGGCAGGGGGTGGCACTGGATGAGCTCTAAGGTCCCTTCCAACCTAAACTATTCCATGATTTATCCACTTAACCTCTCCTGCACTGAGTTGTGAATATATTTCCCCATTCAGACCCATTGATTGGCCCCACAGCTGAATTTTACTGCTCTGTGCCTGTGTAATGTCTGAAGTTCCAATCTATTTATAAATGAAATATAAACCTATTTATGAATCCGTAGTGTTTGGCTTTGCCTTCCCTCAGCATCCACTTCCTCACTTTCCACAGCGTTGTCCCTGCACCGTTTGATGTGTGAGACTCCTGATAAAATCTTGCTGCCAGCTCACAAAAGAACAATGCTGGTAAACACTGGGCCTTGCACAGCTGGGATCTGTTTGTGTTTGTTCTTTCAGAGGCCCAGAGAGCTGCAGAATCTCTGAGAGCTGTGCTGGCAAAGCATCCCCTCTTATGTGTGTTACTGGGTCACTGGGAGAAGCCCAAGGTCAGGAGGAATCTTGTGGGTGGAGAAATCAGGTGGATGAACTGGGAACGGTGGTGATGTGGGAGGCGGTGGCTGAGGAGACTGGGATGAACTGGAATGAACTGGGAGTGGTGGTGATGTGGGAGGCAGTGGCTGAGGAGGCTTGGATGAACTGGGATGAACTGGGAACAGTGATGATGTGGGAGGCAGTGGCTGAGGAGACTGGGATGAACTGGGATGAACTGGGAGTGGTGGTGATGTGGGAGGCAGTGGCTGAGGAGGGGAATGAGCTGCTGACAGAGGTCAGCGCTAAGCAGTGGTTCTGTTTTCCACCCTTTCTCCAGCATCCTTCCCACATGTTCTTTTCACTGGAGCCCAGCTTTGCTGTCCAATTTAAGAGCATGAAATGAGAGGGTTTCACAAGTGCGTGTGCCCTGCTTTGCCTCTGGGAGGTGTGGATCCTGTGGACCTTGCAGGACCAGCTCCTCATGGAATAAACATGTGCTTGGAAGAGTTTACACGGCACCCTGCATTCATTTATTTAAAACCACTCCAGTTAAGGCTTCCTAGGAGTAAATTTCTTTTGAAATACAGAACTTTCGAGTTTCTCTGGGTCACACGGCAGCAGTCAGGGTGCTCTGTGAGCTTTCCTCCCTCCTGGAAATGGGCACAGCCTTTCCAGGAGGAAGATTCCGTGGCATTTGGAAGCGTGGAGCCTTGGAAAGTCTGTGACACTGCTCTACCTGCTCCTTTCAAGATTATCAGTTTGTTTGGAGTGCTTATGCAGGCAAAGTGCTGCAATCCAAGGCTCAATTTACAGTAATTTGTTATGCCTGGAACGGCAGCCTTCCCGGATATGTGAACAGGGATCCTTTCAAACCCCGAGCTGACAACTCTTTTTATCTGACTTCAGTGCTCCACAGCCAAGGAGTTTTAAAGGATGGGGAAAGCAACATCTAATCTATGTTTAGAGAACCATGACAGTGTGCTCTGTAAACTTGCAGCAATACAACCCCAATCTGCTCCGTTTCCACTTCCCCTCAGGGTGATTTTAATAGTCCTGAAGCTGGAACTATTATCTCAGCAAATACAGCAAGTGCAGGCAGACTTCTGCATCAGCTCACACAGATTTTTTTCCTGAAAGGTTTGAAGTAGCTCTGGCTTGGCCTACTTGTTCTTTTTTTTTTTTCCTTTCTTGTTTTGATTTGTTTATTCGCTCTTAAAACAACTCAGCAGTGGATTTAAGCAGCTCCTCTAATCTGGAGTGCTGCACGATGGTGTCCCTTGGAGCCTTTTCTGCACAACCTGAAAGCTGCTCCCCAGCTTTTTTTTAAATGCTGAATCTTCTCCTACTCTCATTTGTTAAAAGGAAACAGTCAAATGAGTAATTAGAGAGCAAGACTTGTGCACCAGGCGTGTTCTGGAGACTGAAATCCTTTAGATATTTTTCCCTTTTTTTGCCTTTCTTTAAAGGGGAACGTCTTTTGCAGGCAGGTGCTCAGGGGGAAGCAGCTGGTTCCAGTCTGGGAGTTAGGATGGTGAGGAGTCCAAGCCAGAATATCCTCAGGGATTTTATTTCATCAGGCTGTTACTCCAGTGATGCTACACAGCTTCTGGGTGTGCAGTGAAAGGTTAGAAATACCCTGAGTTATGAGGCTTTAATTCCTTCGTTTGAACTGAGTTAGATTCATTGCAAAGAGAGAAACGCATAAAAATCGGGTAATGTGGAAATTAATATTGTGTACTGAGCTAAAAAAAATAGTAATTACCCTTAAAGAAAGGCTGAATCTTCCAAATTTCATGGGGCTGTATGGAGAGGACTTTAAATTAACTGATTGTTAGAAGTGAGCTAATGGAATTAATTAGTCCTGGGTGTGTTTTAGACAGGCCTAAAGCAGCTGAAGGGTGTAGGCAAGCATAGGGAAGTACAGTTTCAACAGGATGCAATGACCAGATAGAAACTTTCCTGAAATTTTGGGAGACACATCCAGGTTTTAAGAGTTCTCTTCTGACAATCTGTCACTGTCCACAAATGAACTGTAAATGGAGCATCTATTGGGGGGTGTGTGTGTGTATATATATATATATCTGTAGCCATCTAAAGTGGTGGAGTGCCCCAAAATAAGCACAGCAAACTTAAACAAAAAATAAAACGGACTTCTTGTAGATTTTGGCAGGGTTAGAATTGAAAAAAGACCAAACTGTAAGTTTGTAGTTGTATTTTTGAAAAGATGAGAAGGACTTCAGCGTTGTAGTTAATTCCCTTGTACTTTAAACAGCTGCTTCATCCCTGTTAAAAAAAAATAAATTAAAACCTCATGAAGCATTTGTTTGGCAAGTGTTTCCAAATTTCTCTGTCTGTCAATGACACCAAAGAAATCTTGAGGACTTTTTGTCATTCTCTTGAGCTAGTGATGGTTATGGAATGGTTCTAAACCCACAGGCAGTTCAAAACCTGTGTGATTAGAGCCCTCAGAACCTGTCAGGGGTAAATACCGTGATCTCTCAGGGCAGTGGCATCTCCTCACTCGTGACTCTTTCCCTGCTTTGTGGGTTTTTCCCTCATTTTCCAGCTGCACTGCCCCTGTGCTCCCTGTTTGCTGAGCAGCAGCACAGCACTGACCTGATTATTTTGACAAGAGCTCAGAATAACAGTGAGGATCCTGACCCAGAGCTGTGCTAATTTTGATCCTTTTTTTTCCTGGAGCTGCAGCAGCTGCTCCATGCTCAGAAGGTCTCCTCACACCCTTTCTTTCTCCCTCCCCAGTTACCTCCAGAGCAGCAGACGGCAGATATTTGGGAATGGGAATGTGGATTCCATCCAAGTAGGAAAGTGTTAGTTCAGGGTAAAAAATTGGGTACTCTGTAATTACAATCCACTAATTCTCAGCCAAGGTTTGTGGTGGATCAGGATTTCACTGGAATGTAGAAAAATTCATATTGCTGAAAAGGGAAAAGGTTGTAACTTGAAGCAGAAACCAGGAGGATGCTGGAAACGTGGAATTTTCAGCTGACAGCAGCTCCCGTTCTGAGCTGTGTGGTTGTTACTAATCACTCCCAGCTTTTGTTCATCCACAGCTTCACAAAAACTCTTCAGCTCAGAGCCTTATTCTTATTTCCACCATAAAGCTCATTAAATAGGATGTAGAGAAAACTGAGCACTCTTCTTCCTTTCTGATTCCTGTCAGATAAGTGAATGCAGCCTATGAGCCTTTTGTCTGTAAGAATAATTACAAACTCAGTGAGTTTAAGGTCATCAAGTATTGAAGCCCCTGGAAACTTGATACATTTCCAGTTTCTGAAATCAGTTACATCTAGGCTATGCAAAATACTCATTTTCTTTGCAGGAATAGGATTTTTTTTGCTAAAAAGAGCCAACGGTGCCTAATTATCCTTCTCTGTGATCTCCTTTTGGTGCTGCAGTGAGTTACCACTGGCTAAGAAACAGAAGTCTACTACTATTTATTCCACTTGCTTGGTGCATTGAACCAGAAATAAATCTTGAAGACTTCTCTACTGAGCAAAAATCACTCACAGGTCACAAGCTGGAAGAGTTGATAGATCTGTCTTCTGGTTTTGATGGGTTATTCAGTTAAAATTTCAGGAATACTGTGGGATCACTGCCTCAGTAGAGCTTGGTTAGACAGCTCCCTCAGGTAAGGGGCTTTGAAACTGCTCTTTTCACATCCCTTTTTGCTTTAAAAAATTCAACAAAACTTGCCTTAGGTGTTCTTTGGGTAAATATTAGTTTACCCAATCCTATTTTCTCTATATCTCATGCAGATCTGAGAATGGAATAGAATCCCAGAATCATTTAGGTTGGAAAAGACCTCCAGGATCGTGGAGTCCAACCTGACAACCCCCACCTTGTCACCAGCCCAGAGCACTGAGGGCCACATCCAGTCTTTTCTTAAATTTTTAAATCAAGATATTGGTGTGATGTCCCTCATTGTGTTGGTATGAAAAAGTGAGGAAAACTTGAATATTAACAGTTCCCTGTGCTGTTGTTTGATACTTTAAAATGCGGTATATTTGATTTATTTAAGGGTGTTCTTTGTCCTTTCAGTGAGCACAAATGTCCTTGGATAGACCCTTCTTTTAATTAGCTGATATGCATTAAGTAAAATGACTGCAGCTATGGCAGGGAATATTTTATTGCTGGTTTTTTTGGGGTTTTCTTGGCCATTTTTAGCTGTATGTATTCCTGCTAAGGTGGTGATGGTGGAGATGGGCCAGGCAGTTTTTCATTTTCCTGGTTGACTGATAATTCCAGACCTGTGGAAGCACAGGTGAGTGGGGGTGTGAGCAGAAAAGGGAGCTCTGAGACAGCACTTGAAGTCCCAGGAATTTCCAGAAAATTGAAAATCCTGCTTAAAAGTGCTGAAACTTCAGTTGTCACCTCCCCCACCAAGAGGAAAGTGCTAAATTCACATCTCATTGTGTAAGTAAATCACTATTACCATGTAGTTAAATTAGGGGGAAGTTTTCCTCCTTGGGTAATTGTGTGCTGTATAAATCTGGGTTTATTCCTGCTCAGAGAGCTGAGTTCGATGGTCCTGAAGCAGAGCAGCAGAACAGTTCCTTGAGAGCATTTCCGTGGACCTCTTAGAAGTCAAGGATGTACTTCTGGGGTTGTTAAAATGTGTATTTATTTGCCTGGCGCTAGCAGTGAGAAGTCAGTTCTAATCTCCTGCTTTAATCTTTCTATTCAGCTGTATTTTAGTTTTTTAGTGTTTGCTTAGCTGTTCTGTGCCAAGCAAACTCAATTCCTATGGACGAGGGATTTTTTTCGTGGCATTTCTTGTTGTTCCCACAATGTGTGACGCAGTTTAGCAAAACCATATTGATTTTCTTATGGTTTTAGATGTTCAAAGTACCACAAGATGCAGAACACTTCGGCTGTGGCACCCCAAAGAGATGCATTTCTTAATTCCCCCAAATAATAATATGAATTTCTGTACTATGGACACTTGCCACTTGGGTTAGATTTTTAATTCTAGATAAGATGGGACTTTTATGTTTCCAAAATGCTGAAATGTGGATTGTTGCTCGTGAGCAGATATTCCTGTGAGCTGTGGCAGATGGAAAAACCTTTTAGCTGGGGTGGGAAGAGGTGTGGAACACCTGTCAGCGTGACCATAAACCTCTTCTTAGTCTCCATTGGAGCAGGACATGGCTCGGGCTGGACCAGATTTCATCTGCACTGCGTTAATTGGCTAATTGCTAATTGAGTTGCAGAGATCCCTGATGGGGAGGAGCTGAACTTTGACTGCAGTTCTGGACCTTACCCCAAAAACGTGACCGAGGCCGAGTGATGCCCTCACCATAAAGTGGATTTTCCCCCCTGCTGTATCCTTGTTGCCTTGTTTAGTGCAGTTCTCCTGGACATTGACTCCGTGGTGAATCAGCTGTGCTTCTGCCAGGAAGTTATTTTTCCGTGGAATTCTGGGCTTTGCATTTCCTGGAGCTTCTTCAGTGTTTAGTTTGCAAGTTTGCGTCTTCAGAACTATTCATGATTAACCTGTGATTTTTTTTTTTTTGATTCCTCCTGTAATTGCTTTGAGTCCTGTTTTGAGTTTTTTATGATTTTATGAATTTAAAATGTTTTCTGGCGAGAAACTTTAGAATCATCACAGAATCCCAGAACGGTTTGGGTTGGAAGGGACCTCAAAGCTCATCCCATTCCATGGGCAAGGACACCTTCCACTATCCCAGGCTGCTCCAGCCTGGCCTCGAACACTTCCAGGGATGAGGCATCTACAGCTTCAGTTGGAAATAATACATAAATGTAATTTAATTTATTAAGGAAACCTTAATTTTTAAATTGCCTCTGCTCTTAATTTACCCAAATTTATAAAGTTTGGGTAGTAAATACAAGGAAACACTTGGAAAAAAACCACCTGTAACCTGTCAGGTTAAATGGAGAGGTACAAGTGGGATACAAGTTGCTGGCATGGTTGAATTGCAACCCTTAAATTAAAGGGTTAATTATTATTAAATTATAGCATAGTTTTATTAAAAATTACAATTCTTACGGTTTTATTTCTTTGTTCAGATATTTATTCCATGTGTTGCTTTCCAACTGGAGCATTTGGGCTGTCAGGTTTCCCTGGTTCTGTGAGGTTTGGTCCCTCCTTTAATGGGTTTTTCTCCAGTGTTTCCCTAAATAATATTGGAGATCATGGAGGGGGCAAGGAAACTCCAGAGAAATTGAAACTGAACTTCACAGGCTTGTGGGATTTACAAACCCTCCTTTCCTGGTCTCCAAACATGCAGCATGTAGGAGCCAAACAACCTCAGCAGGAGCCGGTTCTGATTTCCAGGCGGAAAATCCTGGAATTTTCACCTCTCGTGCATTTCCATGGAATTTGGATGATCATCTCCTATTACACCATTTCCCAAAGCCAGGTCAGAGCAGTGGAAGTGAAGAGCTGAGGTAGCCCTTGGAGAGACCCTTGTCAGCAGATCCTCCTTGCTGATGGTTCTCCTTTAATTTAGGTTTGGTTTGGGTTTTTTGAGGGGGAGATGGTGGAGGGAAGAAGAGCTCCTTGGAAGCAGGGAATGGCTGCAGGGAAACAAATGAAAGGAGCTGCCTGAGCTGGCACTGATGCCTCAAAAATATTGTGTGTGGTTGCTGCTTGAGCAGAGCTCTGCTTGTAAATCTGTCAGCACCCTGGGAATGTTTTGTGGGGTTTATCTGTTTTGAGAAGTGTAACTCACTGTAAATCTGATGGGGGACATCCAACTACAGCTGTTAGACCGGGTTATTTCTTGGTTTCTCTCCTGGTTTTTTTAGAAAATTTTTAGTTATTTCTCTGTTGAAGACAATCTGGATGGAAGTGTCCTTACAGTCTCTACTTGTGGTTTGTATTAATAGGGAGATGATTAAAATGTTTGCTCAGAGAGTAAAAAGCCTTCAGGGGAATAAATTAATTGAGTTTTGCCAGACTGTAATTTTTGGTTTAATGCTTTCCTGAGGTGTCTGAAGGTGGCTCACCTGTGCAGGAAGATTTCTGCTTGGACAAGGTTAGAGCGACTTAGATACTTAAAACAGAATTAGGAATCCAAAGTGTTTGGATTCTGCATCAAATGAGCTCAGGATTGTGGGAGCTTCAACAAGAAACATGAAAGAACAAAATGGAGAGGGATGAGGGAAAGCACCAAATCCCGAGGTATTCCCATCCATAAAGTGTTGGTGCTTTGAAAACAGAAAGAGATGCATAAACCACTTTGAATATAAAGTGGACCAAGTTAAAATTCAAAATCAAGCATTGGAATGCTTTAGTTGTTGCTTTATGTGGTGTTTTTCAGTTGTTTCTAAAACAGCAAATTCCATCCTCGTTGTACTGCTGGAAACTCAAGGACGTGTCAAAATGCACTGTGAGCTTAATACCTCACCCTGAAATTAAAGGTAGCAAAGCCAAAGCACTTTCAGGTGATCTGAGACCGTGATAAAACTCTTATTTCCGTTCTTTTGGGGGTTTGTAATCACACTTCACTTGTCCATGGTATTTTGCAAAATAAGGGTAGAAAAATACAGGATAAATTTATTTTTACAGCACATCCTTGACTAAATTAAGTTGCTGTTTCTAGGTCACTGTGGCTAACCTGGTGTTTTAAGTGAGAACAGTTGGTTGTGTGAATTTTCAAATAAACTCAAATGTAGAAAACCCTTTTGTTAGATCAGATATTTCTAATTCTGGCTGATGGAGTTGAGATTTTAAATGAAACCTTGGCATGTTTATGATAATAAAGCATCATATTCATTTATTTCTGAAAAACACAGCAAACGCAAGGTGCTGATTTTCAACAGAAGTAAAATATTTCCAAAAGCTTTGGGATTTTTAAAGAAATTCGTGTTTTCTCTAACATAAACATTGTTTTTTTGTAGGGCGCCAATGCCTCTGCTTTGGAGAAAGAGATTGGTCCTGAGCAGTTCCCTGTGAATGAGCATTATTTTGGCTTGGTCAATGTAAGTGAATTTTCTGTGCTTGAAATGCTGGTTTTTAATTCATATCTTAATTTGGAGCTTAACAGGATTCTCTGTGAGAACTTGGTAGATGAGCACGTCTCACTTAAGAGTGGGACTGAGCACAGACACCACGTCCTGCAGCGTGGTTATTAACCAGGATATAATTTCATCTAAAACACAAAAAAATAAGGGTATTTCTTGTAAAGTCTGTGAGAGAACCCTTCCTACTCTGGTACATTTCTAATTCTGAGACTTTAATATTTAGCTGGAAAGTGGGAGCTAAGAAGGTGTGTCCATTGTTCACATGCTGTTCCAGAGAGGATTTTACACCGATGCTGCAGTGCGGGGGAGGTTTTAGAATGAAAATGTGTTCCTTTTCTAAAAACACCCTTCTCGTGGGAGGAGTGGAAGTTTTTGTGCAGGAGATGAATGACATGGACTGGGTGGATAATTCCTTCATGTAGTAATACTCCTTTTGGGTTTTTGGCAGCCCGGTGTAGCCGTGAACCCTCCAAAAAGCTGCATTTTTGCATCTGTCAGTTTGTGTGGCTCTGGGCCGGAGCTGTGGGGCAGCAGAGCTGTCTGCCTGCATTAACTGTGCAGAGAGGATGCTGCTCCTGAGTTAGTTCAGAGCAGCAGTGGTTCTGTGGCATCCTATTTACGATGGGAAAATGCAATTTTGGCATAACTTACTAGAAACAGAATTCTGTTTCTGTGTGCTGGTCATCAAGGTTGTGTTGAAAGCTGGGAGATGCTCCATCTCTTCACACACCAAGTAAGGCCAATTAAGTGGTATTTATTGAGCTCGTTAGAGACCCAGTTAATTGACTTTGTGTGTGTTTCTAGCAGTTTATGTTTCAGACACCCAGCTATCCAAACACACAGAATTCTGTTCCTTAAGTAGGGTGTTGATGGCCATTCCAAAGCTGCTGAGGTTGGCACCATAATGGCAAAAATGGGAGGCATCTCCAATTGTAACAGAAAGAGCAGAACACTGAATGGTGTGAGGAGGAAAAACAGCATCCTAAAAATAACCAGGATTATTAGAACCACGTCCATTCTCTGTTTTGAAGGATAAAATATGACTAACGCTGTTGTGCTTCGTTTCTTGCAGCCGGTTTCTTGAGGGTGGATGTTTTCATGCTGTTGTTCTGCTGAGCTTTTGCCCAAGTTATTTCTGGTTCTTTCACGATCTGGAATTAATTGGAGCATTTTAAAGAGGGCAATTTCATGGCTTCAGCATTAGTGCTGTTAAATGTGTGGTTGCACTGCAAACACAATCAGGTGTTGAACTGGTGGGCAGTGAAGGCCAAAACGTTACGTTGAACGGTTATTTAATTTTTGGATCAGTGAGCTAAACTAACCTGACTCTTAAACTGTGTCTAAAGCCACTGCAGAATACGTGGGAGAAGGGAACAGCCTGTTAAAACAGTTTATATGTACTATAGCACAAGAGGGATGGAACAATGGTGTCATTCCAGAATTTCATCTCAGTCTTCATTTTAAGAAGCTCCTGTCTTCAAATAAACCTTCAAACTTGGGATGCCTATTTTGTGTTGTGTGCAGATTTATTTAGCATGATGCTTCTTTGTTTTTCTAGGTCACTAACAAGCATGTGAGTGATTCTCTCTCCTAATTCATGTGTTTGTTTAGCTTCCATATTTATTTTCCTCGTGTTGATAAGTTTTAACTGTTGTTCCCGGTTGTTTGCACATGGTATAAATCAGTGTTACTGTAGCTGTAATCTGTGACCTTTTGAGCTGTGTGAATTAAGCTGTTCATTTGCTGTTTCAGTCAAAGTGATTATTAGCTTGAAACCGTTCTGCTGCAGTAATCACACCAAATTTGGGTGAACAGTGGCCATGTCTCTGAGCACCACTTCAAAAAAGTCTCTGTTCTGTAGGCAGATTTTTATGCTTTTTTGCTTTATGTAAAATATTTTGCTCTCAGTGCTCTTGGGATGCAGAACCTCGTTACCAGAATATCTGGAGACTGGCAAACTCAGAATTTGTTACCCTTTTTTGAAGCAGCAGCACAATAAATTGCAGAGCAGCAGCTCTGGAGCTGTGGTGTGTTGCTGGGGGTGATAAGCTGATATCCTGGTGTCCCTCTTTGCTCAGCCATGGGGAGCTGCCTCTGCAAGGCCTTATCTCTGCTCTGCCACTGCCTTCAGACAGGCCAGATGCAAACCAGTGTGCATTGCCCTGCATCACGTGCTGCTCAAAACATTCCATTATGAGCAGGAAATACTGATTTTATTATATTATTAATTTATAATATGTTTTAGTATTGGGATTGGCTCAGTTGGTCAGAGGAGTGCTGATAATTGGCTGTGGGTTTGATCCCTGTATGGGCTGTTCACGTGAGAGTTGGACTCGGTGATCCTTGGGGGTCCCTTCCAACCCAAAATAGTCTGTGATATATATATATATTTATTTATTTGTTTCGTGTCCTTGGCACCTCTCCCCAGCAGGCTCTCCCCTCTCAGGATGAGTAGTGCTGTGTCTAGAAATTTTGATTCTGTGATGAGCCCTTAATTACTTTTCCCGTGTATTCCCGGTATCCCTGTGAGTGCTGCCCTCCTCTCCCTTCCCTCGCTGTGCCAAGGCTCAGCCTTTCCCCCCATTCCAACCAGTATTCCCCAGTAAATGAGCTCTGCCAGGTGACTTCTCCAGTTTCACTGTGTGACATTCTTAATGAACAACCTCTTGCTGCGGTTCCTTTTTGCCAGCCCTGATCCAAACAAACCCCTCTGTTTTCCTTCTGTTTTTTGACCAGTTCGGCAATACCTGCTACTGCAACTCGGTCTTACAGGCACTTTATTTTTGTCGGCCGTTTCGGGAGAAAGTTTTGGCATACAAGGTGCAGCCTCGAAAGAAGGAAAGCCTCCTGACCTGCCTCTCTGATCTCTTCAACAGTATTGCCACGCAAAAGAAGAAGGTGGGAGTCATCCCACCCAAGAAATTTATTTCCCGATTGAGGAAAGAAAATGGTAAATGAATAAATGGGTTTTTTAAATGCGTTTTTAAGCGTGTAAAATGTTCACGTTTCTTTTTTGAGTCTGTATTGTGAAGTTCTAACAGGTTGCTTGAAGATTTTTGTGGTGTGAAGTTCACCACCTCTGTGCTCGTCCTGTGAGCTTGTCCTTATCTCAGTATCTGTGTTTCTGGACTTGCACATGTCCAGATATTCCACACTGGCATCGTGTTCCCTAGGGGAACAAGTCAGCGCACTCCAGGTCATTGCTCCAGGCTGTCATGAGCTCTCAGAGGAGGCTCAGCCACTCACAGCCTGTTCTCTTGCATTTGTGGCGGGATAAATTCCTTAGGATCAGAACTGGTGGTTATTTCCCAGGGTTATTTGGTGAGGAAAAACTCTGGCTGTTGATTTATCCTCTCTGCTTGAACTTGAAAAGATAAAAAACTTCCAGTAGGGGATTTTTGCCTCTTAGTGCTGGGGCACTAAGTTAATGAACTAGTGGCCCAAGGCAACACATCTGAATTTCTTTATTTCTCTCCCTCTCCAAAGAAAAGAAGAAAAAACTACAGAAAACCCCCAAACCAATCATGGTTTTCTTCAGTTCTGAGAAATGCCCAAACTGAGTTTCCTTCATGGTGTTTTTCAGCTGTTTGTTTCTTGCAACCTGAGGATAACCATTGAGAGAACAACCAAGTGCAGTTCTTCCCAAGCTCACCAGTGTCACCAGAGCTGTGTAACAGGGGAGAGGAGGGAAGGGAAAAAACCACAGTGGCCTGGTGTTGGGGATTGCCTGTAGCCGTTCATTCTCCTCCCTCTCTTCCTTTCCAGAATTATTTGATAATTACATGCAGCAGGATGCACACGAATTCCTAAACTACCTACTGAACACTATTGCTGACTTACTCCAAGAGGAGAAAAAGCAGGAGAAGCAGAATGGGAAGCTCCAGAACGGCAGCATTGAGAGCGAGGAAGGAGACAAGCCCGATCTGACGTGGGTCCATGAAATCTTCCAAGGAACACTAACCAATGAAACCAGATGTCTTAACTGTGAGGCTGTACGTGCACAACCAACCCACACCTCTTAGCTTTCTCCCAGCTTCTGGATTGTTTTCCCTAACACTGAGCACCCTTTTTCATTTATTAGGGTAGATGAAATTGCAGTGTGTCTATTAAAATATGGAGCATAGCCTATTTTAGGACTGTATCAGCTCTATGTTCAAACCAGTGCTCGTTAAGGTATGTTGCCCAGAAAAAGCCCGGTGTTTTCCCTGTTCCTCCTCCGTGTTTCCATCAAGGCAGCTGCACCTGGCTGATCCGAGCTGCCTTTTTGTCTCCATGTTATTCCCTGTGTCAGTGATTGAGAGTTTATGTTGTGTTTCTACATGAGAGTTGCTCTTAATTGAACTCTGGGATGAACTGAGTTGCTTGAACTGGAATTTTGTGCTTGGTGCTGGTCCTTGGCCACTCTATTTGAGAGCAAAAAAAAGTGCCATGAAATCTAGAATTAGAACCACACCACCTTCAGACCAGGGATTTGTAGTTAGTCATATGCTCTGATTTAATGGTGCTAAAAAAAAATGAAAACCCAGATGGGGAGAGAAATAAAAAAACCAAGAAGTGATTACAACAGAAAAAACTGGTCTTGGCATTTAAAATCTAAAGTTATGGCTATGTGGTGAGGAGAAGCTCTAAAAATGACATTAGTAGGATTCTGTCTCAAGGATTTTGCAATGAAATATGACTGTTCCACAAATGGAAAGATGGTTTTCCTCCCTCCTAACCCATTTAATTGAAGAGCCATCTGCCTGTTTCTGCCTTGCCTCTGAGTATTGACTGTTACACCCTGAAATGCAGCAGAAGGCTGGGTCAGGCTGCAGAGAAAATGGGATGTGGTTAAAGCTTCTCCAGTGAGAGCTCTGAGTGGTTAAAACTTGGGTTTGCCAGTGAAATAATCAGATGTGTGTTATGTGTGTTGAAGTCTCAAGGGGGAGAGATGTTTTCATGAGAAAGGGTTTGGGTTTTTGGTTTAGTTTTGTTGGTGGTGCCTTTTTTTTTTAATGCTCCTCTTCAGATTTTAACACCACATCAGATTATTTAATCAGTTTTAGTTTACCTCAAGAAGAGGCCTCTGTGTGTGCGTGTACATTTCTTTTTAACCACATTGCACCATTCCAGAAATGGTTAAAAGAAATCTGCCAGCTCTAAATTGTTACCAAATAATCTCTTACTCTTTTTGTTTTCAAGGTTAGTAGCAAAGATGAGGACTTTCTGGACCTCTCGGTTGATGTGGAACAAAATACATCAATTACACATTGTCTAAGGTAAACAGAATTCTTTGGGAATGGAAAAAACACCTGCCCTGGTCAGAAGGAAAGAGCCTGGATTAGTTGTTCTCTCGTGCAACAGTTGTAGGCTTTGACATGTGCTAAAATATTGGGAGTTTTGGAAGGTTTCTTAGTGGGTTTTAGTAGTTTGATTTTCACTTTCTTTGATGAGGATTTGAATTTGTTGCATCACACAGTCAAACTTTAGCAAAAATAAACATGCCGTGTTTGGTTTCACAATAAATTCTTGGTTATTTTAATACTCTTACTGAATTTCAGTCACCTGGCCCTGATGTTTAGGGTCAGTTTTGTTTTTCCTGATAGGCATTTGCTCCGTGTGTTTGTCTGCTGGATCCAAGGCTTATCAGCTGCTTGGATATTTAATTTGCATACAGCATCTGGCTATTTAATAGCTGATAATGGATCTGTAATTGCTGGGAGCTGAAGGATAATCCAGACTTTGCTACTTAATGGCTGTAGATGTGAACATTTAATTTCTGCCACTAAAAAAAACATGGAATGGCTGCTGATGGAAACAAAACCAAATCACCTTATTGCTTTCCTAGCCAGAAAATAGGCAGTTAATACTTGAGGGTGTAAATTCCAGATTTTTCCAGCTGAACGTTGTTGCTGCATCCCAGGAGCGAGACAAATACACCTCAAATGGCTCTGGGGGCACCATGAATGAAAGGAGTTTCATCCTCTGTGTGTTGTTTGGGGGTTTTTTTCAGCATTATCAGCAGTAGCTTTTACCTGGATGCTCTGGAATATATCCCTGCTTATGCCACTCTCTGATTTCCACAGGGGATTTAGTAACACTGAAACTCTATGCAGTGAATACAAATACTATTGCGAGCAGTGTCGCAGCAAACAGGAGGCACAGAAGAGGTAAGGGCCAAACATCCGGGCTGAGGGAGATGTTCTCTTAAAATTTCTGGGCAAATACACCTGGTGAATTCAGGAAAAAAGAAAAGATGAGATAGTCTAGGTCTGTGTTTGGTGAAGGAAAAGTGGAGAGACCGAGTAACTTCATGGCAGCCTCATCGTGAGGAGATTAATTCTGTGTTTCTCCCAGAAGAGTTTCTATCTGGTGCTTCCAGACATCCACATTTTCCCCAGTTAGCATTAATCAGCCTAAAGCCGCTGGAAAACATCCCATCTGCTTTGTCTGTGAGCACTGGATACAAAAAATCTTATTTCTCCCCTCAGACTTGGTCACAGCCAGAGCAGCAACACAGATTTATTCCAGCTTTTTCTTCCCACTGATCGGTGAAAAGTTGATGTTGTCCTGCAGTTGTCCTGCATTCAGATGTCACTTGTGGTGTTAATAATTTGGAATAAATATTGCCTGTTCTCCCTAAGTGAGAAAAACCAGCATTTTAAACATTTTACCAGTATTTTGGATGCCTTTTACAACGCTTCTCCATAACAAAGCCGTTCTTGAACAAATCTTTGTCCGGGCTGATTTGCTAATCCTTACCTTTGTTCCATACATTTTTGTGCTGCAGAATGAGGGTGAAAAAGCTGCCCATGATCCTGGCTCTGCACTTGAAGAGGTTCAAATACATGGACCAGCTGCACCGCTACACCAAACTCTCCTACAGGGTGGTGTTTCCCCTGGAGCTGCGGCTCTTCAACACCTCGGGGGATGCCACCAACCCCGACAGGATGTACGACCTGGTGGCCGTGGTGGTTCACTGTGGCAGGTACTGCTGCACATTCCCTGCTTTTCCTTGGAATTGTAAAGGAATCTGTCATCCCCGAGCTGTTTGATCACGCTGCTTGGCAATGCAGGAGCGTTTAGAGCTGGTTGGCTGGAAGTATTCTTATGTTTTTTTTAATTTCTCTCTTTTTTACTACGTTTTTTTACTATTTTAAGTTTTAAAACTTTAAAGTTTTACTGTTTTAAATTTAAAGTTTTACTATTTTAAGTTTTACTTTGCAGGCTACGATTCATCCTTTTAGCAATACAGTGGCACCTCAGACGAATTCTTTCTTTGAGCTGTAGCAAAGAGCAATCTTTTAAAAACCCCAAAACAGCAAAACCCCCCTACCCCTCACCCAGCTTTCCAGGAAATCTACGTGAAATAAAAAGAAATCTTGGAAGAACACCTGCTAAAATAGAATTAAATTATGTTTTTCATGTTGCTGCTGCCTAAACCCTTGAAGTTTCTTTAGAAGCTGGTGCCATCATGTGGAATAAATTGTGCACTGCTGGGTTTTTTAAATATCCTTATTTTCTTCATTAAATTTTGGTTTTAGCAGTCTCAGTTTTGGCTTTAAAAGCAAAGAGGAAAAACTTTTAAGCATTTTAGGAAAAAAAGCCCTCATGGAAGGGGAAAAAATATTTACAACTGCCTTCAGGAAGTGTGAGTTTTAAAGTAATCTGTTACTACAGCACATAAATGTTTTGAAATATCTTTGTGAGGAGAAAAATGCTAATAATGCATAGGTTTAGTATAAATAATCTTCATATAATTCTGTGAGATTTTTGTTGTGGTGCAGTTATAGTGTTCGTTGAATTTTATTGCATTTTAGAGTCTCATCCAATGCTTTCTCTTGGGTACTTTTTAATTTGCCATACCTGTGCCTACACTTGCATGTTTGGATAATGGCGATTGATAATTCAGATTATTAAATGGTTTTGCTTTGTCTTCTCAAACCTTTTATCCTGTGTGGGGCTTTTAGGATTCCTGTAAGTCACCTGCTCTCAATTCTTACTGGAAATTTACCAAAGGCTTGAGATAAATGAGATTTTCTAGATCTCATTTGAGTTCTCAGAATTTGTTTGAAATATTTTACACTTAGAGTTTTACTTTTTATTTAGTTGCCCTAAACAAAGGAGTTGTATTCTGTGTTGGTTGTCGTGTTTATCAATAATTCTGGAATGACTGGAGACTTTCTTTTGCCTAAAACTGGTACAAATATTGGGTTTTTAAAGCCTTATGTTGATCCTAAGGAAAAAGTAAAGCTGGGGAGAGGGAATATTTTTTCCCACTGTATCCCTGGGCTGTTTTCTCAGGATTTGAGGTCAGTAAATTGTAGTTTTCCATCCATGTGGTTCATTATCTCAAACCAGTCCCTTCCCAGGGCAGCCTGCCTGCCTTTGCTCTTGGAATTAGGTCATTTTGTTGGCCCTTCCCTTCCAGGTAAATCTCTGGGATGTGGGCAGTGGGATTGGACTGGAAACTTCCACCAGAAAAGTGGGAAGAGCACTCACAGAAGGTCTGGCTGTGGTCAGCCACAGGTTCAACCACACTGAGAATTAAAGGAATTCCTCCTGTGCAGTAAAATATTTCAGACCTGATTTAATTCCAAACTTAACAGTGGTCAAAATACTCAGCAGTGGTGAATGCAACAGAACAGAGATTGCAACAACTAATTCTAATTTTGGTTTTTAAAATCTATGAGTGATTAATATGAAATATTTATGGAACTGTGTGTTCTGAGTATTTTGTATTTTCAGGTAGCCAAGAGCGACCTTTTAATTGAAGCGATTTGGCAAAAATCTAAAAACCTAACCAGCGTTATGGGGAGAGCTGGGAAGTGGAGCTGGGACAGCCAGAGCTGGGTCCTGGGGAGGGAAATGACTCCTGGATAATAAATTCTCAATCCCTTTTCTCTGCAGTGGCCCAAACCGTGGGCATTACATCACCATCGTGAAGAGCCACGGCTTCTGGCTGCTGTTTGATGATGACATTGTAGAGGTGGGTAAGGAACAACAGAATTCTCAAAAACTCTGGTTTCAGCCCATTTTTAGGCTCCTTTCCATTGCTAACTTGCATTTCATTGCTGCACCTAAGAGCTTCTCACTTTGTTTTGGTCAGTTTTCACCAACAAATTGCAGAAAAAAATTATTTTTAGTGATGATGTTGAAACAGCTCAAGCAAATTTTTCCTTTCCCGCCAACATATCTGTAAAGGCTTAATATCTACAATATTTATACATCCACATATTTCACATAATTATTAAGCAAATACCAAACAGTAGAACAAATGCCACAGCAGAGCTGCTTTTTGCAAAGATGAAAATGCTTTGTTTGTCTCGGAGATCCCATGGTCAAGGCCTGATTAAGTGTCCAAATAGCAAAAGCCATGCTTGTGTTGAAATAAAAGTGTAGGGCATTCCCCATTCTTAGTTTTTTTCAATCTTTCCATAGCTTTGAGCATCAGGAGTGGCTTCCCAGTGTGTGTGTGGTGTCAACAATTCCCTTTCTATCATTTTTATATTTTTGGGGTCATTTTCCTCTGTTTCTATCAAGCACGGAATTGTGCCACCTAATTTTGGAAGTAGTGTTCACCTCAATACTTTAAAATGCAAGTGTTCTCTGTCTTTTCCATCCAGGAGATGAACTTTACATTTTAAAAGATGTAAAACAACCATCTTCTTATCCTGTAGTTGTTTTCTACCAGTCTCTTCTATGTTGTATCTTCACTTTTAGGGCAAAACCAAATTTCTGTTTATCTCCAAACACTGTTGACACTTTTATAGATGTGCCAAAAATGGCTTTTAAATAAGTGCTGTCTGTTATTGGGCAGTATATCCAAGGAGCTGTCATGTAGTTCCTCTCTCCTGGAAAAAAACCACATTTCTTGTCCTTTATGTAGCTTTCCTGTCTTTAATCGTGGCTTCCTATTTTTTTCAAGTTCATCTTCTTTGATAGAATTGATTTAAAATGTTATAAAAATCCAGCTCTTTGGAGGGTTAACATTCTAGGTGTGGCTACCTAACAAAACAGACCTGAGAAGGTGAGTGCAAAGCCTTGTTCACAGCTACTGCAGCTGAAAGCCCAGGAAAAGGCTTTTCCCCCCGAAATACAGAAAGCTTCATTGCATTTTTTGGCAAGTGATGTGAATGAACAGCTCCAAACCGAAAAGAGGAAGGAGTTTGTCCTCATTACCCACTAAATGTCATCAGTGGGGAAGGCAGATTTCTTTGCCTGTTAGGATTTCATTGGAGGGCCAACTCTCAGTTAAATTGGAGATTGATGATCGCCAAACATCCTGCAGCATGTGAGGGAAAGCAGCAAATCCAGGGGGGAAATCAGTCCGAGGGGGATCCTGAGCCGAGCAAAATGAATTGAGAAACCTGAGTCAGTGATCTCTGGCTAATTTGGATTTGACATTTGTCACCAGAGCAGCCAGGGGATGCATCCCAGTGCCAGTGTTCACCTGGAAACATCCATCCCTAGAGCTCTCACACTGAGGGGAGGCACAGAATGGCTTCGCTTAAAAGATAACTCAGAGATCCGAGTGCTGGGAATGGGATTCCAGAATGGGGTTTGGTTTGGAGAACCAGGATAGATGTCTGCAAATGAGTAAAGGATGTTCAAGCTCAGTTAATAAGAGACATCATTTTTAATGCCAAGTGAGGCTGCAGCATCCTGAAAGTTGTAGCTTTAGAGTAACAACCATTCCCCTAAAGCTACAAGTGGGTAAAGCTGTATGTGGTCAGCTAAGGATGGGAAGAATAGAATCTATATAATCCCCTTTCAGTTCCACTCTGTTTTCTGTGGATAGTGAAATTAAAGTAGGAAGCCAGTTTTGCTGCGCTGAAACTAAAAATATCAGCGGGATGAATTAATGTGGATCAAATGTTTGAGTTGCATTCAGAATGAGTAGTGGAAATAGGCTTGATTGCATGGCAAGTGAGTTGGCACTTAAAATAAAACGTGTTTGACTTGTCTGCTAAATATATTGCCGGAGCTGAGGCGTGTTCTTTGAGTGTGTTTCTGGTAAAATGTGGCTCTCACAGTCTGTAGTAAAGTTATGTTAATAAAGGGTGTGAAAATGCACCAGCCTCAGGAGGGGATTTCAGCTTCCCCTCGCTCCTTGAATGGAGAAAAGACAAAACATCTCTTTGGGGGGAAGGTTTCCCCCTCTGTATTTTTTTAACAGAAGGTGTTTAACAAAACTCTTTGAGAGAGAATTCCTGCAGCTGATGCATCTTCTGAAAACTCATGTCTGCTTTTTCTTGTGCTGGGAAGAGGCTGCTCCCAGCTCGCTGTTGTTTGGCAGTGCCACGTGGGGAAGCCAGTGCTGCTGAGCTCGTGGTGATGCCAAAACCTGGTCAGTGAGCAGTGATTTCACGTTCTCCAGACGGGTTCTGCAGCTGAGGAGGCTCCTGCTGGAGGCACAGCAGGGTCCCTTTCTTTTAAGATGTAACCACAGCTTGGTCTGTGCTCCTCCTGAGCGGGGCAGGTGTTCAACCCAGAGCTTCTTGTGTTCGGAACATTTCCTTACTTCCTCAACTTTATTCCTTGGGAATAACAGGGAACTTGAGGCTCATCTCCTCAACAAATTCAGGCTCCCTCTGCCTCTCATTTCTGTGGATCCCGAGTCCTAAAGGTGTTTAAAAGCTCCATCCCAGTGGGGTGCTGAGCAGCACAGGTGCCTGGGAATGTTTCATTCCGGTCTCTGGGCTGCAGGATCCAGCTCGCTGATGGGAAGCCAGTTGTGCTCGGGAGCTGGATCAGGACATGTGGAACTTGCATCTTTAAAAACCCTTTGAAATGCCCCCCCGAGTTGCTGGGGGGAGTATGAGAGCAAAGCAGCTTTTCTGCACAGAGGTCACAACTTGAAATATGAGCAGATTTTAATTGTATTAGTACAGCAAATCATCATTTTTTCTTGAAACACAAACCTTGTGATTATATTCCAGTAGGCTTTGCCAGCAGATCCCAAGGAAGGAAAGCTCTCTGATGACCAAAGATCATAATAAGATGAGATCCACAGAACTCAGGTAGCACTTGCAGGACTTCTTTCCTTAAAAGGGTCACAATAACTTTGAAATCTGGAGTTATTTTAGCTGAATTTTCAATCTCCACAACATGTGCTTGCAGCCGTGCAAAACCCTTCTTGCCTGATGAATGCCTGCTTTATTTTAATTATAAAATAATTTAATTTTAAAATACTCAGGCAGGGTACCACCAGTCTGAGAAAAGCAAATATAAAAATGTCATGTGGTCCTTTAAGGATCCATTTTGCTGGATCACTTGTTTTGTAGTCCAGCTTAAGAGTGCACCCCTTCTGAAAAGTTCATTATTTCATCCTGATTTCCTGGTTTTTTCAACAGTCAGTAAGTTATTAAGTGGGAAAAAAACCTTTTTGTTGGGTTGAATGATGTTGAAGTGTCGCTGTGTCAACAGTGCTTGGCTTTCCAGATCACCTCCAAGAACTGGGAATAATGGTTTATCTGGGAAAAGGCTTTTAGGGTGGTGTTGTGATTGAAGCTAATTAAAACTTCCATTAATTTTCAGAAAATTGACGCCCAGGCCATTGAAGAATTCTATGGGTTAACATCAGACATTTCCAAAAACTCCGAATCCGGATATATCCTCTTCTACCAGTCCAGGGACTGAGACACGAAATGGACACAAGGAAAAAGGGATCAAGCTATGTCCGAGTGGAACGTATTTGTGCCAGCAGAAGCAGTTCCTCGGTGTTGCTGTAGGACCAGGACAGATCCAGGGGGGAGGAGAGAGGTCCCTCCCTGCCCTTTTTTGGAGGATTAGTGCTGAACTGCCGTAACAAGAAGAGCTTTCGTTCCAGTTTTCTTTCTGGGCTTTATTTTTTTTTTTTTTTTACGTGCTATCTTCCAAAATCTGTGTTACCTCTACTTGAAACCCGGCTGCTGATTTGTTCATGAACTCAAGACGAGATTTCAAAGTAGCATTGTAGGATTTTTACCATTTAAAGTTGGCCTGAGGCTATACCTTGGTTTCTGCCATCGTTTTTCTGTATTTTAGCAGAACGATTTCAATATTCAGTGTCAGCTGAAAGCATATTTTAGGATATGAGCAGCAGCTGCTTGCTGGATATTTTTGGTGACTCAGACTTGAGAAGCAGTACAAAGCTAAGACATATTGGAAATGTCAAGCCTGTAATTTTTATAAAGAAAAAGCAGACAAACCCCTCTCTCTGCAGCATTGTAAACCTCCCCATTCTGCATTAACTTGGGTTTACACAACACTAACAGCACTGCTTCTTTTTGTGCTCTGATTTGTGCTGTTCCGTTTCTCCTGCAGAAGGCAGAGGACTGTCTCCATGTCCAGCCTCTCCTGCTGTGCATTTTCCTTTGGGAGCAGCAGTTTTGCCTCCAGGCCCCGTTGGTGCAGGTTCCAGGGGAGCAGAGCAGCCCTTACCTGTCAAAGACCATCTCTGCCGTAGAAAAGTTGGGAGTTCCAGCCTTTCTTGGAGCTGTGGCATAAACCAAAAGTGCCCTCATTCTGAAGCAGGATCTGTTCCACGTTTCACTCAATTCCGAGCAAACTGATGCAAGTTGCATTTTGAATCTATGCTAATGCACAGGAGCAGCACTAATTGGGAAGGGTTAACCACGGGAAGGGGTATTTAGGGAACTAATCCGGGAGTTCTGAGTCTTCAAGGTAATGAACGGGTGAGAAGGAAAACCAAGCAGCCCACCAGACATTAGCTGGTCAGTGTTCCAGTCAGTGGTGGTGATGTTTGTCTCCCTCTGGGAACCATAACACCCCCTAAAATGCTTCTGATTGTTTTACCTCTCTAGGCCTTGCTTCCCAGGGGAAATTGTTGGTCTTTTGAAGACTGAAATGAAGCAATTATTATCCGTTACTGTGTATATATTATAATCTCAAGGATAACTAGGAAGAAAAGACTAAGGGAGCTTGGGAGAAATCTCAGAAAATCTTGTGCAAGTTTCTTTTGGAGGAGTCGTGTTGCTGTGCCAAAGCTTGTCACAGCAGGCTCCGGCCTCCCGGTGGGAATGAGTTTTGCTGTCCTCACCTGCTGGGTCCCTGAGCTGTGTGTCCTCAGTGTGGCTGTTCCCAGCACAGCCCCTCATCTGTCCCCAGTGCTTGTTGTTCTTGAGGATCTTTAACTTATGCAATTCCGTGGCTCGTGCAGGATATTCAATATTTTACCAAAACACTGTCCTCAGGAAAGCAGCATTTCACAGTTCCTCGTGCTGCCTGTGTCTGTTCCTTCCTCTCATGACCACAAAGATGACGTTTAGCAATTAACTCCTGCCTTCAAAATGCAAATGAACCGTTGCCATTGTATTCCAGCTGGGTGCAGCTTCCATTCTCCTGGCACATAAAATACGGGCGTTGGGTTTTTTAATTATTTTTTATTATACAGAGTACTGTCATTTTAAGAGACACATTCAACAGCAGCAAACGTTCTTGTCATCTTGTTCCTGTTGTGTGACAATTGTCCCTGGCTAAGAGTCTTCTCCCCTTCTCCACACACAAGCTGTGAGTCCTCTGCTGGTGATGCCACCAGAAGATTGTCATCACTGAGTCTTGCAAAAAATGAAAAAAAATAAAAAACACAAAAACAAGAAAGAGCACTGAGTTAAAAATAATCTAAACAGTAAATACAAAAAGTAATGTAGTACACTAGACATGTATTTTGTATATCTGGTGATACCTTTTTACAAATAAAATGCCTGACTGAGAGATGATATTGAAAGATATATACTATAGATTAAAAACTGTTCAAAGTGCACTTTTGCTACAGATTTATAAGGAGACTAAAAGGAATTAAATGGGAAGAGAAGAGTGTGATGTTACTTCTGTATAATAAATGACCCCACCTGTCTCCAATAAAGGTCATTATGATCAAACCCAAAGGCTTTTCCTTGAATGTCCTTCCAAGGCACAATTTCAGTCCTCAACTTCTCCCTGGCCCCGCTGGATCTGCATCCGTGTAACCTGTGCAGAAGTGAGTCAGAGCAGGACAATTTAATAATTCACTGTCAGAGGCTGTAACTGCTGTGCTGGGAAAGCAGGGAAGGGTTACCCGGGGCCTGTCCCTGCCCCTGTCCCAGTGCTGTTGTTCCTCCATCCCTCCACACCCTCAGGAGCTCTTCTGCTGCCTTTCCCTGGGATTTCTTCTCCCTTTCTCCCCCCGTGTTGGACTCCCTAAGACTTTGTTGCAAATACCATCTGACTGATCTGGAACAGAGACATTTAAAAGCAAAAATAGGCACCTGTGCTTGGAGCTGTTGAGGTTCATCGCAGGACAGGTCTTCGTTTCTGTGTGGTCGCTGCAATTCACCTTTGCACAGGGAAAATGGGATCAGCGTCTGCTCCTGTGGGTAGGAATTTATGGGAATAGAATGCAGTGGGAGCAAGAGAGATTGGAAGATGGCAGCTGCTCTGTAAAACCACGCTGTAAATCCCAAGTGCTGCCTGGTCCTTGTCCTGCTGGGTCACACCTTAGTGATAAATGAATTTTATTCACTGGAGCTAATTTTAACCCCAGTGAACGTGAGCTGGACTTGCAGGGAGAGCATTCCCCGGAAATAACTTCATTGGGAGAAAACAGCCAAAGTCAGAAGGGCTGAAAGCAAAGTGCCAGCAGGGCAGGACTGATGGGAGCTGGGATTTGGGAGCTGGGATTTGGGAGCTGGGTTTGTCACTGCAGCTCTTCTCCAGAAGCTGTGCTGGAGTGAGGGTGGAGACCATCCCATGGTTGTTCTTTCTCTATGAAATAATATTTAGCTTCAAATTCCACGGATCCTGCAGCGTTTGTGCAGAGGCTCTGCCCTCGGGCCCGCAGCACAGAGGTGCTTTCTGACCTGCTGGGGCTGCTCAGCGTGTTCTGGTTACCAGCAGGAGCTTTTAAAGTCCCCATGCCAACTCGGTTTAGGAGATATTTAAAACAAATCCCATTTGATTGGTACAAGAAAGAAAACAGACTGACAAAGGCCCCTGAGACAAGTCAGACCTTCCCATTGTGGTAATTTGCAAAAGGAAACAATCCCTGAACGTCATTAATTCCCAACATGTGAAGTCCTGCTGGCGTTTGCTCTCGCTGCACTAATGAACCTCGGGGCTGCTTGTGCCCTGCTTCCCTCCTGCTCCTGCAAACACCGGCCTGGCTGCGGAATTTGTGTGGTCCCAGAGCTGAATCCGGCTGGGATGAGATGTCTGGGAGTGAGAGCTCGGGGTAGGGAAGGTTAGAAACGAAGCAGCGGCAGTGGGATCGTGCCAGGGTCATCCTGTCCTTGTGTTCTGCAGGAAACTGCGAAGGGAAATGGTTTGGTCTTTACACATCATTTGTGTCAGAATGAACGGCCTCAAAGTGACACGGGGACGGTTTAAATGGGATATTGGGAAGGAATTCCTGGCTGTGAGGGTGGGGAGGCCCTGGCACAGGGTGCCCCGAGAAGCTGTGGCTGCCCCTGGATCCCTGGCAGTGCCCAAGGCCAGGCTGGACGGGGCTTGGAGCCACCTGGGATAGTGGGAGGGGTCCCTGTCCCTGTCCCTGCCCATGGCAGGGGGTGGACTGGGCTGATCCTTAAGGTCCCTTCCAATCCCTTCCCTCCCTGACGGTGCTTGTTGGGATCTGCTGGAGTGCGGGGGATGTTTCTGCACCCGGCAGGAGAGAGAAAGCTGGGAAGGGCAGGATGAATTAATTCCGCAGCAGCAGCAGCAGCCTGTTAAATATTTGAGTTGCTAATAATGAGCGCATTGAGTGGCTGTCAGTTGTTTTAAAAGCTCCTAAATACAAATAACAAACACAAATACAAAGCACCGCAGTGGTTGCAACACTTCAGCTCGTGTAAAATCAATTAAAAATATTCAAATAGTCCCAGCTGGATCTTCCCTGGTGGTTTCCAAGTCCCAGGCAGGGTGAAGGAAGGGCAGAAGGGCAGGGATGGGGGTTGAGAGCTGCCTTTGGAGTCGGGAACATCCCAGATCTACCAGAGTTCGTTTTGTTTTCAAGGTGTTTTTTATCTGGAGTGAGCTGCTGAGGTGGAAAAGAGCGTTTCCTTGGATTTAAGGCCTGGAATTAGAAGGGACAAGCCAAGAGCTGGACTGAACCTGGGGCTGGTTCTGCCACCAGCCCACGGGCAGGCTGGGGCCAAATGCAGCTGAACTTTGTGCGTCCGTGAAGTATCGGGTGGAGTTCAGCAGGAGCTGAGCGGGTTTGGTAGTGATTAAGTGCCCTAATTAGCGCTCTATTAAGTGCTTTTGTTCACTTCTCTGAGAAGCAGCCGCAGCTACTCCAGCAAATCATTGCCAGGCAGAAAGCTGGGAAGTGCTGTGGAGGATGGGGAGGGACGGGACGGGACGGGACGGGACGGGACGGGACGCCCCAAAGGAAGGGGAATCCCATCTCTCAGTGCTGCTGTGCAGGACCAGCTGTGTCCAGAGGCACTTGGGACCACTGGGTTGGTACCTTGGAGATCTTCGTGGGAGAGATCCCAGCTACAGCCAGCAGGGAAAATGCGTTCAGCCGGGAATCTCACGCTGGTGACAACACAAATTTCAGACTTGGTGGGACCTCCTTGTCTGGAGTCCTTTGCATCCCCCACGGTTTGGGTGTGTTGGTCCTTTCGGATGATTCGAAATGCCCTGGATATTTTGGAAGCATCGGCTGCGCAGCAGTGTCCTTGCAGCTCGTGGGGACTCTGTGGGGACTGTGGCAGGTGGGAAGTTCCATCTCTGCATCCCGGACAGTCCCTGGATGGTGAGACCCGTGTGTGTCCAACCCACAGCTGTGAAAGGCCTCCCTTCCCCATCACCTGGACAGGCTGAGGTAAAATATTTCAGTATTCTTCTCCCTCAGGAAACTGCTCCAGGTTCCTTTTGCTCACACCCTCAGCTCCTCCTCAGCAAATTCCCGGGGAACTGCACGAGGCAGCACGTGGGGGCGATGAGGAAAAAGGGTTATTCTTGGCCATCCTTCCCGAGTCCTCTTTTTTTTTTTTTTTTTTTTTTTTTTTTTTTTTTTTTTCTTTTAACTTTTTTTTTTTTTTTTTTGAACGTTAAACTGTTCATTTTCAGATTTCGAGTCACAATATTTCTCCAAGCGAAAGGCCGCGAGTCTGGAGAAAATCCAGCTTGTTCCTTCGGAATCCTCTGCCATCATCGCAGCACAAAAGAGCCGAAGCAGAGCTGGGAGCTGCTGGGGATGGAGGGACAGCCCCGACACCTCCGGGGTGCTGAGGGTGCTCATGTCCTTCCAGAGCCTCCTGCCGGGTGCTCAGGGTGTCCCCTGGGATGTGGGGACAAGTGTGGGTTGGTGAGGGCAGGAAGGGGCATTAAGGGATGTCTGCAGCCACCAGACAGAGCAAAATGGAATTATTTTCATTAACTCACCCCTGGGGAGTGGTAAAGTGAAAAAATGAATGGAGATTTTACCCCTTTTTCCCCTGGTTGCTCGTGGATGGTATAAAACTGAACCTAAACCCAGGTTTAAATTGTTGGGGCCTCTCAGTTTCTTGAACCTCGGACCCAGAAGAGAAGCCGAGCTTTGGTTTTCTCAGAGTCTCCCGTTCCTCCGGCAGCAGGAGCAGGCTGCTGGGTTGGGGAACGCCAATTCCTCCGCGCTGTTTCCGCGCAGTTTGAGCCGAGCGCTCCGCGAGCGATGCCTCGGGGACAGAAGGATTCCCGGGAGAGCTGGCAACCGCGTTATCTTCCAAAAATATCTCCAACAAAAGCTCGAACCGCTCCGAAATAACGCAGGGAAGGAGCCGGGATGCGATCCCGGGCTCCGGCTGCGGGTCAGAGCTGGAACCGGGGCAGGGGGAGATGTGCCCGCTCTTGGAGCGGCGACAGCACAGAGGTGACAAACCCGAGTGCCAAACGGGCTGTGCTGGCAGGGAACGGCAGCGGGAGCATCCTCTGAGGAGGTGGGAGCGGTGGGAAAACGGGAAGGGAAAAACAAGAGCCCGGGGGGATTTTTGTGTGGTCGCATCCCAGCCGTGGCTCCGGGATCTTGGCGATCCCATCTCCCGGCCGTGGCTCCCAGTATCCGGTGCTGGGAGCAGCCGTGGCTGACTGGGAGGTGGCTCCCTCACCCCTCCTCGAGCGCTGCCGAGGTGCCTTGTGCTCCCTGAGGCTGCCAAGTGGCTCCTGGAGTTGGTTTTGGGTTTTTTTTTTTTTCCTTCGCAGGGAGAAAAGAAAATATTCCCTCTCCCCTGCACCTTCCCCGGACGTGTTTAATCGTTCGCCTGTTAGTCATATTCCCAAGAAAAGCCGGCGCTGCGGGATGCTGAGTGACAGCTTCTGGAGAACTGGCGCTAATTTTATCTCAGCGCTGAAAAAAAAAATAACAGGGCTGGTGAATCTTGCTGGGAGGGAGCCGGCTGTGCTCCGAGCCTTGCTGGGAGCGGCTGGGATGCCCCAAAACCGCGGAGCAGCCGCTCTGCGGACCCACAGACCCCTCCCCCATCTCCCCGCTGTTGGTTATCATCAGAGACTCATCATGGAATGGTTTGGGTGGGAGGGACCTTAAAGGTCATCCCGTTCCGCTCCCTGCCAGGGACAGGGACACCTTCCGGTATCCCAGGTGGCTCCAAGCCCCGTCCAACCACTTCCATGGATGTGGACTCGTCTTGCTTCGAGTTTCACCCCATCCGTTTCCACCCTGATTTTCCTCCAGGCCTGCTGGGATCTGTTTAGGGAGGTCTCCCTTCCTCTTGTGCCTCTCTGATGGATTTGCTCTCTCTCCCTTGGCAGCCAAAGCTCCCTGAGTTGGCACCGTCAGCTCCCCCGCGCCCAGCACTGCTCCGGGGGCATCTCCTCTCCCTCAGGCGCTGGGAGAAGCTGGACTTCTTCTCTTTCCCATTTCCCTCCCTTCAGCACGACTTGAGGCTCTCTCAGAAGCCGTGCAGAGCCAGGAGCAGCGGATGGAGGGATGGGCTGGCTGCGCTGCCTGGGGAGCTTTCCAGCGGCCCTTGTTGAGCATTAACTCCCTTTTATTTATCCTGCTGAGCAGGTTGCCCTGCCCAGACACAGCCTTGCTCCCCACCAGGCTTTTGTCCCTTGCCAGGGCACCCGCGGTAGCCAAAACGCCCTGATTTGGGGTCATTTCTCCCGACACTCCCTCCTGGCGGGGCGGCAGAGCCGGGCACCAGCACCCACCCCACGGCAGGGCACGGGGAAGGTGAGGCCTTGGCACCGGGCTGTGCTGCTGTGGGTGCCGGGGTTATGACACCTTGAAAGGTTTTGAGGATGAAAAAACCGTAATGAGGGGGGAAAATCCGCGCCTGGGTTTGCCTGGTCCGAGTGCGGTGACAGAAGGAAGGAGCTCACAGGGACACCTTGGCTGCCTCTGCTGGGGCTGCCCGGCGGGCCCAGGGACGGAGTCCAGCCCCTGGGGGATGCTCCAAACCCAGAACAGCCCCCGAGGCCTGGGCCAGGCTGCTGAGGGGGTTTCTGGCTGTGCCCTGGGCTCGGGGACAGCCTCACCTGCTCTGGGTGCTCTGCAACCCCTCTGCCTTTGCTTCCCTCGCCCTCCCCACCCACTAATTGAGCTGAGGCATTAATTAATGCCACAGCACCCGGCTGGGCGCTGAGAGGATGCTCTGATCTCCCTATTTCCCGTTTGACAGAGCCAGGAAATGCCAACACCCTGTGCCTTGGGGTGAAATCCCCGATATTTCCCTAAATTTGCAGCGAGCTGGGGCTGGGGGTCCGGTCCCCACCGCCAGCACAGCTCGTGCAAGTGCCAGAGGACGCAGGGATGCTCCTCAGACAGCACAGGGCGCTCCCAAGGACCGGGATCTGGGCTCGGTTTATTTTTCCCAATATCCCAGCCGTGTTTTTCCTGGATGGGGTTTTGTTTTCTTAAAAAGCCAAGTGGCTAAAAATAGCCGTGTGCTCGCTCGCCCGCGGTGTCCCGGCGTGAATCCGCGTGCGGAGCCGACCTTCAGCACGGCGGCTCCAGCAGCTCCCACCCCGGGAGCTGCCTCTTGTGCTGCGCTATTTAAAGAACCTCTCCTGCCTCTTGTGTGCCTCAAGGAACACCTGGTGGGAAAAACGGGATTTTTTTTTTCCCTTGCTGAAAGAGCCGCCCGGCCTCAGATTATCCTCAGGTCATTGGGGTCGGATTTAATTAGGCTCGGGGCTGTGAGGATTTAGTTGTGTGGCCGTGGAGCATCTTCCCCTTCCCCAAGGTTGGGGTTGTGCACCTTGGGGTGCGGGAGGACAGCAGGGTTGCTCCGGGACCTGTTGTGTCGCAGGTTTTTCTGGGGCGCACAGAGGGGATTCACGGAGCAGAGAGAATTCCAGCCATTCCCGCTCCACGGGCGCGGTGTGGCCGGCGTGAGGAACTCCCAAAATGCTTGTGGAGTTTGCCACGTTGGGCTTGGTGGGGCCATGGTGGCTTGGAGAGGACGGAGATGGGGGGACAGAGCCTTCCCAGGGCTGGCCGTGCCCCTGTGGTATCAGAGCGCCTGGGCTCTGCTGTGATGCCCCCACAGAGGTTTGGGTCTCTCCCAGTGCCATCTTCTTATTTTTCACCTTTTATTTTTCCCAGGGGGTTTGTGAAGGGGAGAAGTTGCTCCTCTCTGAAACCCGGAGCTCGCTGAGGAGCTCTTCAAACCCCGCTCGTGCCGGAGGGAACAAATGCAAACGCTTCTGCAGAGCACAGCTGAAGGCTGGAGGTTTCTTCCCTCTCTCCTCCCTGTCGCGAAGAGGCTCCAAATTCTCCTGATCCAGAGGAAAAAGTGCGAGTGGGCAAAGTGCATCCCTGTGGGGAGCAGCGGAGCTAAACTGAGCCCGTGTGCACAGGGCGGGAGCGTGGCAGTGGAGCAGCGTCAGCGAACAGTGGCGAGGTAATTAGCGGGTCCCTAATGAAGAGCTGGGGGTGTCTTGGGGGACTGCAGCGTCTCTGCCGAGCACCACGCAGGGGCTGGGGGTTACCGAGGGTCTGCAGGGATGGAGCTGGCGGAATTCCCCCACCACGGCCCTGTAAAAGCGGCCGGGAGCCTCCTCCGGGTCTGAATCTGGGAACAGATCCCGCAGCCCGGCACGGGAGAGGGGAAGGGGGAGCGAGGGGTTCAGGGAGTGACAGAGCACCCCTGAGAGGTGCCCGGCTGCGGGATGGGGGTGGCGAAACCCGGGGGGATAGAGGCTGGCAGTCAGCGAGCCGGGAGGAGACGGGTCACGGTGATACCGGCGAGTGTCCTCGGTGACCCGGTGGCCTCATTTCCAAAGGTGACAACAGCCACAGCTCCCCCAGCCCGGCCCACATCTCACCTTGCCAAGCAGGGCGGCAGCTCCACTGCAGAGGGATCAGGCACTCCCGGGAGTGCTGTGATTCCCCGGGATAGCGGGAAAAGCCTTGAGGAGGGATGGGGAGCTCAGCAGGGTCTGCTCCTGCCAGCCCAAAGCCCCTGGAGCTCCCAGTTCCCCGTGGCGCCCAAGGCCATCATCGAGCACGGCGCTCACCCACACCCCTCCCTGGCTTTTTGCCAGCCCTGTGATGTCCCCAAACTCCAGGATGTCCCCTGCTCGGGGACCTGCCCGGCCATCCCTGCAGCTGGAATACCAAACCGTGTCCAAAAGTTGAGGCAAAGGGGGGGTTGGCCTGGAATTGTTGCGTTTTCTCTTTGATCAGGGTAAGGGAGGGATCCTCTCCCCTCTGCTGCCATCCCTATAGCAACCGGCAGCCTCTTCCTGTTAAACAAGTGACTCATCAAACACGATTACACTCGTATCGGGGACGCTGCTTGTGACTTCGAGCTCTGACAAGAGAGCTGACCTTTCACGAGGGGAAAAAAATTCAGAAAAACCCCAGGGAAAAAGCTCAAATCTGGGTGGGAAGGTGCAGTTCTGGGTCTCATCTTCCCCATTCATCCTGCTGCCTTCACCTCCCCCAAACCCCTCAAATTCGGCAGTTTTAAAGTATTTGGAGGGTTATCCCTGTTGCTGCTTTCCCCATTCCCTCTGCCAAGTGCCTTTCTGCCGTGAATTCATCCCTGGGGTCTGGGGAGGAGGATGTTTCTCAGCCAAGCCACCTCCAGCATCCCCCAGGGAAGAGGCCCAGCACAGCTCTGGGGTGAAATCCCCAGGGCAGAGGGAATTCCTGTGGGAACAGAGGGCTCCCCTGCTTTAAATCCCAGCCTGGAGGATGGAGAGGGCAGATTCCCAGGATGTTTGGCAGCTCTTCGCTCCGGCTGGGTGTTCACGCTCCTGGAAATGTCTCTTTTATCCCGGAGGAATCCTCGGGTGCTGAAGGAGAAATTGCAATGCCCAGAGAGGGAAAAATCCTTCCAGACCCCCAAAATCCAGGTGGGCGTGGCCCAGGCTGAAGGCTGGGGTGTGACCACGTTGCTGCCAAGTCCCACTCACGGCTCTCTTTAACTCAAACAGATTTTTTTCCAAGCCGAGCACTTGCTGGATACAAATCATTTCACTCCCAACAAGCAGCTGCGACCTTTTCTGGTGATGTCTTCACCCACCTCATCTTGGAGACCGGGGCTCTGGATCCCAGCACTGTGGTTCCCCAGCGTAATTCCCAGGAATGTGCCTGTGCTCAGGAGGGGACCCCGGCACCGTGACTGCACACAGGATCCTGTTTAAATGTCAGGAGCCCCAGTGAAAATCAGTAAATAGAGAGGACCGGCTGTGCTCGGGCGAGGGGGTGTCGAGCTGCCTTGTGCTCCGCTTCAAAGCTGAGGACTTGTTCCCCGGGATTTCTGGAACCCAGCGTCCTTCCTGCCCAGCGGGAAAGGAGCCGGGAAGGCTGGAGGTGCTTTCAGTGCCACCACAGGAGTCTTTTCCCCACCGAGTGGGTGGGCTGCTTCATGTTCCCCCCGTGCCAAACCCCCAGGAGGGATCATCAGGGGGTTTAGGGATTGAGATGGAGCAGCAAATCCATCCATCCATGCCGACGTGCAGTGCCTGTGGATTCCTGCTGGTGCTGGTTTGTCCTTGGCTCGGGGCAGCCGAGGGCTTTTCCACACAGATCCGGGACCATCCTGGTGCTCAGAGCTGCTTCTCTGCTGTGGCTCCGGGGTTTGGTGCTCCGGAGCAGCTCGCTCCAAGCCTGGTTTTGGAAAACTCACAGTGGCGGCAGCAGGTGGCAGGGACACATCAGGGAGGGACGGCTGCCCAGCACTCAGCTGCAAAAACCTCCAGGTTTTCTAGGTTTTTTTGGAGTATTTTTCCTATTTTTCCCCATCCAAACCCACAGAAAACCTCCCTTACGTCCGTGCCACATCAGGTAAATTGGGTTATCATTAATTATTAATTATCACACTCATACGCCCTAATATTTTGCCTCGTATCCTGCGTGCTCCCGGTGTTCCCTATGAGGAGGAATGGCAGTTTAGGGAAACACAGTCACTCCTGGTGAGGCACCCAGCCAGAGCAGCACACACAGCCTGGGAGAAGGAGTAAAACACGATGCAAAAGCCCTTTATTTTGGAAAAAAAACCCTTTTCCCAGAAGCCCTGCTCAGTGCCATATGGTGCCACTGCTTGTGCCAGCAAAGGTGCTCCAAAATGTGTCCCTCTGGCTCAGGAAAGGACTTGGAGCGAAACCATTCCTGTGGGGATGATATCACCGATGGAAGGAGGAAAAATCCTCCCCCTGGCTTGGCCTGGGTGTTTGTTTGGTGGGAATCAGGAGGAGAAGTCGGAGTGAGCCTTGGAATGGCACGGGGCTGCTCCTTCCCTCCTGGCACAGCCGGGCTTTGTCCCCTACATGGGGGTTGTTCCCTGGGTGTGTAACAGCAGCAGGGCAGTGAGACACGGTGTCCCCACTGTCCCCAGGCTGGACAACCCAGCGGGAGCTCATCTGAGGGCAGGAAGGTGTTCCCTGGTGCTGGAAGAGCCAAAGATCCGTGCGTGGCTCTCCCAGGGGTAAAATCGGGGTTGCAGCAGTGCTGCTGCAGGGGGATGGCAGAGGTCACCCCTGCGAGCCAGGGCCTGGCAGGGGCCCGTTCCAGCTACCTGGTGAGAGGCTTTTCAGGCAAATCAGCTGTTTCTCCACAGAGATGGGTGATTTTATCAGCCGCACTCCTGCCTGCCACCCTCCAACTCCCCCAGTGCCTGGCTTGGCATCAGCCCCTCAACCACCCCAACCCACCACGGAGCCCTGGTTCTTCTTCCCACCAGGCTGGGATGCTGCAGCCGGGGCAGCACTGGGAGAATTCCCACCTTTCCAGCGGCAGCAGTGAGAAAATGGCCTCATTTCCACCGAGAATTATGCAAAGCCTCTGAATGTAGGGCTTCACGCGCGGCCCCCGACGGCCCCGTTTTGGGGAGGCTGGCGGGCTCCGAGCGCTCGTTCGCCACCCTGATTAGTCAGCACTGCTAATTATAGCTGTGCTTTTCCTTCTTGGAGCTCCTCAAGTGCCGTTGGAGTAACAGGGAACAACGGAGGTGCCGGAATAAAGCTGGATCCGCCCGCTGCGGAAAAGATGCCGGGATAAATACATGGGGGAATGTTCCAGCAGCGCGGCTCTGAGCCTGACTCGGGGGTCACAAGGCAGTGAGCCCATGGGTTTGTCAGCTCAGCCACAGGATGCTCCCACAGGAGGGTGGGAAAAGCTTATGGGATGCCTGCAGGTGATGACGTTTCCCCAAGGAAAAGATGTAAAGCCGATTTTAATACTTCTGGAGGTGAAAATGGTGGAGAATATGAAATGTGGTTATTCCTCTGCACCACCAGTGTGCCCTCAAACGGCAGCCCCTGTTCCAGCTTTGCTTCCCAGTGGGTTGGGCCTGGGACAGCCACGTCGTTAGTGACTGCCACCGTGGATTTAACTTGCCACCCGCTTGTTTTAACCAAAAAAAGCACAAATTCTAAGGCAGGATGAGCCCCAGATCAAGCTCTGTGTGGGCTGGGAGCACCCAGCATCCTCACAGGGCAGTGCCACAGGAAAACCTGTCTTGTTCAGCACTGAGCTTTCTCCCAAGGGCCACAATCCGAGGAGGGCAATGAGGAATGAAGGTGGGAGAATGAAGGTTTTTCCATGCTGAACAGCATTCCCAGGTGAGGCTGGTGGCCTCTCGCTCTGTAATTACAGCGTCAGGCTTGTGGCTTTGCTTCGCTCGGATGTTTGCTCCTCACTCTTGAGTCCGTAATTTAAATACAGATAAAGCATATCTGATATATGAATACTGTCAGAATGGCCCTGCAGCTACTCAGGGAGCTCAGAACATTAAATACAACTCCAAAAAGTAGATCCTCAAACACTGAAAACAGGGTGTGCAGTGGCTCATCCTCTCATGTGCAACAGGGCAGCTCTGGGGACAGCAAGCCCTGGTTTAAAAGGGGCCAGATAATGTCATTTTTGTCACTCAGCCCTCTTAGGATACCCCAGTGGCCCTGGCACAGACAATTTCCCCATCAGACATGGACAGAACCTCCTGGAGCCAAGTGGGATAACACCTGCCAGGGACTGGAACTTGCTGTAGGAGGTAGGAGAAGCATCCTGGGACTGGGGCAAACTTGTGCTGGGATGTCGAGGGGAGGAACTGAAGGTGGGAAGGAAGGGGCTGCTCTGGGAGTGCCGGGTGTTCGAGAGGGTCTCTGCAGCCGGAGTGCAGGAAGGGTGGGATGCTGGAGGGAGCAGGAGGTCCAAGGCAACTCCAGCGAGCCCATGGGGTTTAGGATCCGCTGGGACCCTCTGGAGTGTGCGTGTCCGTGCAAGGGGCAGCTAGGGTGACAAGGGACAGAGCGAGGCCACTGCTGTGTGCTGCGGGTGCCCATCCTCGCTCAGCCTTGCCGCCCCTGCACCTGGTGCCCGGGGACTGCAGCCACCGGCTGGGGACAGCAGGGACATCCCTGCTCAGCCCTGCAGCCGCCCCTGGCCCCTCCTGAGCGGGCTCCGACCCCGCAGACCACCAAGCACGGCCGGCGCATCCCCTCTGCCGCCACCGCTCCTTGCAGCGCGGCTCCCGCACCCCGCTGGCGGCCGAGAGGAGCCGGGCAGAGCTCCTCGCCCGCCTCCCCTTTCCCGGGCGGTGCGTAATTACCGGGAGCGGGAGCGAATTCATTCAGCTCCTCGCCCGGGTTTCCTCCGCCCCTTCTGATGCCGCCGCTGTCGCTCGGCTCACGGCGCTCGGTCACGAGCCCGGCGGCCCCAGGTAGATGACGATTCGAGTCCCCTGGGATGGGGCTTGGCCCGATTAGGAACTCAGATGCTCCAAACTGGGGCGGTTGGGTTCAGCCAAAATCGCTGGTGTTCACCTAAATATCTCTGCGCGTCAGGAGCTGGAAATCCTTCCCAGCGCTGAGCTGGCTGCACCGCAAAGCTCCAGCCTGGAAGAGAGAGGGGGACGAAAGAGGGAAGCTGGAGTGTTATGAAACCGGTAGGGAAAAGGGGAGAAGGTGTAGCTGAAATCCTGCGGATCCAGGAGCTGAGCATCCCTGCTTTGATGATCCTGCTCCCAAGACGAATCACGGAGCCATTTATGGCTGGAAAAAATAATCCTGTCTTTGGGATTTGTTCCTTTCCAGGCTGTTCCTTTCCCAAACAGTCGGGAAGGAAGCTCTGGGGACGGGTGGGTGCTGCCGTAAGGGGGACAGACCCGCACACCCACCGTCCTCGGCGGGCAGCCCACGCAAAGCTCCCCGGTGTCGATCCTCCTCAGCCCAGCTTTTCGCTGGCTGGCGGGAAGCCGCTGTGGGGCGAAGGCTCTGGGCTGCGATATTTCCCTGTGGAGGGACGCCCCTGCCCCAGCCTGGCCGCCCGGGACCCCCGAGCACCGCCAGCTGCCGCGTCCTGGAGGCGCAGGGGCACCGGTGCCGCTGTCCTGGACACTGTCCTTGAGGAGCGCGGCACCGGAGCCGCGCCACGCCGGATCACCGCCCTCCCTTCGCATCCCCTCGGCACAAGCGGTAAAAATAAACCCTGCGAGGCGCCGGGGCCTGGCTGGTGCCCAAGCTGCATCCGCAGGACGCAGGTGCAGCGGGCCCCGACCTTGGGGAGGTGCGTCGGGGTGGCGGCAGAGCTCATGAATGAACGATCGGCGGGGCGGGTGCGCGCACCCCCCGCGTGCCCGCGGGTGTGGATGGGGATGTGGAGCAGGGAGCCAGCCTCGTTGTTATTCTGATCACAGCGGCTCTGATTCACAGACTTGGATCATGAATATAAGTGAAGACTTTGACGTCAGAGTTGAGATTTATCAGCAGATCCAATGGGGCAGGAATATTAAGTGCAAGTCGATGCCAGCTCTCTGCCAACGCTATTAGCGATGCTCGCCGAGGAATGAGGCTTCGCACCAAGGGCTGGAAGGACCGGGAAGGAAAAAAATAAAAAACGAGGTGGGGGGAGCAAGCTGATCCTCGAGCATTAAAACCAGGTAAAACAACAACCCCCGGCGTCGCGGCTGCATGCGGGAAGGGGCGGCGGTGGCGGCGGGGGATGGCAGCGGGCTGCGGGCGCGGCCCCCGACCTTCACACCTCGGCTGCCCACCCCGGGCGGGGGGATTTGCTCCGCCGAGCAGGGCAGGATGTTGCCGCCGGCTGGGAGCATCTCGCACCAGCCTTTTCCAAAGGAGGGAAAGGCAGGGAGGAAGGAGAAACTTAACGTAGGCTGTCCCTTGCCGCTGCCTTCTCCTTCCATCAGCGGCTCCGCATACAGGCGCTGGCCTATTAATAGTGTTTATTTTTACTCGCTGCACGCAAAAAAGAAAGGGCTGCGGGAGGGGGGGGCTGAGGGGTTGCTCTATAAATAGGTAGCA
>VZTD01004401.1:325755-343084 GCA_013397725.1 Rhagologus leucostigma | reverse complement strand
GGCCGGGCACGGCTGCGCCGGGCGGCGGGGCCGGGGCCGCGGGGTCCGTGAGCCCCTGGGACATCGCGCTGTGCGCCACGGGCACGGCGGTGGCGGGGGAGAACGCGCTGGTGCTGGCCGTGCTGTTCTACACGCCGAGCCTGCGGGCGCCCATGTTCCTGCTGATCGGCAGCCTGGCGCTGGCCGACCTGCTGGCCGGGCTGGGGCTGGTGGCCAACTTCGCCGTGCGCTACCTGCTGCGGCCGCCCAGCGAGGCGGCGGAGCTGGCGGCCGCGGGGCTGCTGCTGGCCGCCTTCTCCGCCTCCGTCTGCAGCCTCCTGGCCATCACCGTGGACCGCTACCTGTCGCTGTACAACGCGCTCACCTACCACAGCGAGCGCACGCTGGGCTTCACCTGCGCCATGGTGCTGCTGATGTGGCTGCTGTGCCTGGGCGTGGGGCTGCTGCCTCTCCTGGGCTGGAACTGCCTGCGGGACCAGAGCGCCTGCAGCATCCTGCGGCCCGTCACCAAGGACAACGCGGCCGTGCTGGCCGTCACCTTCCTGCTCCTCTTCGCCCTCATGATGCAGCTCTACCTGCAGATCTGCAAGATCGCCTTCCGGCACGCCCAGCAGATCGCCGTGCAGCACCAGTTCATCGCCACGGCGCAGGCCACCTCCACCCGCAAAGGGCTCTCCACGCTGTCGCTCATCCTCGGCACCTTCGCGCTGTGCTGGATCCCCTTCGCCATCTATTCCCTGGTGGCCGATTCCAGCTACCCCGCGGTCTACACCTACTCGCTGGCGCTGCCCGCCACCTGCAACTCGCTCATCAACCCCATCATTTACGCCTTCAGAAATCCAGACATCCAGAAGTCGCTGTGGCTGGCCTGCTGCGGGTGCATCCCTTCCACGTTCTCCTCCAGACCAAGGACATCCAGCGACGTGTGAGGACTGAGCACGGAGCCGGAGCTGCTCCCTGGCTCTCCTCCTCCTTCTCTTTTTTCCCCTCTGTCGTTATTGTTTCCTACCGGGAGGAGCCTCCCCCCCGGTCAGCACATCTCGTTCCATGGAAAGATGGCCAAAAAGAGAGAAAAAAAAGCAAAAGGGAAAAAGAAGAGGGAAAGAAAGAGAGAGAGTAGAATGATAATGGTTTCCTTTAGAAATGTTATTTTCTTACACATTTTATTTTTTATTTAAAAACACAAAACACCAAAAAAAAAAAAAAAAAGGGAAAGAAAAAAAAAAGAAAAAGAAAAGAAAAAGGATCCTCGTACGATGGCGTTTGTCTGCTCTCGGGGTAAGGAGCCAGGGGAGCAGCGGGCCCCGTCCGGGTGGTCCCACGCCTCGGGGGCACATCCCATGGGAAAACCACAGGAGCGGGCGGGCGAGGAGGGAGGTGTCGTGTCCCCCCCCGGCGGGGCTGGTCCCCACGCGTGGGGCGGTCGCGCCCACCCCCCTGAAATCAGGGCCTGCGATGCTATGCAATAATGGGGGGGCCGCGTTCAGCACCGCGGGGGAGGAGAGCTCCGGCCGGGGGGGCCGGGGGAGGAGGGGCACGGGGACTCGCTGTGTCTCTGCGGTTTGCGAAGCACTTTGAGAACCTGCGGGGTGAAAGGCACTTTAGGTGTGGCTTGCTTGGGCTGTCGCAGGGATGGGGGTACCCGGGGAATCCATTCCCTCCTTCCCCCCCCCCGAAAATGTGACTGGGGCAGGGCTGGCGGTGTGGGGGAGGCGAGGGCAGCTGGGGTGCCCTGCACCCCGAAGTCTGGGAGGCCAAGGAAGGGCTCTCCTTGTCCAGCTGGGACAACGGGGTGCTGCCTCCCCCCCTTCCACACCGGTTGTTTACACGGGGTGGGATTTTCATCCAAAGAGGGGTCCGGGCTTGCTGGAGTCCCCGAGCGGGAATCACCACACGTGTCACTGCTGATGCTGCCAGCTTACCTTGCTTCGTTAGAGAAGCGCCAGGCCCCGACATTCCCGTGCTGTGTGGTGTGCTCTGTGGTGTTAGCGAGACCGTGATGAAGTGTCCTTTATCCTGTGCTTTCTTTCGGCCGGGAGGTGGAATCGTGCACTCCCTGACAAAGCGAGCAAGAAGCCAAGCAACCCCCAGAGAGACGGCAGGGCTGGGGGTGGGACAGCCGGGGTGGCTCAGGGCACAGGGGGGTGCTGCCCGGGGTCCTGGCATGGGAGGCTTGGGAGACCCTCCAGCAGCTGAGTCTGGTACCCGAACGTTCTGCTTTGCTGTAGAGAAGTTGTTGTGATGAGGGAAAGGGACTTTGGCAAGGGTGTGTAGCGCCAGGACAAGGAATGGCTTCCCACTGCCACAGGGCAGGGCTGGATGGGAGACTGGGAAGGAATTCCTCCCTGTGAGGTGTGAGGCCCTGGCACAGGCTGCCCAGAGAAGCTGTGGCTGCCCCTGGATCCCTGGCAGTGCCCAAGGCCAGGCTGGACGGGGCTTGGAGCAGGCTGGGACAGTGGAAGGAATGTTCTTGCTTTGTGAGGCTGCAGAGGGTACGAAGTCACTTTATGGCTGGATTCAGACAGAGCCGAGTGGATTTTCTCCGGATCTGTGCAATGAATCTCTCGCTCCTCGGAGCTAAGAGCACATGAGAAAGCTCCGAATCTCCCAAGTGTGCCTGGGGCTTGCACTTAGTGTCTACCTGTGAAAGGTGGTCAGTCTCTGAGTTTTTATGTTTTGTGAGTTTGGGGTTTTTTTTTCCCATTTCCTTGCTCTGATGAATACCTTGGAGAACGGGCGGTAGGCACAATGTTGAACCAATATAAGTTAAAAAGTAAATATATATATATAAGAAAGACTAATATTTATACAAACACTTTGCTCATTCTATTTCTTCTGGTTCCTTAAGCGCAGCCAGGTCCCTGCAGATCCTCAGCGTGAAAACTCAATAGCTTAAACCCTTTTTGAAACATTGTGAACATTTGAAATGTTTTTATCCAACCACCCTAGCTAGAAGACAGGATTTGTTTCTCTGGGCAGCTCATTTTGCATCTTTAGATGAAAGGTGGTTTAAGTAATCAGCTCTAGAGAAACCTTGACATAGAAAAAGTTGTGTTTTCTTGGCTTTCCAGTAAATTCCCTGTTGCTGAAGAGCTTGATTTTAACAATGTTCTTTTTAGAGTTCAGCTGCTTACTTAAAATGCGTCTCGGTTTGAGGGATACATTGATAAGCTTTGCCAAAGTCAAATAAGGATCAATGGAAAGAAAAAATTCTCCCTGTGGCCCTCCACAGTGAGAGGAGAAGATTTGGGATGCGAGGAGCTAAAGCTGAGGGCACAGCCCCTGCCAGACTGAGGTTAAGAGCAGGTGGGGATGTCCTCACTGGGTGCCCACCCAAACAGATTTTCAGCCACTCTGGCCAAGGCAAACTCTGAATTCTGGTCCCTGGCGGCACTGAGCCAGCTCACAGTCAGTATCAGGATGTGGCACCGGCCTATTCCGTGCTCAGAGTTACTGTGGAATAACGATCTCATTTCTTTTCGTGTGATGGTCTGGCACCTCTCCCTTTGAGATGTTACAGCTGCCCGTGGAAGTTGTTAAAAACACTTGTTAGGTTTCAGGAAAAGTCTCAAGAAATCTCCTCTAAAAAACCCCATTTTGATAAATCGGCATTTTTGCAGCCATTCCCCTTAATAAAAATAGTGCAATTTCTAAAAAATAGTGCAATTTCTAGGTGGGTTTTTTTTTCCCCTTCGCTCTTTTTCCTCTCCTACTTTATCAGTGGAAAGGGGAGAAATGAGGAGAAGCGAGGAAGAAGACAAAGAGGTTTAGGTTCCCCTGCCATGCACTGCGTTGTGGAAACCTCCGACCATTTCACCTCACCTTTGCTTCAGTGCTTTGGTTTGGGGTTGGTTTCATTCCGGTTTCATTTTCCGTGGAGAAAACCTTTCACTGGCAAAGCTCGGAGTGGCAGTGTTGGATGTCAGTGGGGATGCTGGGTTTTGGAGCCTCCTTACGCTGAACATCGGGAGAGTTAATTTAAAACCTTAAATCCCCCACCAAGGCAGCGTTGCTGTGTGCAGGGTGGGAGCGTCCTGGTGTTCGGGGCTGGCTTTGGGACGAGTTCAGTGTGGAATGCAGGGCCCTTGGATGAGGTTCCAGTGCCACGAGCAGCTCCCATGAAGGTAACGGTGCCACACGTGGGTGAGGCACCACTGGGAAGGGAATCACTGGTGAACAAATTGGGGTTTCCAGCCGGTTTTCAGCACCGTGAATCCTCTGCGGATTCGCTGAGGATCCAAAACTTGGTGCACAGAGCCCAGCAGCCCCTGCCAACCTCCTGGGCAGCACCAGAAGGACACAGAGCAACTGGAGCACATCCCAGTGCTCCCTGTTTGCTGGTGTTGGATGCACTGGGAGGCCTCCTCCGGCTGCGATTCTGTATCCCTGTTAAACCGAGGTCTCTAAAAGCCTCTGATTCGGTGATTGTGCTTTCCAGCTGGTACAAGGGGGCAGTGGCAGTCTTGCAAAGCACCGGGTCTTTGGCCCGTTGGAAATTTGCGGGTGTCCTTTGATTTCCACGGAGTCTCCATGGCCGCTCCGGGTGGGAACTGGACCTGCCTGGAGAGGGCTGGGGGGTGTTCGGTTGGGAAGAACTCCCTGTCCTCACCCTGGCCAGGGTCTTGCCACTGTGTCTCCAAGCCCTGAGCTTTGCAAATAGCTTTTGATAAAGGATGAAAGGCCAGAGCCAGGCTGGGCTTAGATTCTTGTCACTTCTGGGCTCTCCAGGAGCTGGTCTGGATCCATAGCAGCAGAAATGGGCAGAAAACTGGTCCTGAGTGATTACAGGTGGTATCCAACCAGCCCTGAGCCTAAGGCAGGGATCAGCACAGCCAGGGAAATGAATCCACTGCTTATTTCCTGGTTTATTTACAGGCTTCTGGGTGCCTTTGGCTTTTCCGCCACGAGCTGGTGGCCAGCAGAACGCAGACGTGAAAAGATTTCAGTGTTGGTGCTTGGCTGGTTGAGTTGAGGGGATGAGGAAAGGGCGAGGAGGAGAAGGAAGGAGAAAACATTCCTGGAATACACTGTGACAAGGCCAGGGCCACCGTGGGGTGGGATGTAACCAGAGCTGCCCTGAGGTTCGTGGAGATGTGCCAGGGCTGGGGGGAGCTTGTGCTTTTACAACAAGCCCTTGTCCCTGTCCCAGCATGAGAAATTAAAATAAAAACACAAAAAGCCCCAATTAAAATGTAGAGACTCTACCAGCAAAGCTGCTTAGTTTTATTTCGGGGTTTGTTTTCTTTTTTCCTTTTCCATTTTGGTCAGTTTGGAACTCTGAGCAGTGAAAACGTCTCTCTTGAGCCAACTTCGTGTCAGTAACCAGCAGTAAAGATCTCACGGGTCTCGGTCCTGGTGTGGCAGCCGCAGTTTGTTCATAGTAAAGAGTTTTAACTGAACCTCGAATGAACCCCCAAGAAACCATTACTGCTCTCCTTAGGTGATGAAGTACCTCTTTCTTGTAGAAGCATCAAATTTGGGGCGGGGAGACCTTTTACAAAGCCGTTGTTACTCACTTGTACTGGTGTGTCCTGGCCAGCATCGAGCCTCACCTCGTTGTTAACGATGAATTCATCACTTCTAATTGTCGGGAGTAATTGTTGAATGCACACACGGTATTTCCTCGTAATTCCTCTCGTTCATGCTCAGCCTTCCCTCGCGGTGAGGTGAGGCAGCTTCACCTGGACCATTTGCACCTCTTCTGTTGTCGGTGCAGCCGCCCGCTGCAAAATCCCCCCCAGCCCACCCTGCCCGCCGTCCCCGCAGCCCTGGGAGCGGGGCTTTCCCATTGCCACCGGAAAACCCTGCAATACAGAGCCCTGCAGAGAGAAAACGGGGTTTTCAGCAGGGCAGACCCAAGTCGGATGAGTGGCCCAGAGCTCTTTATTCCCTGACTTTGAGGGATGTGAATAAATTGCCTCCGGCTCCGAGGGTAACAGCTGCCTTCACAGATTCCTCCTGACGCCAGGTGCAGCCGGGTCTGTGCCGAGCTTATCCCTCCCCGAGGCGAGGATGCTGCAGCGGGCAGGGCGCTGGATGTGTGACAGCACCCCGTGTCCCTGGCTGCTGAAAGCACGAGCACGGGTTTATGGCCTTACTGCGGGCCCTGGGAGCTGGAAACAGCTGGCTCGTCCCAGGAAGAGCTTTGTTTTTCCCACCGGGCAGCGCCTGGCTGAGGGTGAGGGGCAGTGCTGGCTGCAGCCCTGGGCTCTGCCTCGCCTTTCCTCTGCACCACGGGGACAAGCACTGGGCTGGTGTCTGATGTCCCCTGGGAGCAGGTCAGAGCACATCAGCCCCCGGGATAAAGAGCATCACCCTCCAGCCTGGAGGCGGGGAGGAGTTGCTGGTGGCAAAGCCCAGCAGGAAACTCCCCCAGAGCCAGAGCCTGCTCTGTGCTCACCTTCCTGGGGCTCCCAACCCCAGCTCACGCTGGCCAGGCTTCTGGAGTCGCTGTCAGCAGCACAGACGGACAGGATGGGAATCAATCATCCCCATTCCCTGCCTCCCATCCTACCTGATCCCCCAGGAACGAGGCTGTTCCACAGCAATCAGGACAGCGCCTTGTTTTGCTATCAGTGTTGTCATGAGCCTTTTAACTTGACTGGGAAAGTTGATCTCAAAGGAAAATGTACAGTTATCATTCAATTATGGTTAAATCAAGCCCCTTCGATGCACTTTATGACCGAGTGAAAACAAATCAATGCTGTTATTGCACTGTATCTCTATTGTGTATAATATTATACATTCATCTGTAAGAGTAATTTATTTTTATTACTGTAAATAAAACTGTTGAAGTGATTTGTCAAGAGGATATCTAAAAATAGGGGGAGGGGGGGTTAAAATTAAAACCTTTGAAGATCTGGGCTCCTGTCCCAGGTATGTGCCACGCTCTGTGTGTCTGTGTTTTCATTTCAGAGTCCAGAACAGGCCTCTGCTTTCCCTCACCCGGGGTCTGGGTTTCCCCTGGGACCAGGAGGAGCTGGATGAGGACAGGAACTGCTGGAGACACGGAGGGGTTGGGAAGGAACAGCTCCTGCTGCTCGGAGCCTCCAAGCACAGACAAAGCTTTCCCATCAGCAAACCAGGCCCTGCCCTCTGATCACCCGGGCAGTCAGGGATTAAACACCCCTGGGAATTAATTGATCTTCGGGGGTTTGATTCTCCAAACGAAGGGTTTTACAGAGATCACAGCTTTCTGCTGCTCCTTCTGTGCCCCGGGCCTCTAACAGAGGAGGGAACATCACAGGGCTGATTAACTCGCAGCAAAGCACGAGCGGACAAAAAGCCAAACCCGAATCTACTGTAACCTCTTAAAATCTTTATTAATTTTTTTTCCTTTATTTTTTTCCTCTTTTTTTTTTTTTTAAATTTAATCAGCACATGCATAAAGTGTCAACAGTTCGGGGTTAAGATGACATTTCTTGAACAAATGTAGTTACAAGCGGTGCCTCGGATCGCTCCAGGTTTCCTCCCTACCCTGTACAGAGGTAGAGCCGCGACCGACGTCGTCCCTACCTTTCCGTCCTCGTGTCACCACAGGCAGAACCCACAACACTGGGGAGAAATACACTTGTTCACACGTAGCAACTGGGTAGGGGAGATAGAGACGGGCAGCAACATCTACTCACCTACTGACTAAGTGCACATGGTTAAAGACCCCACCAGACAGTGAATATCTCCTTTGTTAATCTCGGCTTTATAGCAACGGGAATCCGTCGTGGCCTGGAGCGGGTGTGCCTCCCTTGGGAAGGTGCCTGTCTCCCATCAGCTCCCTCTACCAGGCGGCAAATCTAAGGAGATGCGGTAATTCTTCTGCCGTGATTAAAAAATGAGCCTTCTGCAGGAGCATCGGGGCAGCCCCGCTGATGCCGAGGCGTCCCTGTCCCCTCTGTGCCACCCCTGCGCAAAGAGCTGCAGCCAACCTCCACAAGGAGCGGCCCAAGCCCTGGCTCCGGGCTCTGCGTGTGATCAGGCGGTGCCAAAAGGGGAGAAAACTGCTTTGAAAATGCCCATCAGGAGCTGGCAGCTCACCGATGCTCTGATTTGGGAGAGTTGGTGCCCCAGTGCTCCAGGAGGTCTCCTGAGCTCAGAGTTTGGGTAGTGCAGAGGGGGTTTGGGGGTCTGAGGTGCCTTGATCCACAGGGCACAGGAGATGATCCTCACCTGCCTTCGATTCGCCCCAAAATAACTCTCCTACAGCACCTGGCCTCACCCAGAGGTGTTTGTGCTCCTGCTGGCTCAGAAGGGGAGGGAAAACTGGAACTTGCTGGCTCCTGCCCTGCAGCAGCAGCTGGCGTTGTCCCGGCAGCCCTGGGCTGCGACGGCAGCAGCAGCAGGAGGAGGAGGAGGAGGAGGAAGGCTCTCCTGAATGCTTCTCCCGTGACAGCAGCAACCCACAGCACGTCCGTGTCCCACAGCAAAGCGGTGACAGGGTTTGTCCCCTCCCCACACCCCCCATGTCCTCTGGGGACTGTCCCCACGCCAGAGGTGCGGCACCGCCGTGTGCCCCCGGCTGCCGGAGCAGGTTTCCTGGGGCTGGCCAAGACGGGAGTGAAAACTGCTCCCCGAGCCACTCCTGTGCCAGGAGGAACCCCAGAGGATCCCGTGGGGTCTGGGCAGCTCCAGGTTTCCACCCCGAGCAAGCTCTGCCCATTCCCAGCACAGCACCAAGCACCCACCCCGGGCAGCTCCCCGGCCACGCCAGAGGCACCTCCAGGAAAGGCACTTGTGTCAGGAGGAGCTGCCCCCGGCCCCGCGCTGTTCCCAGCAGGAATGCTGGATCCAAGCCCTCTGTGTGACATCCGAAAGCAGAGGGCAGGAAGGTGCCAGCACAGCCCAGCCTCACCCCAAACTCCTGCTGGCGACACCCTGCTTCAGAAGCCCCCAACGATTAAGGAAGTCTATTAAGGTGAGGAGCCATCAACCCCAAAATGTCCGAAAAATGCATTTTGAAGAATTTTTTTTTTTAGATCTGTGGGGATTTGAGCAGGTTGGATGGGACTTGGGGCAAGCTGGGCTCATGGAAGGTGTCCCTGCCTGAGGCGGGGGGTGGAAACCAGCCTGGAAATCCAAACAGTTCTGGGATTCTGTGATTTTCTTTCCTGATCTGCTCTGACCTGAGACAAAAACCACCACGAAGAGCAGCCTGATTTGAAAACTGGCCAGAACTACAGCTAGAGCTGAAACAGCTCAGTGTAAAATCAAATTTGGAGGCAGGGCAGTGCGGGGGGTGCTGACGCTCATGACTACGATTTCTGGAGACCTGGCCGGGCTCTGCCAAAGCTGCTCCTGCTGCCAGCAGGAAATCACCAGCTCTCCACGGGCATCACAGGAACGGCCCTGACTCCAAGTCCTCTTCCTTTCTAACACAAGACTTTCCTGGTTTTTCCATGGCAAAAGTGATTTTCCATGGAGTCGGCGTTCCCAGCTGAGGCATCAGGCTGGCACCAGCACTGGGAAGAGGTGAAAATCAATGGGATTTGAAACACTTGAGCTGGGGAGGGACAAAAGCACCTCCTGTAGGGGCAGGAGACCCTCTCCTTGCTTCACTGGGGGTGATGTGCTTATTGCTTTTCCTTAAATGCCAGTTTCCCGGGATCTGATTGCTGGAAGTGGTTCTGGTGGCACCTGCTTCGTTCTGTGACTGACTGGGAAGTGTCGCTGTGTTCGACCTTCCCCCGAGGTCTGAGGGGAGGAAAGGGAGCAGTTTATCCTTCTGGAAACCACGTGTGAGTTGTTTGTTTGCTTTTTAGTTTTGTGGGTGGGGGGTTTTGTTTGTTTATTTGTTTATTTTTAGATTTAAAAAAATAAATAAATAGTTTTAGATCTCTCAATTAATCCGCCCCAAATCAAAGGGTCTGTTTTAAAGTGTCCACCTTAATGGTTTACTCACTACAGCCTGTGGATCGTGAACGGTCCAGAGGAGCTGCTGCCTTTTAACTATTGAAGTACAGCTGTGAGCTCACATCCTCCCCTCTCAGGGGGTTGTTCCGCAGCACGTTTTATCTTTATTGCATTCGAGGGTCAACACCAAAACCAAGGGGGAGCAAAAGCAGCTGCCCTGGCTGCTGGGGGATGCTTTTTGGGGCTGTAACCCACCGGGACTGACCCCCAAAGAGGGGATGAGGCAGAGCTACAAACGTGCCAGAAGCGCCCTGTGGGCACCTCCGCCGCTCCCTGGCTGCACGCGAGGTCACGAGCTTCTGTCCGGCTTCTCAAAGCCCTCCCATGGCAGAGCCTCTGTGAGCTGAGTTTCTCCATCCTCACCTCGAGACAGCTTTCCCTGAGACCTGACTCAGCTCCTCTCTGCCACAGCTCAATCCCACGCTGACCTGGAGGACAGATTTATTCCCCCCGCTGCCCTTCGTGGCTTTTGCACGGGGTTTGACCCGACTGAGGTTTCCCCTGTGCAGGCTGCTGTGAGCCTGACCAACCTAAAATGCTGGGCTGGCTTCTTTCTGCCTTATTTTCTCCTCTCTGCACTCTTAACCTCACACAGAACCAAGCACTGAAATTATCACTGAGTTGAAAATCCCCCCCGGGCCAGGCCAGTCCCCTGGCATCGCCACCGTGGGGACAGTGGGCAGGGAAAGGCTCCTCTCACACGCACGCGGGCTCACGACAACCAGCGAGAGGTTTAATCCCGTTCCTGGGAGGAGCGAGAGGTCGGAGGCACCTCTGGAAGGTGGCACCTGTGGGAAAATCCCTTCTGGGAGGGTGAAGCATCAGTGGTGACGCCCGCGGCCTCAGGGTCCTGTCAGTCTGTAATTCAGACATCGGTTTGGGTAATGGCACAGCAGCTCTGCCTTCAGGGGACGCTGTGGCTGAGCATTTTCCATCCAGCTCTTGCCTGGGGGTTTCCCTCAGCAAGAGCCCACCCCCTGCTGCGGGCTCTGCCTCAGCCTGGTGACACCACCAGGATTGTGGCCTCCCTTGGGGACATCCTACTGTCCTCCTCCCACCCTGCCCAAACCTGTGGGGTTTGGGGCAAACACCTCCTCCCTCAAGTTCTCAGCTGTGGGGTTTGGTTTGGTTTTTTTACTCCTTCCACCAGCAAAATACAGGCACAATTTTCACCTAGAGAAGGTGGAGCTTGAGAGGGTGAGCCTCGAAAACCTGGGGTTCGTCCGAGAAAGATCAGATTCACACAAAAAACCCCTCTTCGATTCTCAAAAAGACTGAACTACTTCAAGGCCTAGGTTTGGGTTATAAGTGTCTGAAAAAAGACATTTTCCAGAGGCTGTCACATGAGCTGGTGGCAGCCCTAAGGGTCACCAGGCGGCTGCAGTGGCGCTCCCAGGCACGATTCCCACCCCATCCATGGTCACCCCAGAGAGCAGGGCTGTGTGGGGGCTGGGAAAGGCCCACCCCGAGGGCACAGGGACCCGTTCAGGGACAAACCCAGCGCGGCTTGGCTCTCCTGGACTTTGCTCAGGCACTTCTGCGTGGGGGGAGTGGAGGGGCAGGAGAGCCCTGCCGCTGTCGCCAGCGGGGGGACGTGGTGGTGGCGCCGGTCAGGGGTCACCTAAGGAAGGGACAGCAGTCCTCAAGGTGCTGCTGCCCAGTCGAGGGTAAATTCATGGGTGAGTGAGCATTTGAGGCTTCTAAAGTGCAGTGCAGGTTACATGGTCTTTGCCGTAGACTGTAAACTCCTCAGGACAGACTCCTTGCCCTTACTTTTTTTATTTTCTTTTAATCTGTAAAGTGACATTCCGGCTGAGAAAACCTTACCCCTAGATTACTACTACTACTACAGGAAGAACAGGAATCTCAGTGAAAGGAACAGCCCGTGCTCCCCTTGTCAGCATCCCTTTGCTACAACCTGCCTCCCTGCAAGCAAAACTTCCACTTATCATTAAAGCTGAGGTGTTAATTCAGGCTCAGGGGAGTCTGCAAAGCTTCTGTTCAGGCTGCTGGGTGTCTGGAAAGGGAGAGAGATATGGAAAAGTTGCTGGGAGGAAATTTGAGGGCTCTTCTGTGGAAAGAGCTCTCTGAAGAAGCCAAGTTGAGCCTTAAGTTTGCCACTGGAGTGAAACCTTCCCAAGGTGAAACAGCTGCAGAAGCAGGAGCTCTCGTGGGGTGGGATGAATGCTCCTCTCTAGGTCTCTTCCCAGGGTGGAAAATTAGAAACTGGAAACCGCCCAATCCGTTTTTCCTTCAGGACACTGACCCTGCAAGAGCCACCAGCACCACCAGCCAGCTCCGGCGGTCACTCTAATCAGGGAGACACCGAGTGCAACGCCAGGAGTGAACTCTGCAGGACTTCCACCAACCTCCAGACACCTGAGGAGGACCAGCCCTCACAGCTGGTGCAGCTTCACCGGTGTGCCATGGGCACAGTGGTGCCCACAGCGTTCCTTCTCAGATGAACCTGGGATGTCCAAGAGGTTCCTGATGGACCTCAAGGACGACAGCCTTGCATCAATCCCTCCAAGGAGAACCAAAATGGCTCATTCGCTGTTCCACCGACTCCAGCCCAATCCATCTGCGAGCACACTGGATATTTTTCCCCGCCACTGACAGCCGTATTTATTATTTCTAATCTGTGCCCATAAATTGGCAAGTAGGGGGAAGCAGATAAAATGGCAAGAGGAGCTCTCGGGAGATCGGTTGGGCTCATTAAATGTTTGGCACTCCGTGATTATCCGCTGGCAATGAAACGCCACTGCTATATTTTAACAGGGAACGCGATACCTTAATGTACAGGAGAATCTCCTCAGCCCAATTCTGGTACTCTTGAGAGAGGAGAAATTCAATCATCTGTGACCTGGATTGTATTTTTTAATGTCTGCCAAGCTAGATAAAATATTTAAATATTCACTTTTATATCAGCCCACATGAGGATTTGAGCGTTTCAGGTTGTGTAACGCAGCGTGGCCTACTTTGGGGAGGATGTACAGAAATAGGCACACACGTACCCAACACGGAGTGTGCAGCATGCGGGGCACACAGACAGTGTTAATTAGCGTGGCACAATCCCAGCAGCACCAGCCCAGGGCAGCCAAAGAATTGGTGTCACTTCTGTTGGATTTCAAAGGTCACCTGAGCAAAAACCAGGTGAAGCGGCCTCGAATGAAGGTGGTCAGGCGTGACCGAGTCCCTCAAGTGAAGGCACTGAGGATGGGATGGCTGTCATGGGGCTGGGGGTCTCAGTGCCACCACGTGGCATTGATGCTCCAGCTTGGGGATCCTGGAGGTCTTTTCCCACCTGAATGATTCCCGGTGCTTGCCTGCCTTGTGGTGCTGTTGGGAGAGCTGGGAAGAGCCAGGCGTGCCATGGCCAGACCAGAACTGGGTGTCCAAACCCAGCCTGAGGTTATTTCTCCACCAGCTCCACCAGACACTGATGCAGACACTTCCCTGGGATGAGGATGGGGGATCTCACCCCTGCCACCAGGACAGCTTAAGGGTTTCCATGGCAGTTCAGATCCCTGGAAGAGGAGGATCGTGGTGTTTCCAACCAGCTGGCAGTGCTGGGAGGTCACGGTGCTGCTGGCTGGCCTTGCAGGTGGGAATGTGAAATGGGTTTGTGTTATCAGGGGATTTCCTTCAGCAGAACGGGATGGGTGAGGATGTGCTGGGGTTGCTGGGGTGCCCGAGGGGGACGCGGTGTAAGAACATAAAGGTGTGAGGAAATGGGGGTGAGCCTTTCCTGCCCCCCTGGGGCTGCCAGCTGTGCACTTGCTCTGCAGACATGGCCTGTGCGCAGGGCACGCGAGGCCTGAGCGACCTAAATGACCTTAAGGGTCCCTTCCAACCCTCCTGTGACTGTCAGTGGCATCAACCGTGACAGCAGCAGGGCTGACTGACAGCTGCCAGCCCCAGCACAGCAGAGTGAGGGGACAGGCCAGTGGGAAGCTCCCGGGACAGCCCTGACCTGCCACACACCCATGGAGTCCTGCCCCAATTACCACGGTCCCATGTGACACGCGCAAAGCAACTGGTGCGTGAAAAGAAGGGACTTGACTTGATCTTTTAGGGGCACTGGGCTGCTCTCCAGCTCCCACCAGGACTGGCTCAGCTTTGCAGAACTGGGACAGTCACAGAGCCAAGGGATGAGCCGGTCCCGTGTGTCCCTGAGCCCTTTCCCGGGGCCAGTGGGACTCCTCAGCTCTGCTGGGTCCCCGCAGTGACTCTGCAGCCCCTCGACCTCTGTAACAGGTGAGGGCAGCTCCACCAGCCCTGCTATTTTCTCTCTCTCACAAAAGGGTTATCGTTCTTTCTAAATTACCTAAATAAACCCAATTCCTCTTCCCTTACAAACAGTTTTGTGATTGTATCTACGTTAGCAATGCTCCACCAGAAACACCACCTTAAATGTTGCCCTGAATTTTCACACCGCTTCCTTCTGAACCTGCTCCAGGCCAAACCCCAGCTGCCTTCTCAAGGAAAGCGTGTCCTGGGCATTGCAGGGGCTCTCTGTCTTGGCCAGCCTTTGGAAAAAAGCTCTTGCAGCCTTTTCCCTGCATCTCAGAGGGTCAACATCAGAACTGAGAGCTCTTGGTGAGCACCAGGAATTTCCTGGCCACCTGCAGGGCACCGTGTCTCCCTGCCCCCTCTGGTCACTTCTGCTCCTTGGGTTTTGCAGATGAGCTATTCCGTGCATTCTGTTGCTCTGCTGCTTCTTGCCTCGCCCTCTCCCACATCCCAAATCCATTCTGCCCCTCTGCTCAAGCCCACTCGGCACCACAGCTCCCAGCCTGGGTGTGGAGGTGTGCAAGGTGTCACATTCGAGGGACAAGAGACCATTTTGTGCCACTCAAGGGAAGGGAGAGCTCCTGGGGGGCATTTCCCAGCAGCTGAGCAGGGGATTCACCACATCTGGCCATGAGGGGTTTGTCACTGGGGGGGGGGAAATGAGCAGACGCTGGGACATTGCTCAACACCAGAATTTCCCAGGAAAGCAGCAAAATTTCCTTCCCTGCTCTAGCGGAAGGTGTCCCTGCCCTTGGCAGGGGGTTTGGAATGAGATGGTCTCTAAGGTCCCTTTCATCCCAAACCATTCCAGGATTCTGGGAATTTAAGGATCAGCATTTGGGTCTCAGTTTTATCCTCGTCACCTCTGTTACAGGTCTGGCTGCTTCTACACAGTCAAAATACTGCTGTAGTCACCATCACGCACAGGGCTACTGGGAGAGGCAGGGAACTGGGCACAGAGCCCAGGCTCTCCCCATTTAGGGGCTTGTGGTATAGGGGAACACAAGAGAGGGCCTGGGGACACCGCATTGGTAAATCCATGGCTGGTCCTGGCCCATTTTCCACAGGTGGGGAACCTCTCCCAGCTCTCTGCAGGTTTTCACACCCGCCTGTGATATTTCCAGTATTCCCCACCCCTTTGCTCTGCCTTCCTGTGCCTCCTCCCTTCGTTCTGTGAAAAGTCTTCCACGAATCCTGCTCTGTTTTGATGGGAAAACAGGTATTTTCAGTGCTGTCACAGGGGCCTGTTAGCCAGCTCCTCCATCAGTGCCCAGCCGTGGGACACGGGACGGAGCAGGATCAGGTAGGGGGAATCAGTGCCTGGGTGTGAGCTGATCTCAGCCGTACAGGCACAGTTTGTGGGGCTGCAAAGTGCAAGTTGAGAGTTTACCTGAAAGCAGCAGATTGTCTGATTCACTTTTTCTCAAATAACACTGAAATGGTGTCACGCTAAGGCCAAGGAGAGCTGGGCTTGGGGAAGCTCCCCAGACACCTCTACTCCCTTGCTGGAAAAGGCGAGACAAGCCTAGACAGGGCCGTGTCTCCCTGCCAGCCACACAAGCCTTGCCTTCCCCCTTTGCTCCCAGAAAACCAGCTCCAAGGATGGATACAGGCTCAGGTCACCAACACCTTGGTCTGCTCATGCAACCTGGCCCAGTGGAAGGCATCCCAGTTCTAGCTGGACTAGATGGGCTTTAAAGGTGCCTTCCAACCCAAACCCTTGCATGATTCTCCAGGGAGCAACGACGCAGTGGTGTAACTGCTGCTAAACGTGGTGTGTCGCTCCGTAGGGAAGGAGGCTCCCGCCCACACGCAGCCTTTGGAGCTGCCTGACCCCAAAACCACCAGCAGCAGAGTGTCTCCAAGCCCACACGGCCACCCCTGTGCTCCCGTGGTGGCACCAGCTGTGCAAACAAGGCTTCTTCTCCAGGAGCTTCTCGTTATCACCATTAACGTTTAGCTGGAAAAGCCCTGCTGCCTCTGGGGCTCCCTTCTCTCGCAAAGCACACTCAGGGCCAGTCTCCGGTCTTGCTCCAGGTGTAAACCTGGAGTAATCCTATTAACCTGCCTTCAGAGAAGTTTGGAAGTCATTAACTGTGAAGGTGCTGCTAATTTCTGGTCTCACTGCCTCCGAGGTGTATCCTACCAGTGCTGCTGCTGCTGCTGCTGCTGCTGCTGCCCGAAGGGTTTTTGACATAGTGTAAAAGCAAAGCTCCTGACCGAGCGGGGCCACCCGCGCCCGCTGGCAGCGACGTTGGGGAAGGCGCCTATACACACCTGGAATGGAGCCGGGAGCTCCCCCCAGCCCAGCCCGGGGCCCCTCAGTCCGACCACTCGTTATCGTCCAGCTCGGAGTCGTCGTCGGACTCGCTGTACTCCACCGCGATCCGGCGCGACAGGATCGTCGCCACGTCATTGCCCACGGGCTCTTTTTTGGCCTCTTGCTCCCACTGCTCCTGGACTTTCCGGAGTTGGATTCCTACGGGAAAGGAGGGAAGGCTTTAGGGGCAACCCATGAGTGCACCCAGTGTGCAGCGTCCCTGCAGTTATAAAGTATTGGCTGAGATGAGAGGGCTGCTGCCCTGGTGATTATAAAGTTATATGGGGTACTAGGATAGGATTGGTAGGACAAGGGGGAATGGCTTTAAACTGAGAGAGAGTAGGCTTAGATTGGATGTCAGGAAGAAATTCTTCCCTGTGAGGGTGGGGAGGCCCTGGCACAGGGTGCCCAGAGAGGCTGTGGCTGCCCCTGGATCCCTGGAAGTGTCCAAGGCCAGGTTGGATGGGGCTTGGAGCACCCTGGGATAGTGGGAAGTGTCCCTGCCCATGGCAGAGGATGGAATGGGATGCGCTTTAAGGTCCCTTCCAACCCAAACCATTCCGTGATTTCATGAATGTGTGTGATTACAAAGCTGTATCATAAACAAAGCGCCTCCTCTGCTTCCACACATCCTGAAGACGCGGAACCTTCCGGAAAGTTAAATTTACCATTTGACCTGAAGATCTGCCGGAAAGGGAAATACGAGCGACCTTGCAGCACATCATCCACTACAGCCTGGGAGGAAGCCACGTGCCTGAGAGCCGCCAGCGATCCGTGGGGCTTCATTCCGCCTCCAGCTACGCTCCCCCGCCT
>VZTD01004401.1:283662-293928 GCA_013397725.1 Rhagologus leucostigma | reverse complement strand
CCCGGGGCTCCGGCCGCGGCCAGCGCCGCTCCTGCCGCCGCTCCGGCCTCCCTCGGGTACGCCCCGCGGGCAGGCTGGCGCAGCCCCGCATTCCAGCAGCACGTTTGCGGGGTTTTCCCCCCCGCCCCCGGCCTTGCCCTTTTAGTCGTAGATCCCTAAAAAATTGCCTGACGCGCGAGCTTGGCCCCCTGTCCCCAGCACATCCTTCGAGAGCCGGAGCGGGGTGAAACACGGGGGAAAACCCTCGGGAACAGCTGCCGGCTCGCAGCCCTGTGCCCGTGGCCAGTTGTTTTGCTGGAACTCATCTTGGGCGTGCTTGGCAGCCGTGCCGTGCCGTGCCGTGCCACCCTCCGTGCGAGGAGCAGCCCAGCGCGCTCTGAGCAACCTCCCGGCCTCATGTGGGACCACCGAGAGGACGCTGTGGCGGGATGGCAGCCCCAGCACCCCTTCGCATACCCCAGGGGAGCTCCACCTCGGGGATACCCCGCACCTCCATCCCTGCGCCCCGCAGGGCGCAGGCAGAGGAGGATTGCACCGCACCGCTGCAGCGGGAGCTGCCGGCGCTGCGTCCCGGTGCAGGCACCCCAGTGCCAGGTGGGGAGGGTGTTTTGGGGTCAGTGCTGCCAGCGGCGTGCTTTTGGGAGAATCTGGTCTGCAAAACCTCGCACTGGAGGAGGCGAGCTCACCGAACCTTGGTCCTCCGCGTCTCTGGGGGTTTTTTTTTGGCTCTGAGTTTGGATTTAGCAGCTCCGTGATGGGTTTTGCTCGCTTTGCCAAGGCTGGGTTGGACGGGGCTTTGAGCGAACTGGTCCAGTGAAGGTGTCCCTGCCCATGGCAGCGGGGTTGGACCTAAACGGTGCCTTCCAACCCAAACCATTCCATGATTCCCTGCAGAGCAGCTGCTTCTCCCGGGGTGGGAAGCCCCGCGTGCTCCCGAGCGGCTCAGGCGCTCGGTGCATGGGCTGACTTGTTGGGGTTCGCCCCGGGCAAACACCGGGGCCCTTCTCAGGGAGGAGAAACAACCCTACCACAGCGCCTGCAGCCAAGGAACCTGCTCTGAGCACCCACCCACCACCCCATCCCGGGGACCAGCTGGGCCTGGGACCCCAGGGCACGCGGCCGCCCTGCCCGGTGGCATCCCCAAAGGCTCTTTTCTTGGTCATCTCACATCAGGCACCAAACAAAGCATTTGTTTCGAGCTCTTGGCCTTAATCTGTCCGCCCGCAGATCCTGTGCGTAAAAGGGAGGCAAAATCCTCTCTTGGGGGGATGGGGGTGTTTGCCAGGGAGCTGGAGGGTTTTCTTCCACAAACCCTGTGCAAAGCAGGGGGAGCTGAGTGAATAAACCTGGAACCCACTGAGGTGGGAATCACATCTAATGGCAGCTCCTTCAGTGAGGATTGTGCCTCCCGTGCTCCGTCTGCTGCGAGTCCGATGGAAAAGTATCATCTGTGATTAAAGATTGACGGTAATTACATAATGGGTATGCACCAGATGATGCCCAGACAAGCTCCCTCCTGGGATTTCCCAACTTTTGGAGCGTTTGCAATCATCCTAAAGAGCCTCCTTCTGCCAAGGCAGGGGGGGGTAATTATTGATTTTACGGCAGCACCCGGCACAAGGCTCAGCAGCGGCACCGTGGTCACCAGAGCTGGGCTGTGGCCACCCTGCCTGCCCTGACAGCTCTGGGGCATGGTCAGGCACAAGAGATGGATCCCCCCAGCCTTGCAATGGAAATAAAAAAAATATATAAAATATTATATATAAATTAAAAATTAAAATACTATATATAAAATTAAAATACTATATTAAAAAATTAAAGTTGTACATATAAAATTAAAGTACCATATATAAATCTTATTATCTATATAGTAAAAAATTATTCTATATAAATATATAATAAAATAAGAGAGAACAAAAAAAATAAGAGAGCAAAGTCTGCTGGCAAAGCGAGCAGAGCGGCTGCAGCCGTGCCCCTGGTGACGAAAAGGCAACGTCAGGATGGTCTTGATGGTGGGCCAGCTACTAATCCGCGTATTTCAGCAAAACCCAGTTTGTTTCTTAAGATTTGTGGGAGCGGGGACAAGTGGGGGTGTGGGGAGCTTGTCTGGGATTAAACCTGCCTGAGAGCCAAGCACGCCAAGCTCGCCAGCCCGGGGAGAGCTTAATTAAAGTCAACGGAGAAGCGTTTCCAAGAAAATAATACGGGGTATTTAAACGGGATATTTTCGTTCTGGGCCCAGAATGTCTCCTTTTTCCCCCCTCTTCGGTGTCAGCTTTAATAAAACCAAACGAGATCTCCAAGAAAAACAAATTGGAGCTCTTGAAAGGCGCTGCGGAGATAAAAATCAGTAACAGTGTTGCTGGTAACACCTTGGGTTATTAAAACGGAAAGAATGCTAACGATGCAAATCGCGCCGGCCTTTCTTGTGGCTGCTCCCCGGCGGGAGCCCGCTCGCCCTGCGAGGGGGGCACGGGCACGGTGCCCCTCCCCGTGGCCCCCGGGCTGGGGCTGCAGGGGCAGGGAGGCTTTGCCCTCCACTGGCCAGGGGGATCGGGGCGTGGTTGGGAAGTGCTCACACACGGCGCCGGGATTTTGGAGTTTTCTTTCCCAAGGTTCTGGTGGCAGCTCCCGGCGTCGGGAGCGGTGCTGAGGTCAAATAGTAAAAGGCTTGGGAAAACGGCAAGGGTCAGGATTCAGGGAGCACCAGACTTAAAAAACGGCTGAAATCAGGGCTGGTGTTGTTGGGAAGATGCCACAGCCCATCGGAGCTCCTTTAGAGGTGAGGAACATGCGGATGGAAATACCGAGTTGGGCTTTTTATGGCCCGAGAGCGGCTGGGTGTGGCTTTGCTCCCCGTGCCGAGGCAGCCCAGTGGAAAACCGGGGTCACCTCCCCTAAAACCGGTGCCCCGATCCCACTGGTGCAGCCGGCTCCCACACCGAAGAGCTGCTCTCACGCTGCCCTGGCCCCTGGTAGGCTCTCCCGGCTGCCCGGCCTGGTGTTGCTCTGCAGGATGCTGGAGCGGGGATGTGGGAAGGGCTGGGAGAGGCGCTGGTGCCGGGGCTTTGGTCCCTCCACCACCTGCTTCTGCCTTCCCACAGCCAGAGCGGGCGCAGAGCTGCCCCTTTCATTCCGTGTGCTCCCATCCTGGCCAGGGCTGGCCTTCTCCTGCCTAGGAGCTGGGCATGGGAGTGGGGCAGGGCACAGGCACAGGGATGATGCTGCTGCCCCGGGTTTCGGGGGGAGGAAGCTGCTGTGGGGTCCTGTCTGTCCATCTGTCCGCAAAGCAGGAGAATCCTTTCGGATGGGGTGCCTTTAAAATGCCCAGGGTGATGCAGTGGAGGGCAGCTCCTGCTTTGCTGCTGTGCTCAGCTGCATCAGATAAGGCAATTAGAGCTTTATCACTTAATTGCAGAGGATGATAACGGGAGTGGCACCGGGATAGGCCGTTGCCAAGGAGGGAATATCGGTGGTGTTGGGTCCTTATCTTTTTTTTTTTCAATATAAACTCGTTGGAGCCTCAGCACTGCTGGAGCTTTGAGGTCTTTGTGAGGCTCCTCCTGCCTGTTCCCCACCTTTCCCCTGCCCAGGGGAAAACTCAGCGTTAAATGAAAGCCGTGCTGACTGCTCTGATGCCAGGGAAGCTTCTCCAGAGCGGGTGAGAAACCAGCCTGGGAGGGGAAGGGGTGAGGACTGACAGGGATGTTGTGTCAGCCCCTTTGTGGACAGCTTTTCCCTCGCACCTTGGGAATGAGATTTCCATCCCTTGCAGGTTTTTCCTGTCCCGCTCAGCAGGCGTGGGGTGCACGCTCACGGCTGCACGAGGGCACGGGGCCGGTGCTGGGGGGTCTGGATGCCCTTGGGAGGGACAGCTGGGAATGAATCCTGAGGCCCTTGCGCCAGGCTTTTCCACTCTCAGTGTCGCGTGCGAAATGCTCGATCGCTGCCCTGGAACCCAGATGGGAAAATGAAAATTTATATTTGGCAACTCTTCCGCAGCCTGCTGGGGTGGTGTGGGAGAGGTGAGAGACTTTGGCTGCGATATCCAGAGCTCTGCTTGTCTCTGACTCACGTGCTCCCAGTTTTCCACTGTCCCTGTGGAACCGTCGAGGAGGCTGAGCACTCCCAGAGTCAGGATTTGGGGCATTTCCCCACCCAAACTGGCCTGGCTGGTGCTTTTCTGCCTTGCAAATGGGGATTTTCAAGAGCTGGGGTGGGTTTCTCACCAAGAACTAAAGTTTTGCCTTGCTTGCCCTGATGTCTGCAGGGTCAGGTGATAAAAACTCAGGTGATCTGGGGGCAAGGGATGGTGTCACAGGCTTTTAACTGGGAGAGCTGAAACTCCCTTGGGATCTGCATTTTAGGAGAGGTCCTTCATTAAAGGAGATTCAAATAAAATCCAGTGCGTTGCCCAAAGCTAAGAAATCGTGGCAGGTTTTTTAAAGCTGTTAAACTCTGCCCTGCTTCAGTTCATCAACCAAAGCGTGAACCAAAGAGAGGAGGCACTTCAGGTCCTGGTCTGACCTCTGTGCCTGGCTGTTAACTCCTGCTGGCCCGTCCTAATCTCCATGTGGAGATAAGATTAGTCTGGTTTCCAGAGCTCGTTTCCTTCCCTTGGGACAGCATCCTCCCAACCCCAGGGTTCCCAGCCCCACCATCTGCAGCCTCCCCCCGCCACAGTTTGTGTTCCACTGGCCTCATAAACAAAAATGACGCAAAAAAAACCCCACAGAAAACAGTTTTTACAGCAGGGAGAGTTTTTCTGCTCCACAAAGGCGGTTGTTTAGATTTTTATCGCCGGATGAAGGAGGACGGAGATAAAAAACAACCCTAAAAGCTGTTGGGAAGATGATGCGAGGCAGAGCCAGCCTGGAAAGCGATGTCTCTGAGGGCTTTAATGTTTCCTCTGCTTCCGAATCGGGAATCAGCTATTGCAGAATGCCAGGCGCTGCCGGGTGATTCCGGCCCCTGGCCACGCGCCGACGCTTTCTGCAGCAGATAACTCCTGCTTTATCACCCGACTGCGCCGAGGCAAAGCTTCCCCTGAGCGCTGGAGTTTGGGAAGAGGATGAAGAACCAAGCAGGCAGGATGTGGGGCTGGTGTGGAAGCAGCAGGTTGCTGGCCGGGTTCCCCATTAGTCAGGGTGACGAGTCGATCTCCTTTCCCATTTTCTTATGAATGAATCAGTTTTGGCTCGGCCCGATGGTCAGACTGGTTCAACGAGAAGCAGCTGGTATCAGTCTCATTAGCAGAGGAGACAAAAACGAGCCTCTCCCCAGCTCTGCAAACTCCGTGTGATCCCGACAGGCCCGCGGCTGCCAGCGCTGACAGCGGCACTGCCCGGGCTTCGGCTCCTCCGTCTCCCCATTCCCTCCCAGCTCCCTGCCTCTCCCGGCTCCTGGGCACGCTGAAGCTTCGTGGACGCTTCAAAACAAGTGTGGGTGCACACAGGGTCCTGCACCCCGAGCCTTCTGCTCTCCAAGTGCGTCGGTGCTGCAGCAGGGATATTTTTAGGGGACAGTTTCAGCTCCAGGGTGCCCGTGGTTGATGTGGGGAGCACGATCTGGCTGTGTTTGCTGTTCCGCTCAGAGTCAGTCCTTGGCCAGTGGAAAATGCTTGGCATTTTGCCCCATCTCCAGCTGGAGCAGTTGGGATTTGGGAACCCTCCCTGCAGGGGCACAGGGGCAGCGGTGATGTGTGGCTGCCTTTGCTCGGCCCCGTCGTGAGGATTTGCCGTGGTGCCACCGCTCTTCCCTTCGTTGCTGGCACCCAGCGCCCCTCTCCTGCTCTGGCTGTCCATGATGCCACCCCACGAGCATGTGCCAGCTCCCTTGGGAAGGGCCTGCCCCATGCTGGGATCACTGCAGAGGCTGAGGAATCTGCTGATGCCTCGGGAGCAGCGTCCCCGGTGCTGTCACAGAGCACGGGTGGGCTGGTGTCCTCCAGCACATCCCCGTGGATCCGGGCTGGGGAGAACAGAGGGGTTAAACCCACCCCACGCTTGAGGCTTTGCATTCCAGGGCTGCACCTCACCCCTTGCATCCCTCCAGACCCCAAAATCCTGGCAGGCTTCAGCTCCACGCTGCTGAATTCTCTCAGTGCCTGCTTTTCCCTTTGCCCCTGAGCGTGGATGGATGGGTGAAGTTGGAGCTCAGGCAGTTGAAAACAAGCCTGGAGGCTGTGGGGTGTGTTCCCTACAGCAATCCCACCCTTGGCACCTGTAGGGACAGGGTGAGTTTTGTAGGGACAGGGGTAGTTTTGTAGGGACAGAGGTAGTTTTGATTCCCACCCCCACCCCAAAAAGTATTTCCGTGGGGAGGAAGAGGAGGCTCCCTGGCCACAGAGATGGGGTGTGTGGCTTTTAACCCCGACTCGCAGCACCAAACCTCACCCAGTAACTGACAGAAGCCTTCATTAACCTGCCCTGTTGTTTATTCCCATTTTGAAGCCCTTGATGCAGCAAAAAGCGAAGGCATTTCCTCAGGAAAGCACATTAATGTTTCACCTGCCATCGGAGCCCTTTGCTACCGGGGCACTTGGAGTGGCCCGGGCTGTCCCCAGTTCCCCTCGGTCTCGTTAAACATTGCGTGGCTCCACGGGAGCTCTGCCTGTGGCTGTCGTGTGGGTTAAAACCCTCGGGGGCTCGGGTTTGAATTTATATGGGTATGTGAGTGTGCACGTAGACCCAGACAGGGTTCTTGCAGGTTTATGGGTGGTGGATCCCCGTCCGAGGGGCAGCGGGAGCTGCGGGGCTCGGGGCTGGGTTCCGCATGGGGAGAACGGGGCTCATCCCGCAGTGAACCCCAGCGCCTCGGCCGTGCCTCTTCCCCTCCTGCCCGGAGCACCCAAGGGCAGGGCTGGCCCTTCCCCCGAAGCCACCCGGTGTCTGAAAAACTTTCAAATGAGAGCAGGTCAGCCAAAAGTGACAGCCCGTTGGCAAAGGGGTGTAACCTGCTTCTCGCTGGGCTTAAAAAAAAAAAAAGAATTCAATAAAATGCTGCTGCTTTTCACTTTCCTTTAGCGATCAGATTTGCTTAATGACAGCCTGGTCTATTTTTCTGAGATATCCAGCTGTTTTCAAATGTGGTCTTGAAGGTAAGGAAGCTCCAAGAGATTAAAATCACATGGGTATTTTACCCTTCTTTTGCCCTCTGGGTGTCTGGTTTAATGAAGATACTCGAGTGTTGTGTCATCTGGAGAGCTTTTTCCTGGTCCGTAGGCTCCAGGAGCCCGATCCAAAGGTGCTGGTGTCTGTGCTGCACACCTGGGGGAAACTCTCCAGCACTGGGGCAAGAAATAATTTCCCGGTGGCCATCAGGAGAAGAGCCCAGATGTTCCACCACGGAGCTGTTTTGTCCCACAGGCGCTGTGTCAGCCCAGGGTGCTGCCCTGACTCTGTGCCTGCCCCAGGGCTCTGCTCAGCCTCCTTGACAAACGGCTTTTCTTCATTTCTTTTGATTTTTAAGGATATTCTCTCTGTTGAGGAGGCTCTCCAACGTGGTCAGCCATCACCTCATGTCACGGGAGGCTTGGGGCTGGGGCTGAGCCCCGGGACAGTCTGGGGGAGATGCCGGTGTGGTGGGAGAGCTGAGGTGGAAGAGGCCGTGGAGGGAGGTGTCACCTCCTTTGGGAGCGAACCTTGGGGGCAAAACAACTTAAAAACCTCCCGGCACAGCCTGGGGAGGGGCCTCCCCTTGGAAAGCACCCGGAGCAGCCACCATGATTTTCCCTTTCGTATTTCCAGCCCAGTGCATCGTCAGGTATCAGGCAGACTTTGTCTTCGGGGAAATTTGGGCTGTGTTGGGTGGAAGCAAACAAGTAACATGACTGAAATATTTTGGTAATGTTGGGCTGGGCGGCTCTGCCTGGGTGCCACAGGGGAGCAATCCCAGCCCTCTCCATTTCGGGGTGTTTGCTCCAGTGGGGCTGAGGCTGAGGTTGCCACAGCAGTTTTTCCCTCTGGGGGGTGGTGGTGGGTGGGGATGGCTCTGGAGATGATGCTGCAGGGCAGAGCCAGCAGCGCCAGCAGAGCGTGTGGTTGGCACTGGGAAAAGCACAGGCAGGATTTCTTCCAGCCTCGCTCGTCCTCGGGGTGCCCCAGCTTTGGCTGGTGGGTGTTTGGGAGGTTTGGCTCTTCCCACGCCATCCTCATCCTCATGCCCATCTCACAGGAGAATCGAATCACGGAATATGCCAAGTTGGAGGGGACCCACAAGGATCACGCAGTCCGACTCCTGGCTCTGCACAGACACCCCAACAATCCCACCCTGTCCCTGAGAGCGCTGTCCCAACACTCCTGGAGCTCTGGCAGCCTCGGGGCCGTGCCCATTCCCTGGGGAGCCTGGGCAGTGCCCAGCACCCTCTGGGGGAAGAACCTTTCCCTGCTATCCACCCCAACCCTGCCCTGACACAATTTCAGGCCATCTTCATCCCCATCCCCGTTTCCATCCCCGTCCACCACACAACGGGAAAGGATTGGGCTGACTGGGAGATGTGGAGGAGAGGAGGGAGAATGTGCAGTGCAGCCCAGGTTGGGGTTGTTCCTGAGAGAGGACGCAAGGTGCATCACTGCCTTCAGCTCCCAAAAAAGTTGCAAACCCCAAGGTAGTTAATTGTGTTCTCTGTCCAGTGAGGGAGAGGTTGCAAAGTGGTGCTGGGAAATTCTGCAGCAGGAAAGGTGTTGGTTGGGAGAAATATTTTGAGTACAAGAAGACCAGCCCTTGTCTAGGGGAAGGTATAGATGTATATTAAACACCCTGGAGGCATTGGAAAGATGTGTTGATGAGGCACTTGGGGGCACGGTTTGGGGATGGGCTTGGCAGTGCTGGGCTAACAATAGGACTCAGAGGTCTCAGCAGGCTTTTCCAACCTAAACGACCCCATAATTCTATGATTCCAAGACTGGAGATGCCCCCCACCAGAGGTTTGGGGAAAAGGCTGTGCAGAAATCTGCCAGGACTGGGAGAAGGCCGCAGATGTCCTGCAGTGGCAATTATTTGTCTAAAAAAACAGCGCCTGGGCGGGTGAGGAGCTGTGGCCGGGGCTCCTGGGTTTGGTGTCCGGCCTGCTGGGACTCTCCCCTTAATGCTCAGGGCTGGCAAAGGGCTGGAAGTGTTTTTCTTTCTGAGTATCCCTTAATTAGCTGAAAGGGAAGGCTGTCAAGTACCCAACTGGGAAGGAAAAAGATCTTCGTGAGCCTGTGACCAGCCCAACATTTCGCCTCCATTTATTTTCCCTGACTTCTTTGTCTTCCCTTTTGAAAAAAAGGGTGTTTTTCTCTTTCCTTTCATTTAACTGCTATTTATTTGCTGGTAAGTGGAAGGAATTCAGCTGGGATCAGCCTGGCTCCTGCCAGCGGCTGGAGTTGGAAAGTTTCCGTGGGGGAGATGTAAGAGCAGAGCAGGGGGGTTGTTTTCCACCCGCCGCCGGTCCTCGCTCTGCGGGTCCCTGGGTCACGGCCAGCCAGGTTGCATGGGTTTAATTCTCCTTTTTTTGCTGGGATGTTGACAAGTGCCCATGGGAGCTGTGGTGGGAGGAGCGTGGAGCTGGGCCGCGGGGTTTCTTCTTCTCCTCGCTGTTAATGGGAAACAGAAGATGGCTCGGGAGAAATTTGGCAAAGAGGGAAACTTTTCTGTCTCTTCCAGCTTGGAAAAAAGCATCCTTTCTCACCCCCATCTCACTGCAGAGGGAGGAGGGTTCCCAAACACAGCCCAGGAGGGGTTGGTGGTGGGAGGGGGCAGAGGAGACAGAGAGTGCCGGGTGATTTCACAAGGATGGAGCAGCCTTGGACCACCAGCTCTCTTTTGGGAGGGGAGCCCAACCTGCCTCGCACTGGTGGCCGGGATCCATCCCATCTTCTCCCCGAGGCATCAAGGGCTTGGCATGCCCCAGGTGCTCTCGCCCTGAAGCAGTGCTGGGAATTTTGGGCTCACGTGTCGGGTACGATGCTATCACACAGATGGATCTGTGCGGGGCACCGGCTCCCGTAGGGATGCGCGCGGGTTCTGTGCCTGGCTGGGAGATGAACCCCTGACCTCGGCGTGAGGAGCTCTGTTGGCTTTGCTCCTCATCCCGGCCCATGAGCCAGCTCTGCTTCGCCGTCTGCTCCGAGGCGCCTTGGCCGGGAGCCACGGCTCTGCATCCCAGTGGATCACAGGGCTGGCCAGGCTGCTCCAGCCAGGAGCCACTGCTCTGTGTCCTGGTGGACCACCGGGCTGGCCAGGCTGCTCCAGCCAGGAGCCAACGCTCTGTGTCCTGGTGGA